>AYKW01000001.1:247440-397497 GCA_002760635.1 Ganoderma sinense ZZ0214-1
GCGCAGTCGCCGTACAGGCCCTGGTTGTAGAACTGCACGTTGTACTGTCGAACACCGTCGCATCAGTCATCACCTTCGAACACAGGGTGAGAGGGGAAAAAGGACGCACCCAGTCGATGAGCGAGCCGACATTCTGGTTGATCTTCACGTACGCGCCCGCCGCGAACTGGTGGTTCGGCGCAAGCCACGGCGCCAGGGGCGCGTGCGAGAGGATGTACTGGCCCTGGGGGAGCGTCTTCCGCAGCGTCGTCGTGAAGTCGGAGACCCACTTCTCCGCAGCGCCGTCACCCCGGTTCATCGCCCCCAGGTCCTCGTAGTCGACATCAATGCCGTCGAGCCCGTTCGTCTTCACCCACTGCGCCATCGTGTTCGCAGCGTTGACGGCGTTCGCGCCCGAGGTGGTGGGAGTGTCCGTCGCGCCGAAGGCGGAGGCGATGATCTTGATGCCGGCGTTGTGGTACTCGGTCTTCTTCGCGGTCTTGTCGGCGGCGGAGAGCGTGGCCCAGTTGCCGGCTTGGTCGACGGCGCCGTTGAGGGTGAGGAAGGACAGCGCAACGACGTTGTAGCCCTATGGGAGAATATGCGTTAGTACCGGTAAGTAGGCAGAACAACAGGGGGACGACAATGCGCACCTTGAGCGCGGAGGCCGCGGGGAGGGCCCCAGTGACCCAGTTGTCGGAGTAGATGACGAAGCGAGAGGTGGGCGCGACGGCGCGGGCCGAAATGGAAGAGACGTCGCCGTCGGCGGGGGCGGGGGCGGCGAAGCCGGTGGATGCCAGCGCGAGGGCGGCGAAGACGGCGGTGATCATACGGGTGGAGGAGAACATCTCTAGGACGTTATGATAAAGATAAGACAAACAACAAAGGAGTGAGTGAGCGAAGAAAGAAAAAACAAAATCCGACCGGCGGACTGGAGAATGTGAAGACGAAAAGTAGCAAAGGAGGAGCGGGGGCTGGGGTTCGTAGGGTTCTCCACCGCTATGTTTTATACTGGTGGAGCAAAGCTATGCATGCCTAGGAGAATGGACGCACCCGAGCGATGGATTACATAGAGCCTGTGGCAGCGTCCTGCTCCATGTGTCTTATGTGCTCCGCGTAAGGACACATCACGAAACGTCGCGACCTAGAGCGCCTGGACACTCGGGAAACTATGATGTCTGTTGAGAGGTTTCGGGCCACCTTGAGGAATCTCTCTGCGGTCCTTGACTGCATTAGATGATTTCCATTAATCGGCATGACTAGAACTTGAAGCCTAAGGAAGGACGCACGTAACAGATTCTTGAATGCGGAATCTGTGGTAGTGTGTCGTGGAGGTTGGTACTAGTAAAAGTGAAAGTGAGACGAAACGATGCTCTGCGCTGCTCTGCGACGTGAAGGAAATGCTCACAGCGTGGTGACCTGGTGGTGACTGGTGACCGGTGACGATCTACCTGATTTCAAGCGCGGTATAGCGAACGTGAGCGCTGATGCCAAGCCAGAGGGGAGAGCAAGGGGGGTTGCTGAGTTGATTGATACCGCCAGTCCTATCAGGATGTCGTGCTCGACGACGCGCGATGCGCCAACCAAGACACTGAGCATCGGGATCTACCTTTTATGGCATTCAATCGCCTCGATGATGGTCGCGCTGCCGACGGCGCCCATCATGAATGCGTCACCGTTGCTCGCGTGGACCCGCAATTTCCTGAAGAGATGGCCTGCCAACGAGAGACGTCGTGCCCAAGATAACTTCCTATAGTTGGTTGAAATGTTGAAAGGTAAATAATAGAATAAAGGCGACACGCACAGCGACTAGACTCGGAACAGAGGAGGGGGATATGGTTGCTGCGGTGGCAGTGTTGAACTTGACTCTCTTGCACTGCGCCTGACTGCGCCACAGCTTGATCGTCAAGGGTCCGGTCCCGCCCTTCGCCCTCGGTCGCGGGTGCCACAGTTCAAACGTTCGAAGTTGGCCTTGACGGAGAAACGGGGCAAATCCACCTTGACTCGCTAGGAGCAAGTACCATCGGTATTCCAACCCCGGATGGGCACAGCACGTTCACATTCCGAGGCAACGATGTCCTCGGGTGCGTCCTGATTGTCCGTAGCCAGCACACCGATTGGGAAGGTGAGGAGAGGAGCTGTGCAGAATGAGCGAAGCGACCATGGATCTCGAGTGGTTCGGTCGGGTTGACGCACTGGCAGAGCTCCTCAGCTAAAGGCTGAAAAGATCAGCATCAAACAAAGGAGGTAGCTTACCAGAAAGCCCCTGAATTCCATGCCCTGATAGGAACACGTTGGGAATACGTCCTCTTGAGTACTAGTCCGAACGTCTCCCTTCAAAATTGCCACGGTGCGCGACATCGTTTCTGTTGCTGCTTGCTATATCGTGACGGCTACGAAGGGGCCGGGGCTTGTAAATGACTGGTGGACGCGTGCTCGTGTTAGGTATAGGACGACCTCGGACCAAAGTTTTCAAAGACGAGTGTACCAAGTAAAAAAGTTAAGCTTACCAGAGCGGGCGCCTGACACCCATCCAGGTTGCGGTGCTGACTACGCCACAGCTTGATCGTCAAGGGTATAACATGGGGGTGTGGTCGGGTGCTAAAGCGCTAACTACTTGGGCATCCGATCCTATCCGATCTCGAACTCTAATCCCGAAGGTTCCCACGCGCCGTGGAGAGCCTTGGACAGCTCTTCCGACTCGGACTCACTCCGAGTCTTCGTCCAACGCTCGTCCAACGCTCGACAGACCCGTCCACAGCTCTCGTTTCTCGCCAATTTCGCTCGAGCGAGCTCGTCCTCGATGTCCTGTCCCGTCCGTTTCGTGCCTCGAATCTCCTCTGTCCGAGTCCTCGACCCGCACCCAACTCGCCCTTTCAAATCCGAGTCTGCTCCTCGACCTCCGCAATCTCCGCCCTCCCACCGGCTGCACGACCTCCTCGTTCTCCCACAGAACCCCACCTTTACCGCGTCGCAATCTACACGACTCGTCCCCCCATTCGCCCCATCACGCCCGTCCAGCCATCCAGCAACATCGCTCTGCGCCCACATCCTCCGCAACCGTCCGTCCTTCGCCATCTTCGACACCCTGGACCCGCTCCTCGGCCCCAGAGCTTCCTGTGGACTGACGTTCTTGTCAGCCATCCGTAAGTTTCTTGACTACTTACGTTGCGTGCTCACCGCTCAGTGTCCCCGTGACATCTTCAAGCCGGCCGTCTCTTGCACGTCGAGACCGTCCCTGCAACTTTCAACGTCGTCGTCGTCGGCGGCGGCGTCAGTAACTAGTAAGTTTATAGATTCGTCTTTGCGCTCACCGTGTGCCATCTCCGCTGAACAGCCTCCAGCCGCCCCCTGCCCGCACACAAGAGCGCAAGCCGCAGCGACCAGAGTTCAACGCTGGGCAGTCTGAGAGCTGAACGACGGCGTTGCAGTCAGTAGCCCGTCAGTTTCTGGAGTTGTTCCGGTGCTCACCGTATCCCAGCCCAGCCCCGCAGCCTCCACCCGCCTCCTGCCCGCACACAAGAGCGCAAGCCGCCGCGACCACGACAAGAGAGGGAGCTCAACGCCGGGAAGAGGCGTTGCCAGTCCTCCAACCTCCCTCCCTCCTTTTAAACCACAAGTTCCCGGCTGCGTTCTCGCGATCTTCCGGATGCCCTGCACTTTCGTCATCTCCGAGGTCGCCGTTTCCGATGTTCTCGCCCAGCCCAGCTCCTCAGGCCTCACGCTCCGCGCCGTCGCAACATCCTAAGCGCGAAACAAGTCTGGCCCAGGCGTGGGCGTTGCGGTGGTCGGCCAGGTGAGTGCTTTCTGCCGGTCTTCCATTGTGGATCTGTACGTGTGTCTGCTCGGGAGGGCTCCTAGTCGGCGGCCGCGCTGAGCGAGCACGCTCGCAGTGCGGCCGCCGAGTGGACGTCGGGCTGCACATTCCGCCCTCCTTTAGTGCCACTCGGTGCGCTCGAATGCACGTCGTGCAGACCCTGCACTTGCGCTATTCGAGGACGGAGGGGCTCAGATGGTCCGAGTCGTAGCTACCCATGTACATGAGCACTGACAATAGTAATCCCTCGTTTCTGTGTACCCGCCTGTTGGAGGACCCGGAGTCGAGCATGCACCAAGTGGGCATAGCGGCGTAGCCGTGTCTCGAGGACGGGAACGGTGTGGGCGACACGCCCAGAGCACTACGCAGAGGCCCGCGACGTCTGCCTCTAGCAGGTGCTTGAGACACCGCGGCGGCCGGCAGGGGATGGTGCTGGCTACGGGGGATTGACGGAAAACAGTGTCCGTCAACCCCGTATCGACTTCGTGCCCCTGTCTCCCCGTCTCGGCGGATGTCCGGGAGTCTGTACCCTGCGAGTCCGCCAGTTCATCCCACTGTCCCGGTGTAGTGGTGTCGGGGCCCTCTCCAAAAACTCGAATCCCGTATCCCCCTCGCATCTGTGCGGCAGGAGCATGTTGCAGAACGAACACGGTGCACACTGCGCACCATTTGGTGCCGTTTGGCGGCCTTGCGAGCGGTTTTGAAAATCGTCGATTTCGGGCGATTTCATTGTGTTCGGAAATGAACGCCCTGTCCCGCTCGACCAGCCATTCTGGAGGCCCCGAAAACATTTTATCTCGTGATACAGACACTCATACAACATGTTAGAACACATTTCGTGCCCCAAAAATGAGTTCTCAAAATTCATATTTGGGTCGGGTCCTTGGGCGCTCGGCGGTACCACCAGGACGAGATGGTCGTAGCGGGCGCGCCAGAGCTCGGATTTGACTGAAACGACTTGTAACTGGCTCAGTGAAGCTAGGAGCGTATTTATTGCTAACTTCAAGCCTGCAGGACGTCGTTTCCGTACGTCGATGCGACATTTTCCACCGCAACTCTGTCCAAACCCACCAAAATCAAGCTTTGTGCTCGCCATATGCGTAGGTCCGGATGGGAAACACGACGGAATCGATGTACGTACCGTTCCGCAACATTCTAACGCGTCCCTGCGCTGATTCGGGCACATCTGAAAATCCGTGTTTTCCACCAGATTCATTGCGCTCGAAAAGCCGTCAGCTCTCCCGGCCGTCTGGGGCCCTTGCCTGTGGGGCAGTCACTACAGACGACGTAGCGCGGCTCACATCGTCGCGTTGCACACGTCTGGGGCGGCCTGGGAGACTTTTGGATTTCGTCGCCCGGTGCGCCCGCCGCCTCTATCCCCGCCACTTTCTCTTTTCGGCCTTGTCCGCCATCCCGCTGATTCGATTGTGTGTTCCTCTACCGCTCCACGCAGGACATGCGACGCTTCAACGAGCTCCGAGCCTGTCGACGTCGGCCGCGACCCGCAGGCGGGCACCACTCCCGCTCGCCGGGCGAGCACACGGTCACCTCGCTCGTCCGCCCTCGTCGTGCCCGGCGGACAGCACCCGACACTGAGGCAGAACCAAGCTGTGTGAGTGAGCCGGCTGCATCCCCGTCCCCGTCCCTGCTGACTGAATGACGATCATGACGGTCCCATGTTCCAGCCCGCCGGCCGGGGGTCTCGGGCACGGCAGGCTGGTACACAGGCGGCGAGAACGTCACCACCGTGCCTCGGACTGCAGGAAGCACGATGTGCCGCAGCGTACATCGCCTCGCACTTGCCGGATGCAGGAAACTCGCGGCGAGGGACGATCTGGTTGCCCGCCCAGGATTCGCGGCCGCGTCCGCCGTGTGACGCTCGCCTCGTCCCTGGTTATGAGGTGCGTACCTCGTGTACGTGGTTCGACCTGTCCTTCCGTGAGTTTTGCAACTTTTACGCACCCAGCGATTGACGTATGGGGACTGCACGCGGCGATTGCATTGCGAGCATCCTCTCCCGGCCAGTACGCACTTGCGGAGGCTCCAAAATCTGTCCTCGCAGGACGACGGAGGCCGTTGCTGCACACGGGAGCTCGATTTGTGATGCTCCCCACGTTTCTCAAGTGCGTAAGCTGGTCAAATGACTGGGTTCATTAGTTTGACCCCGGATGAAAAGGTAGGCACGTAGCTACAGTGTACGTATAAATGGGCCGCAATAAACGGGTTTTGCATCACGAAGATTACGTTGTCTGCAACGTGTGAAAGAACACGCTCAGCGGAACCCGGTGCCAAGCTCCGGAAAGGACAGTGTACTGCGTACCGGATACTGGAAGAGGGCCGCCCTGTTCCGAGTCTGGCCTCTGTTCTCTCTCGGTTACACACCCTCCCTGACTATCAGAGTACCTTCGGGCCACGATCATTGAGTGCGAACAAGTCGCACTGCCCGGCATTTACTAGGTGAGATCGTGTTACCGGGCTGACATGGAAGGAAAAGCCTAAGCTAATCAAGCCTAAGCTAATCAACAGCCCGGCACACCCGGAGTCAGCTGGAATCAAGTTCCACCTGGCCCGAGATCAAACTTGGGTCGCCGGGTTCACCGTGTTGTGGCTTGGGCCGGTCATCGGGCGAAGGTCTCCATCATCTTCTCAATTTCAAGTCCGTGGGCTGTCGGATGGAGTTCAAGCGGTGATATATTCTCTAGAGGATCGGTAAGCACATGGAAAGGTACTCTACATAGATGCTGACGTTGCGACCGCTTTGCAGGAGGCGGAAGACTGAGGAAGGAGTGGGCAGATGAAGGGCAGCAAAGGGGCTGCTCATGCCGCAGTCATACAGTGTACTAGAACGAACATCGGACCGCGTATATTGCCCGAGGCGGCAGTCCTCCTCCCAGGGCCTCGACGGGACTCTTACGGCATTCCGACTCGAGACAGAGAACGTCCGCGAGACGGACACACTGCCACTGTCGTCGTCAGCTCGTCAAACGCAAATCTAGATAGAATAGAACCGACCCAGTACCTCGACGGCATCGGGGAGAGACCCCCGTGGTCGGATCGGAAGATGCGAGGCCAGACTTGCGAATGTCGGACGGTCCGAACGGTCGGGTGCGGAACAACCTTTGGCGCAGTTTGTGGGTCCCTGAATCGATGCTCCAGGTCAGTTATGGACACGCTCGACTGAACCACAGGCACACCTCCTGCGTACCAAACTTATACTCAGGCTGTTGCGGGCTTGAACATCGCCTCCCACCCCCGCAAACCTAGCACCCTTCTCTTTTCGATTCACGTTGCTCCTCGCGCTCTCGTCGACATGACAGGCCACCAACCACTCGGGCAGACTCTTCGCGGGCAGTATGCCCGCCGCGAGATGATGATCCGGAGCCAACTCCGCCAGTCCATCAATGCTGAATTAGGTCAGTCAATCCTCTTCAACATCGTGCCGATACAACCGACTTACCTCCCGTTCAAGCACGCATCTCGGGCTGCTCCACCGCCCGCATGCGCTGGTCCCTCCAGGAGTACCTCGACGACATCTTCTTCGGCCTCGGCATCCGCTTCGCCTGGGTCCGCTACCTCCTCTTCGCCAACCTCAGCAGGCACACCGGCCTCGCCCGCATCATGCACATCACCACGCTCTGGAACACGGGCGTGATCTACTTCGCTCGCGTCACCCCGGAGGAGCACGAGGCTGCGCTCCGCGATCCCCTCAGTGCCGCTCCCGGTCCACTCCACCTCGGCCTCCCCGAGTGGTACGGCCGCTCAGACATCAAGGCGCGCCGGTACCGCCCGATAACGAACCCGCTCGGCCTGCCGTACAAGTACGAGCGGAACGGACCGAAGTCCGCGAAGACGGTGTCGGACGAGGCGGAGGCAGCGGCGGAGGCAGAGGTGCGGGAGGCGAAGGAGCGGATCGTCGCGGCGCAGCTCGAGGACATCGAGGACTTTAGCGACGAGGAGGAGAGGCGGGAGTTGGTGCGGCGCGAGCTGCGGGCGCGGGCTGCTGGCGAGCTGTCGTCGGACCCGATCGAGGAATGGGATTAGCACTGTCTTGTTGAATGCACCCGTGTCTTCCTGCTCTAGAGTATGTTAACTTTGCTTAATTACGAGTACCGACAGCACCCAGTCCGAGGAGGGGGAAAGCGGAAGGTGGCGGTTGGGAAGAAAGACGGCGCAGCATCCCAAATCGGGATACTCGTCCTCGCAATCTTCGTCGTTGGCGCTCGTGTGCCTGCCGACATCTCGCCACCGCTCGCCGCTTGCACTCATCCCCTCGCAACGCCGTGGCTCGCACAAGGTCTAGGTGCTGTTTTGTAGGCCTCGGAAAATATTTTAGAAGATTAATATGCTCACCGTGATGTCCGACAGCCCTGCAACACCTATTTTCCAGCGCCAGTGCCGGTAAGCGAGCTTCAAGTCTTCCATGTGCACACATTCACCAGGGAATATTGCTCCGGCAGCTGATTCCGCATGTTTCCGTAGTATTTGAGTTCAGTATCACCGAAATTCCTATGCCGCCAGGGTAAGCATTCTAGATCCACCTGGACTTTTGCAGTGTTGGAGGTGAAGCCGAGGAGCAGGGCCGCTGCACCTCAGCTTCACCTCCAGTCCTGCAGATATCCAGGGATCCCAACTTTGCTTGATTACGAGTACCGACAGCACCCAGTCCGAGGAGGGGGAAAGCGGAAGGTGGCGGTTGGGAAGAAAGACGGCGCAGCATCCCAAATTGGGATACTCGTCCTCGCAATCTTCGTCGTTGGCGCTCGTGTGCCTGCCGACATCTCGCCACCGCTCGCCGCTTGCACTCATCCCCTCGCAACGCCGTGGCTCGCACAAGGTCTAGGTGCTGTTTTGTAGGCCTTGGAAAATATTTTAGAAGATTAATATGCTCACCGTGATGTCCGACAGCCCTGCAGCACCAATTTTCCAGCGCAAGTGCCGGTAAGCGAGCTTCAAGTCTTCCATGTGCACACATTCACCAGGGAATATTGCTCTGGCAGCCGATTCCGCATGTTTCCGTAGTATTTGAGTTTCAGTATCACCGAAATTCCTATCCCGCCAGGGTAAGCATTCTAGATCCACCTGGACTTTTGCAGTGTTGGAGGTGAAGCCGAGGAGCAGGGCCGCTGCACCTCAGCTTCACCTCCAGTCCTGCAGATATCCAGGGATCCCATGAGTTGAAAATAAAGCCAGAGATGTGTTTCACAAGTCAGAAAGTCAAATGAGAGCGTGCGCACGCTCTGTCAATCGAACTGAAGTGAATTTTCCGCGCTGACTCATTTCTCGGCTTGAGCATGAGAGGTCCGATCCCGCGTGGGATGTTCCGTGTTTCGCACTGACCACTGAAAACTGGAAATGCTCATCCATCAGTGGATGAATTTCAAGCCGGTCGCCTGAGTTTCATATCACGGCGCACCCGGGCATCCCGGTTGCCCACGAGCTTCTGCTTACCTTCTTCTCATGCAGCCTTGCTCCGAGTATTCGCGCTTCAGGGACCTCCCCCATCTCCATCCTCTCTCACCGCAACCACCATGTCCAGCCCCGATGTCCTTACCTCCTGCAAAACCACGCTGCCCCGCCATCCCAGAGCACCACCCAGACCCAGTGCTGCATGTTCGGAATGGTACGTACCTTGTGAGCGACGTCTGCGGTTTGGTACTCCGAGTCAGCACGGCCATCCTCCCCTCACGGTGCTATGCCCCGCCCACGGCAAGCCCTAACCAAGATCTCCGTGCACGTCGCGAGCCTCCAACAGATGAAGACAAATGTCATGGTACGTACCTTTCGCTCGACGCTTGCCAGGGGGCACTCACCGAGCCGTCTCCGCGACGTGCAGCGCTGTCCGAGGGGTGCGTGTCCAAGCTGTCTTGCATGTGCGTTGGCACTGATAGATTCCGGACCATAGGATGCGAAGGGCGAAGCCAGCGCGGTACCAGAGAGGGGGAGGGAGAGAGGAGGAGACCAGACCGCGAGGACACGGGCAGCGACCGTGGTGGTGGCAGGAAGCCAAGTCGCGAAGCGATTAGGCGCTCGTAAGCCGGTGAGACTTGGCTCGAGTCTCCGACATGCTTCGAGTGCTTTTCCCTGGCTGGTTCGCATAGAAATATATTTCTTCTTCATGTACTGTACACCGTGGTATTGATACGAGGCATCCGTGCCGCTACGTGCAATAACCCCAATATTAATGTCTGTCCGGGCCTTCCTGACGGCGCAAAACCGCTGCCAGTGCCCTCTGCACCAAACACGCCCCGACACGCCCTGACACTTCTTTATACCCCAAAGCGCGCTCCGACACTTCTTTAGACTCCAAAACACACCCCGACACTTCTTTAGACCCCAAAACACGCCCTTTCTCAGTGTTTCTCACTGGTACACTTGCACGCGTCCGCCCGCCCCGGAGCGCGCACCCGCCGCGCGAACACGCCGCACGCTCCGCACCCGAGTCCGTGCATCGGAGCAAGAGGACAATGAGGAGAGGAGGGAGACGCACCTGCCAGACCATGACACCGCCGTTCCAGCCCTTCGCCTTCGCCTGCTTCACGCACGACCCGAGCGTCGCCGCGTCCATGAACCCGTTGCTCGCGTCGGCGGCCGTCGCGGGCTTGCCGATGACGAGCTTGTTGAGGGGGATGCCGTTCTTCGGGATCTCGAAGAGGGACGAGGCCGGGGAACGCGCCGCCGGAGCTCGTGAGGAGGCCCGCGCAGTCGCCGTACAGGCCCTGGTTGTAGAACTGCACGTTGTACTGCAGGCATGTCATGTCAGCCATCTGTTATGTGAATACAGAGGAGGACGGAGACGCACCCAGTCGATGAGCGAGCCGACGTTCTGGTTGATCTTCACGTACGCGCCCGCCGCGAACTGGTGGTTCGGCGCGAGCCACGGCGCCAGGGGCGCGTGCGAGAGGATGTACTGGCCCTGGGGGAGCGTCTTGCGCAGCGTCGTCGTGAAGTCGGAGACCCACTTCTCCGCAGCGCCGTCGCCCCGGTTCATCGCCCCCAGGTCCTCGTAGTCGACGTCGATCCCATCGAGCCCGTTCGTCTTCACCCACTGCGCCATCGTGTTCGCAGCGTTGACGGCGTTCGCGCCCGAGGTGGTGGGAGTGTCCGTCGCGCCGAACGCGGAGGCGATGATCTTGATGCCGGCGTTGTGGTACTCGGTCTTCTTCGCGGTCTTGTCGGCGGCGGAGAGCGTGGCCCAGTTGCCGGCTTGGTCGACGGCGCCGTTGAGGGTGAGGAAGGACAGCGCAACGACGTTGTAGCCCTATGGGAGAATATGCGTTAGTACCGGTAAGTAGGCAGAATAACGAGGGGACGACAATGCGCACCTTGAGCGCGGAGGCCGCGGGGAGTGCGCCAGTGACCCAGTTGTCGGAGTAGATGACGAAGCGAGAAGTGGGGGCGACGGCGCGGGCCGAAATGGAGGAGACGTCGCCGTCGGCGGGGGCGGGGGCAGCGAAGCCGGTGGAGGCCAGCGCGAGGGCGGCGAAGACGGCGGTGATCATACGGGTGGAGGAGAACATCTCTAGGACGTTATGATAAAGATAAGACAAACAACAAAGGAGTGCGTGAGCGAAGAAAGAAAAAACAAAATCCGACCGGCGGACTGGAGAATGTGAAGACGAAAAGTAGCAAAGGAGGAGCGGGGGCTGGGGTTCGTAGGATTCTCCACCGCTATGTTTTATACTGGTGGAGCAAAGCTATGCGTGTCTAGGAGAATGGACGCACCCGAGCGATGGATTACATAGAGCCTGTGGCAGCGTCTTGCTCCATGCGCCTTACAGGCTCCGCGTAAGGACACATCACCGAACGTCGCGACCTAGAGCGCCTGGACACTCGGGAAACTATGATGTCTGTTGAGAGGTTTCGGGCCACCTTGAGGAATCTCTCTGCGGTCCTTGACTGCGTTAGATGGTTTCCATTAATCGGCATGACTAGAACTTGAAGCTTTGAAGCTTGAAGCCTAAGGAAGGACGCACGTAACAGATTCTTGAATGCGGGATCTGTGGTAGCGTGTCGTGGAGGTTGGTACTAGTAAAAGTGAAAGTGAGACGAAACGATGCTCTGCGACGTGAAGGAAATGCTCACAGCGTGGTGACCTGGTGGTGACTGGTGCCGCGGCCGGTGACCGGTGACGATCTACCTGATTTCAAGCGCGGTATAGCGAACGTGAGCGCTGATGCCAAGCCAGAGGGGAGAGCAAGGGGGGTTGCTGAGTTGATTGATACCGTTAGTCCTATCAGGAGGTCGTGCTCGATGCCGCGCTTGATGCGCCCAACCAAGACAGTGAGCATCGGGATATACCTTTTATGGCATAATCGCCTCGATGGTAGTCGCGCTGCCGACGGCGCCCATCATGAATGCGTCACCGTTGCTCGCGTGGACCCGCAATTTCGTGAAGAGATGGCCTGCCAACGAGAGACGTCGTGCCTAAGATAACTTCCTATAGTTGGTTGAAATGTTGAAAGGTAAATAATAGAATAAAGGCGACACGCACAGCGACTAGACTCGGAACAGAGGAGGCGGATATGGTTGCTGCGGTGGCAGTGTTGAACTTGACTCTCCTGCACTGCGCCTGACTGCGCCACAGCTTGATCGTCAAGGGTCCGGTCCCGCCCTTCGCTCTCGGTCGCGGGTGCCACAGTTCAAACGAACGTTCGGAGTTGGCCTTGACGGAGAAACGGGGCAAATCCACCTTGACTCGCTAGGAGCAAGTACCATCGGTTTCCAACCCCCGGATGGGCACAGCACGTTCACATTCCGAGGCAACGATGTCCTCGGGTGCGTCCTGATTGTCCGTAGCCAGCACACCGATTTGGAAGGTGAGGAGAGGAGCTGTGCAGAATGAGCGAAGCGACCATGGATCTCGAGTTGTTCGGGTCGGGTTGGCGCTGCTCGGCGACTGGTAGGGCTCCGAGTCCTCAGCTAAAGGGCCAAAGGATCATCAAACAAAGGAGGTAGCTTACCTGAATACACTGTAATTCCCTGATAGGAACACGTCCTCTTGAGTCCGAACGTTTCCCTTCAAAATTGCTACGGTGCCCGATATCCGAGTCTGTGGTTCCTCGCGATATCGCGGCGGCTTCGAACGGCCTTGTAAATCCCCGATGTCCACTCCACGTGTGTGTAGTGGAAGGATGTAAATGGTGCTCGTAATAGGTATAGGACGACCTCGGACGAAAGGTTATAAAGACGAGTGTGCGTGGTGCACCAAGTACAAAGTAAAACTTACCAGAGCGGGCGCCTGACACAAATCGGGTTGCGGTGGCAGTGCGAACGGGGGGGGGGGGGGAAGGTGGGATAGGACGCTCTTGGTCCGAGTGTTCGAGTCAGGCGCTGGGCAGTTCTGTCATGAATTCTGCGTTCGGAACTTTGACTTAGAGTCGTTCAATTCATTAGGCTGGATAATGGTGCTCCTTGGTCTTAAAGTTACAAGGCCGATGACCATGCCCTTGGTGCGGGGAGGGATGAAAGCCTTATAACTCCTCCGATGGCAGGCTGCTCATCCTCGTCAGTGTCGCCGAGTGATTCTGCGAACGTTCCGCCACACGCTCAAGCAACCGCTACGCCAATCCGTCCTCAAAGCCCGGTCCGCTCGCGGCCCCAGTATCAATCTCTCAAAGGCAGAATGGGACACCACAGATCGGCACACACGAAGGAGTTTAGAGTTTAGGAGTCGGCCCCGAATTAAGTTCCATTACTACTAATCGCTACGCATACAAGAAAGTCATGATGTCGTCGTCAAACATTAAGAAATAACAATAACGAAGCTAGAGGTATGCAATGTTCTCCGGGTATGATCGTCATGCGTCATGCGTCGTGAGTCCGAGTCCGAGTCCGAGTAGTCGCGATCCCCGATCAACGGGGATGGTATCGGGACCCAGACGGATGCGCCCAGCGCTCGCTCGTATCCTAAGTAGTGGGGAAGGAGAAGGGGGAAGGATGCGGGGATGCGAGTGCGCTTAGAAGGCGCCGCCCTTGGCCGCCTGCATCCAGGACGCGTCGGCGTGGGGGAACTGCGAGCACAACCGCGTCAGCCACCAATAACGACGACATAGGAAGGGAGAGACGATGTGGGAGAGGACGCACCTGCCAGACCATGACACCGCCGTTCCAGCCCTTCGCCTTCGCCTGCTTCACGCACGACCCGAGCGTCGCGGGCGCCATGAAGCCGTTGGACGCGTCCGCCGCAGTCGCGGGCTTGCCGATGACGAGCTTGTCGAGGGGGATGCCGTTCTTCGGGATCTCGAAGAGCGAGGTGCCGGGGAAGGCGCCGCCGGACTTGGTCAGCAGCCCCGCGCAGTCGCCGTACAGGCCCTGGTTGTAGAACTGCACGTTGTACTACAGGCGCGTTGCATCAGTCATTACTCTTGAACACGAAGACAGAGGAAGAGAGGTAAGGGGGGACGCACCCAGTCGATGAGCGAGCCGACGTTCTTGTTGATCTTGACGTACGCGCCGCCCGCGAACTGGTGGTTCGGCGCGAGCCACGGCGCCAGCGGGGCATGGCTCAGGATGTACTGGCCTTTGGGGAGCGTCTTCCGCAGTGTCGTTGTAAAGTCAGAGACCCACTTCTCCGCCGCCCCGTTGCCCTTGTTCATCGCCGCAAGGTCCTCGTAGTCGACGTCAATGCCGTCGAGGCCGTTGCTCTTCACCCACTGCGCCATCGTGTTCGCGGTGTTGACGGCGTTCGCGCCCGAGGTCGTCGGGGTGTCGGTTGCGCCGAACGCGGAGGCGACGATCTTGATGCCGGCCTTGTGGTACTCGTTCTTCTTGGCCGTCTTCTGCGCCGCGGGGAGGGTGGCCCAGTTGTTGGCCTGGTCGACGGCGCCCTTGAGCGTGAGGAAGGAGAGAGCGACGACGTTGTAGCCCTAGGTAATAGGACGTGTTAGTGCTAAGAAGGTAGTAGAATAACGGGGAGACGACAATGCGCACCTTGAGCGCGGAGGCCGCGGGGAGGGCGCCAGTGACCCAGTTGTCGGAGTAGATGACGAAGCGCGAGGTGGGGGCGACAGCGCGGGCGGAGAGGGAGGAGACGTCGCCGTCGGCGGGGGCGGGGGCGGCGTAGCCGGTGGAGGCCAGCGCGAGGGCGGCGAAGACGGCGGTAATCATGCGGGTGGAGGAGAACATCTCTAGGACGTTATGATAAAGATAATAATAAGACGAGCAACAAAGAAGAAGAGCGTGAGTGGGCGAAGAAGAAGAGCAAAAGCCGACTAGCGGACTGGAGAATGCGAAGACGGAAAGTAGCAAAGGAGGAGCGAGCCGGGCTGGAGTTTGTCCGTCTTCTGACCCACATCCTTTATACTCGCTCGCTCCCCACCCCTCCCCCGGTGCGCCCGGACTCGGACTCGGACTCGGACTTGCAGGCATGACACTTGAGCTCTAGACGCTGCCGACTCGCCAGAGGATGCATTGCATTGCCGGAGACAGCCCCCTCGAGCGCATCATGTGGGTCCATGCGTCTGCGGAGATCGCGCACTGGCATGGAGGGCGGACCGCGCAGAGCACCACAGGTGATGAGCGCTTGAGCCGCAACAAGTCTGGGGAGTCGAGCGGAGGCGGCGCTTGTGCTGTGACGCCCTCTGGATTCCTCAGCCTGGCGGGCTCGATGGGGCGGCACATCCCTGCGTTTCGGTACGGGCCGGCCACGGGTGACGCTGGGACCGCTGTTGGGATAACGAAACCTAGGGGGTGTGACGCATGGGGTATGATACGCACCGTATACGTGTGCATTATCGGCCGCTCCTTGGACGCCGTCCGGGTAAGCACTGCTACCTGTGTGGTGCTCTTGTGGTGCTCGTCATCGGACCTGGGCGTGATACTGCGCGAGCTTGCCTCCTGTGACCATGCCATTGCAAGCACGTTGCGAGAGCGGCAGCTCGTGATGCTGCCATGCTGGACGCCAGAGTGGTGCTGTGCCAATTGATAGCGTCAGCGCTATGAAGGCGTTGACCTTGAAACTTACTCGAAACTCTCCAAGACCATACAAACCTTAACGCCAAGACCAGGTCTTGTATTAAACTGTAACGGCGGCCATCACGAATATGTTCTTTTTGCTGTTTGTGGTGCCAGACCAGTGCTATGTAAGAGAGCCACGGCGCGAGACGTTGAGAATGCTTTGTCGAATCGGCGGCAACATTGGGTACTCTGCGGCAACAGAGACGGACGTCAGGGCTGCGTGCACGACGAGACGAGAATGAAGCGGGGCAGACTTGCCACCTTGAGTGGAATGCCGCCACCCTCGGAGGTTGCAACGGTGGCTGTGCCGTTTGATCCCAACCCGCTAGCACAGCTTCAAGATCCTGCAAGGTACATGGGACTGATCCGAGCGCCATTCGCGACTTCTCCGGTCCCCCGCGGGCGGCGGACGGCAGAAGACATCGCGCACGCAGGCCAAAAGCGCCTCACCCTCTATTACTATCTAAACGGTTGCTAATCCGCCGATGGCCCTCGATGGCCGGGCGTCTCAGATTCTCTCAGACTCTTGTCCCGTCAGCATTCAATCAATCGTCTGGGTGCGGTGTACATTGTATCCGGCGGCGGATCCGGAGCCTCTAGTGCATCACCTCCGTTCCACACAATACCGGTCCCCGTGCGGGGCCGGCGGCTCGCTGGAGCTTAAAGTTAATGATGTCAGCCACAGTACTGCATAGCGTGTGCAAGCCGCCCGCGCTCCAATCCCGCGCATCCTGGTCAGTCATAGCCAATTCGACGACCTAGGGCTGGCTGGGCCGGGGCCCGGTGAAGGCGTTACGTTGAAGAAGACGGTGCCTCCGTAGCACGCCCACTGTGCGAGTTGCGGCTTGGGTGGGACGATGGGCGGGCCGCCGCCGCCAACGATAGCGCGATTGCGGCTGGACAAGTGAAACTGTTATAGCTTCAGCGCTCCGATCTGGAGACGTGTAAGTATAAGCGAAGGCGAGAACCAACGAAGTACCTACTAGCTGCCCTTGAAACTGATCGCCTGGTGAAAGAACGATGCCCTGGTGGAGCTCGTTGCGCCTTCGCCGGCCCAAAGTGCGCGTCCAGATGTGCCGGTCACACCTGGTGCGCCTCAACACGAAACACGGGTCGTGGCATCGCAAATAAATATCATAAGCGCCAGACACGGAGTTGAAGGATGCGAGAAGTGACGACATACCAGATAGTATGGGGCCGCCTGTGGCACGCATACCCACTGAAACTTGCCCTAGAATGGTGGTATGTAGGCATCTAGGGAGATGATGATATGGTATCGCAGGGTAAAATGCCGCTCAAATCGTGGAGCTTTTGAAACATACACAAAAGGTGCACTCACAGCCTGGCGGCCCAAGCACCTGACCGACTAGTACGGTATAATCGGTCGCCATTCTGCTGCAGGGATCGGGTAAGTACTAAGAATATTTGACATGGCTATTCACTTGCTGGCATATACCTTCGTGTGCGACCTCGCAGTCAGCCCTCCTTGAGGAGAGCATTGTTGGCTCTTAGAAGACGGTCGCGGAGATTCGGCTGCCACGTAACGCACACATTAAAGAACCTGATTGGCATCCGATGAAGAACGCTCTAGCGTTAGTTAGCATTCCAACCCAGGAAATATCAGGATTATGTACATACCGTTTATTATAACGACTCGCAATCGCAACGAACACTGACGCATCCATGAGGGTTAAGCGAAAAGGAAGAGGAAAAACTTCCCATTAATCGCTAACTCGGAACTTGGGCGTCTGTATTACCGCTTTCAGGATGTCGGTTCTCCGGGCCGGTTAACATCTCCGTTGGTGTCGACCACGCACTCATCCACTCGTCTCTGTCGAGGTTTCTAGGTTCCACCTGCAGAGTCCTCAGAGCCTTCAAAGATAGTAAAGGCAGGATAAGGCTCGAAACCAGGTACACGGTGTGTAGAAATTGCTCAAAAACGGCCGTCCTAGTCCGTTAGGACTCCTAGTGGCATAAAGTTATCCGCTGAACTACTAACCTTTAGTACGAGCTAAAATAACGGTGGCTCCTTGAACTTGAATGGACGAGCCAAACAAAACGGGACACGATCCTCCTTCGCCGCGCATGACGGTCCGGATCCCAAGTTACGTCGATCCCAAGCTTACGAGTAGGTCCTTCGGTCAGCCTTCGAGAGGCTTGACTCCGACTCTGAGCCAGGCCCAGACGTGCTCGTCGTTCGTACGGGGCTAGATAGTAAATAGAACCTGGGCCTCCGAACCCGTCGCCGAGAACCCGCATCTCCCCAACGCCGTCACAGTTCCATACCTTTTTTCCTCCTCCTCCTCCTCCTCCTCCTCCTCCTCCCCCTCACACCCACTTCCACTCGTCCTCCCGCATCTCCGTGTCCTGCCTGCGCACGAGGCGCATCCCGTCCGCACTCAGCGCGACAGAGACGTACGGGATGATCGTGTGCCGGTACACCACGCGCGCGACGCAGTCGTCGCCCCACCCGCGCAGCACCTGCAGCGCCGTCCGGTTCAGGAACTCGTGCCACGCAGCCGCGACGGTCATGTCGACCGCGCGGGTCTGCGGACGCGCGTACGAGAGCGCGAGGGTGAAGCGAGAGCGAGACCGCGGTCGTGCGTGTACATGTGCGTCGGGGGCAGTGACTGAGTTCTCGGAGGCGGGCCTTGGACACGGAGCTGTGAAGACGATGGGGTGTTTGTTGATGTACGGCTTGACTCTCTGCAGGCCGGGCACAGGCGGCGAGTTGTCAGCACACGGATACGAATACGAGTGAGTGATGCTGAACACTTACGTATTCCATGTCCAGCTGGAGGAACCGCAAACGCGGGAACTTGCTCGCGACTTCGTCCAAACTCATAGGTTCGAAGTGCTGGAACGAGAACGGGACACAATGCGCTATGCGCAAGCTGACCAGGCGTTTTCCCAACAGCCGCGCGATGTGCACGAGTCCAGCAGGGTTCAGCGACGTCGCGTGGAAGTGCGTGAGCGAGCCCGCCACGGCGCAGTTGTCGTGCAGGAACCACGAGCGGCACGCGAGGGCGCGGAGCGACGACAGCGCTTGGAACATGGCAGTACTGGAACCTGCGCCAGGGCCCCACGCACTGTAGTCGTAGCAGGAGCCGTTGAACTCGAGCTCCTCGAGACGCGGATGGCCCAGGACGAAGCGCAGCGACTGCGGCTGGGTGGAGAGCGCGCCCGTCGTCGCGAAGCCGCGGAGGCGGGGGAAGCGCAGGCCGAGGATCGCGGTGAGCGTCCGCCTGTGCTGCTCGTCGTGCGAGTCGAGGCTGGGGAGCCCGGACCCCAGCGAGATGTTGAGCTTGAGGTACTCGAGGTTGCGGAGCGACTGGAGGACGGGGAGGAGGGCGCGCAGGGTGCTGCCGTACGCGTTCTCGATCGCCATGAGGTGGAAGCCGACGACGAGCGTCGCGCGGCGGGGATCTGCGAGTACGGATTCACAGAAGCGGTAGATGGCGGGGTCGAGGTCGAAGGTGACGGTGTGGTAGAGGCGGGCTTCGGCTTCGTGGCTGAATGTGCGTGACACCTGGGTGAGCACTGCGAGAGTTGCTTTGTCTGTTATGTGTCCTAAGATCGTGAGCCACAGCTCGACAGGAAGATCCACGCTGAACGAGGCCTCGTCTGAAGGGGATGCCTGGCGATCGGTGAGTGCGTTGTCTGAAAACCTAAATTAATGAAACCGTAACTCTCTCATGTTATGATACACTGCGTACCTTCAGGCGAGGTGATACTCTGGGGGCGATCTACTAGATCGTGGCCAAAGGGCTTCACCCAACCCCGTCCCATCGCCACGTTGCGGATTGAAATCCTTTTGAGGCGAGCGATCAAGGCAGAGCCTGAAGCTATTGTGAGCTGGGACCTAGAAAACATGGCGTACAAAACCGAAACGAGTGCGTCTGCGCGCAGTGGCTACGTGGATATATACTGCATCCACCTACAGGAGTTAGTGCCGTAGCCGATGTCAAAGTATGAGGTCGCCTAGTTACCACGACGCAGTAGCAGAAGCGCAGCTGTTACCTGTACATTCTGCAGCCAAGGGAGTTCTGGCACACGCCGCCGCGCCGACTAACGTCAACGACCGCATAATATCCGGGTTTAAATGAACCTCTTGAGCAGCTTTAAAGCTTCGAAGGCACTTACACGGTGTATAACGACGTGGTAAGAGAAAGGCTGAGTAGATTACAATCTGATAAGAGTAACATGCCTTTTTCAGCATCCGAATGTAGACGACTCACCGTAACCCGAATACAATATAAGCACCGCAGCGTCCAGCCTCAACCTAACCTCAAGTCAGTTTCCACTCGTCGTCCTGCATCCCTCTCTCCTCCCTGTACACTGGGCTCGCCCCATCCTCCCCCAGCGCCACCGACCGCCACGGGGCGGTGGTGTGCCGATACACGATGCGCTCGAGGTAGCCGTCCCAGTCGCGGAGAACGGCGAATGCGGTCTCCTTGAGGAACAGGTCCCATTCTGCGGGAGCCACATCCATGTCCACGCGTGAGGACCACGGACGTCTGCCACAGGCCCACGCGAGCGTGAGGCGCCCCTCGTGGCGTCGTCGGCGGTCCCCCGCGGACTCAGGGCGTTCAGCGGAGCAGTTCACTATGAGCTTGCTGATGTACGGCACGGCTACCTATCGTCGGAGGGGGGGGAGGAAGGCGGTCAGGCTTATCGTGTGCGAATGTTAATGCCATCCAAACTCACGAGATGCATGTCGAGCTGCAAGAAGCGCAGGCGCGGGAACAGCGTGACCAGCTCGTCCAACCTGACAGCATGGGGCACGCCCCGCTGTTCATGGTGGTACGCAAAGCGCTCCGACACGCGCAAGCTAACCAACTGGGGGCCCACCAGGCGTGCTATGCGCGGGAGCTCGCCGGGCTCCAAGTCCAGATCACGGGCGTGGAAATGCACGAGCGCGGGGGGCACGGCGAAGGGGTCGTGGAGGAACCACGCGCCACACGCCAGCGCGCGGAGCGCAGGGAACTGGGGGAGGCGAGCGCGTCGGACTCGGTGCGGACGTGCGAGACGGGGCTGAAGTATCCCCGCCGGAAGGACTCGGGTCCTTCAGAGTGGGATGACCAGTAGATGCCATTCTGACTTTGGTGCGTCAATGTGAGGTAGAGCTCCAAGATATCGTGTCGGCCTCTGTGTCAACCACACCATTCACGTTCCAGTGACGCAACACTGGCAGCGGGTCTTACTTATCTGCACACTAAGTAAGTTCAGGATTAATGGATCGGTGTGAACTGGTAAAAGCCCTTACCAGCGTTGTAGTCGTGGCTTGATAAATCAGCTTGAAGACATGAGAGTCGAGTGGATGGAGCAGGTGCTATACGACTCGACCGTTTGCTGGTGACGGTGCCGGTGGAAGAACGAACTCCCACGTCAACACTTCAAGTTGACAAAGGAATGTCGTAATAGAAGTTTGTAAGCCGATATGCTGACCATACTTATCTCCATAAGCTGAAGTAAACTCCCCCATTATAATAAATAAACGCTCTCCACTGCCACTTGTGCTTGTGCCCGAACTTGAAGTCACAACCAAAGTTATCGAACATTACGCGTATATGCTCTCCTTCACCCCCGTCTCATCATATTCGAGCCTATCCCGTCGAAGGACCGACATCCCTCTATTTTTTTCAAGCGGAAGGAGAGTCGCGTTTGCCCAAGACGAACGCGATCGTCTGGAACGCAGCCCACGGCACGAACTCTGCATGAACGATCATGGTCAGCCCCACCATCTCTTCATGCACAGAATCATGTCTGCGAGGCTTACGAGGCGTCATGTGACCGCTATAGAAGAACTCGACATCTACAGAAGAAGCAGACGTGGCGCGCCGCCCCAGTCAGATGCACATCCTAGCCTTACAGAGGGCGGGATGCGCTTACAGGTAAGGCCGCGCTCGGTGTGCATGTTCCCGAAGACGCCCATGTTGTCGACGAGGAAGCTCTCGTCCTCGATCGGGGTCTGGAAGCCCTGGAGGCCGTTCCATGTCATGTTTCTAGAGACAGAGACCCTCCATCAGCACCATGTGTCGGAAAGGACGACGGGGCGGGACGCACTGGATGGCGATCCTCGTCCCTTCAGCGACTAGGATGAAGTCCTACGAGCCCCATGTTCAGCAAAGGAGACTCACGAGAGGGCAAGACAAGGTGGACACATACAGCAAGACCGTGGACGATCGCGACCCGCTCGCTCTTCTCAATGACGTTCGGGAGCACGCTCAGAGTCGAGGCAACGCTCTGGTCGCTCCCTGCGCCCCCGGTCGCCGGGTTGATGTAGACGGGGCCGCCGCAGGTCTCCCAGCTGATGTGGGGAGCGTGGATCGCGTCTTGGACCTAGGGAAGGGAACAGATTAATTCCAATCAGTGAGGGAGGAAGTGACGCGGGCGGGTATGTCCACGCACGTCGGTCCTGGAGGGTAGTAGCTCGTGAGTGGCTGGACTTCAGGATAGATAATTTCGAAACCAACTCACCGATTGAAGTAGACGAACTTCTGCGTCGACCTGGGGAACCCAAGTACGCTCCCTGAGATTCGGTTCAGCAAAGTCCTCCTTCCGGGGCGAGACACGACTTACAGAGATTCGGGAAGGTGTCCGTCACCCGATAAACGTCGAACACAGGGTTGATCCTGTCAAAACTCTCAGTCCCCGTCCTTATTGAACCAAGATATCGGTCCACGTACACCCCCACCGCGCGCTGGATCGGACTGTGCATCCTGCACTCGGGCAAGACGCTGATAGCCTTCGTGACATTATTGATCGTAGCGCCCACCGGGAGCGGCAGCTGCCCCGCAGGAGGATAGGTGACGAAGTCGTCGAGGTAGTCTGTGAAGCCGCACGCGTCCGAGATGTTCTGCAGCTGCGCCATGAACGTCGAGTTGAACGGGAACACGTTCTTGTTCGCCTGGACCGCGCGCCGTTAGCTTCAACACACGTAGCACGTAGACTGCAACGATGACGGGGGGGGACGGGACGTACCTGTACAAAGCGGAGCGCGGGGATCTCCTGCTGCACGAGGCCCCAGGTGAGCGAGGGGTCGGCGATCCAGATCCCCTTGAGGTGCAGGTCGGGGTTCGGGTGCTCGTACAGGAAGTTCGCGATGTACGGCACGTCTATGGTTGTCCGTCAGAAGAGCTCGGAGCGAAGCCCGTACGCGTGCATGACGACCTACAGAATCCGGCATACTGAGGCACCCGCAATCAGGATCTGTCATCTGTGTGAACACATGGGAGGGATGGACGTCGACGTACGCTCTCGCCGCTGACCCAGAAGTTGCTCCCCTTCAGCTCGCCGAAGACCTCCAGGAACTGCTCGAGGAACCCGGCGACTTGCGCTGCCAGCTCGTCGTCGTTGCTGATGCTCGGCTCGCCTTGCGAAAAGCCCGTCTAGCATCACGAATCAGCGCCGCATCTCATTGGCATGCCCTGACGGGTGGTACGGGAGGCATACCCCAACCGGCTGCTCGACCCAGAGGACATTGGAGAGATTCGTCCAGCTCCAAGGGTTTCTAGATCGAAGGCGGTGAGCGTTCTCGGCACCACCACTACGTACAGCATGCCGTGACGACTTACGGCGTCGGCTCCGATTGGCCCCAGGACCAAGCTACGCAAAATCCGTCAGTTCGGATGCCCGACCGCGATGGATATGACTCACAAATGGGTCCGTTCTCTTGTAAGAAGCCCTCAAGGGAAGAGCATCCCGGACCACCTGCCAACACAACCAATTCAGTTGGCGGGCAAGCGCGTCTCATGACGTCGCACGCACCGTTCGTCCAGAACAGAAGGTCGTCTACGTTCGAGATGTTGTTCGTCGGCCAGAACCTTGAATATCGGACATCGTGATGATTGCGGCTCCGAGCAAAGTCAAGTCAAAGGACAGGGACGCACCAGAAGAAGAGCTTGCGCGTCTCGTTTTTCGCGCCCGAAATGGGCATCAGGCCCGCCCAAGACGGGCCCGCGTCGAAGTTCACTGTGGCATAAATCAGCCAAGGAATGGGCATCCAACCGACCATACACCACTCACCGTCAGGAATCTTCGTCCCGTCGACGAAGAACTCGTTCGCCCGCGGGTTCGCAAAGCTGATCGGGGATTCGCGTTTCGCGACAGTCCCAGGCGCTGGATCGGACGGCACGGGCCCCAGGAAGTCGCGCAAGTGGTCGAGCTGCTCGCGCTGGATGTTCTGTGCCGCCTCCATGCCCTCCATCGCGCTCCCCGAGAACCTGGCGAGAACCCCAGTCGTGGAGAGCAGGAGGGCACCGAGCAGCAGTCTGAGAGCTGAGGTCATCATGTTGTTGGTGTCGGGTACCCCTTCGAAAGCGTGCGCGTAGCACTTACAGGGCACTAAGAGCGTCGCATTTATACTGGAGAGGAGGACTCGGGGACGAGACGCGGCTCTCCGATGCAAAACAGAGAAGATGGTGCTCGGCGGGCCTTACGGTAGCAGAGGTCACGCGGATGACGCAGATAGCGGGGAAACCTGTGCCTCCGGAGTCCGCGACGATCTCACGGAGAAGCAGAAGTGTCGTAACATTGTGGCCAGTGGGACGGAAGTGTCGGTTTTCGAGGGCCGCTCGTCGAAAAACGCCCTTCGCCCATCGAACGCGGGCCGGCTCAGCAGGACGGCACCTCCCCGGTCGCTGCTCACCTGGTGGGCAGCCATACGGCAGCGAAGCTGTGGGGTGGCTTCTCGACGCCGCCGAGACCATCCTGTCACACGGCCACATGGAGTACTTGGGAGTTTGCTGAAGGCATGGTCGGCAGGAGTAGAGAGAAGGCGCGTGGAAGACGTTACCAAGAATCCTTATCGTAAGGGCCCCAGATCGACGGCTGGCGGGAGTTGTAGAGAATCCGATGGGAAGGAAAGTGGTACACAAGGGCTCGAGAACAGCCTGAGGACTGAAGGTCTCCCTTCTACAGTACCTTGGGCGAGAGCAACCGAGCGGGTAGGATGTCGACATGATGATTAAGCGTTTGGACAGAAACATGGTTTCGCGACACAAGACCAACATTTCTATTGAGCTGGAGGCTGTCGGTATTACGCTCGAAGGTGGCGGGAAGCCAGCACTATTGATTAGTATCCCGACCCCAATGGCTCGTCAATGGTCACGGTGCCCAGCCCCTTGAAAACTCGATGCTCTGCATGGCCATTAGTCCCCAGAAAAAAGATGGGAGAACGGACTGGATTAAACTCCGACAAGACGCCTTGTGGATGGATGGCTTCCACTGGCAGAAGTTCAGGAGTAACGTCGAAGAGTGTGATCCGAGGGTATTTCAGTAGCGTCATACTGGCTGTGGTGCACACTATATGCGCGCCATGGATAGCACGAAATAAAACATTGTAAGCACATGTCATGAATTCTGAGAAGGCAAGAGATGCATACCGTCCAGAAATGACAGTAACCGTCCAAAGGACGTGCTGTGTCCTCGATGAGTCTTGAGAGCTTCCCACGAACATGGCAAACATGTTCCTAGTGCGGATAAAGACGATGCTGCGTAAGCAGCTTGGTATTCGAGACTGGAGGAAGGCGACAGCAGACGCAAGCCTTCAGTATATATGTTACAGAACGCACGAAGCAAGAGTTCAAGATACGGCGGGCGTCTGTATGAACTCGCAGACAAATTTGTTGTGGCAGTGCCTTTGAATCTACAACGCCTGTTCGAACCCGCGAGAGGACAGTCCTTCTTGTCTGCGCCGCAGTAGGCTACCTCGAGTCCGTCGCGGCTTGTGGCTCAATTGTAGACGACCGACTGTTCCCATAGACCAAAGGGTCGTGACCTATTCACTCCCTAGGACTCTGGAACAGAACTAATGCGTAGCTTTACACTCATTGCGGAGGCTGATAGACCACACACACGTGCGAAGGTTCAAGAGACTGAGGCCCCGAATTAAGTTCCATTACTGCCAATCGCTACACATATCAGAAAGTCGTGAAGAGGTTGTCGTCAAATACTGGGAAATAACGAAGCTAGAGAGGTATCTCATGTTCTCCGGGTATCATGGTCGTGAGGCCGAGTCGTCACCCCCGGTCAACGGGGGTGGGAGTTGGACGTGGGCGCCCTGCGCTCCGGTCATGTGCATGGGGAGTCGAGGACCTCGTGAGGATGCAGGACGCTCAGAAGGCACCGCCCTTCGCGGACTGGATCCAGGCCGCGTCGGCGTGGGGGAACTACAGGTACACAACATCAGACACCATAGACACTAGAGCGGGAGGGAAGAACGCGACGTACCTGCCAGACCATGACACCGCCGTTCCAGCCCTTCGCCTTCGCTTGCTTCACGCACGACCCGAGCGTCGCCGCGTCCATGAACCCGTTCGACGCGTCCGCGGCCGTCGCGGGCTTGCCGATGACGAGCTTGTTGAGCGGGATGCCGTTCTTGGGGATCTCGAAGAGGGACGAGCCGGGGAACGCGCCGCCGGAGCTCGTGAGCAGCCCGGCGCAGTCGCCGTACAGGCCCTGGTTGTAGAACTGCACGTTGTACTGCAGGCATGTCATGTCAGCCATCTGTTATGTGAATACAGCGGAGGACGGAGACGCACCCAGTCGATGAGCGAGCCGACATTCTGGTTGATCTTCACGTACGCGCCCGCCGCGAACTGGTGGTTCGGCGCGAGCCACGGTGCCAGCGGCGCGTGGCTGAGGATGTACTGGCCCTGGGGGAGCGTCTTGCGGAGCGTCGTCGTGAAGTCGGAGACCCACTTCTCCGCAGCGCCGTCACCGCGGTTCATCGCCCCCAGGTCCTCGTAGTCGACATCAATGCCGTCCAGCCCGTTCGTCTTCACCCACTGCGCCATCGTGTTCGCAGCGTTGACGGCGTTCGCGCCCGAGGTCGTGGGAGTGTCCGTCGCGCCGAACGCGGACGCGATGATCTTGATCCCGGCGTTGTGGTACTCGGTCTTCTTCGCGGTCTTGTCGGCGGCGGAGAGGGTGGCCCAGTTTCCGGCTTGGTCGACGGCGCCGTTGAGGGTGAGGAAGGACAGCGCAACAACGTTGTAGCCCTATGGGAGAATATGCGTTAGTACCGGTAAGTAGGCAGAATACAGTAACAGGGGACGACAATGCGCACCTTGAGCGCGGAGGCCGCGGGGAGGGCGCCAGTGACCCAGTTGTCGGAGTAGATGACGAAGCGGGAGGACGGGGCAACAGCGCGGGCCGAAATGGAGGAGACGTCGCCGTCGGCGGGGGCGGGGGCGGCGAAGCCGGTGGAGGCCAGCGCGAGGGCGGCGAAGACGGCGGTGATCATACGGGTGGAGGAGAACATTTCTAGGACGTTATGATAAAGATGAGAAAAGAATAAAAGGACGTGTGGGTGAAGAAAGCAAAAGCAAAAAGCCGACCAGCGGGCTTGAGAATGCGAAGACGAAGGTAGTAAGGAAGTGGGGGATGGGGTCCAACTGGTCCTGCCCCTCCATGTTATATACTTGTTGAGCAAAGGCCTGTGCGTCAATAGGCAAAATGCATGCTTTACTCGCCTGAGGTATGTATTGCGAAAGCGACGGAATCGCAGTAGGCGGTCCATGCGTCTTTCAAGCATACACCGCATTGGGCGCATCATAAGCCACGGCCTGGAGAGTGAAGTTGTGATCCTTCTCGCGACGATTCAGAACTACGTGTGGTAACTGTCCGCGGTTAGCCTTAACTGCGCTGAACGATGCACGTCAGCATGACCCGGCGAGAAACGATGTGAGTTGAGGAGAGACCTTACGCAGGCCCGAGGCAGACAACCTTGAAGAGTCGATACATATGCATGCGTGGCCGTATGGCGTGCATTGCGTGGATCGGTCACCCGCAATACTGTAGATTGCACATCAGTGGTTCTGAGCGCACGGAAGACAGTAAGTATGATGCTATACGGCGTGAGAGATGATCAACGAGTAGTGGCCGTACAAGCGAAGTCCCGCTGTGTCCCGAGGCAACAACGCACCGGGTTCCTCGACTGATTGATACTGTCAGGGCTACCATGCAGTCTCACTCTACAACCCGCACGAACGAGCACGATGGCGGGACAGAGACTGGAGGCAGCGTCTATGGTCCGCCTGGTCCGGGATCGCGTAGGTGATGGTAGTCTCACACAGTGCACGGCGCCCATCACGAGTGCCGCTGCGTGAACGTTGCGCGTGTCGTCCCGCAGTCCTCCGGCGGCGAGACAGGCACAGAACGAACTAGGAGTTGGAGAGGTAGGAGCGTACGCGTCTTCTCAAATACGTTGTCTGGTTTGGAAGACAGTGAGGAAAACCATTGACGTAAATATTAGTGATACACGCACGAACCAGGGGGAGAGGAATGGACCGTGACGTCGACGAGGTTGTGCGAGTGGCAGTGTCGAACCCGACTTCGCCTGCAGCATGGCACAAGGGGAACGGTAGATTCACTACCTAGCTGGCTATGGCCGTAGCCATAGCCATAGCCATAGCCAGCTATGATGGTCGCTTGGACCTCGCTTCAAGACCGCTAAGTCGCCTATCGAGAGAACTGAGAAAACGGCGAAACGCCTTCGGCCGTCCGCAGAACACCGCCACAGAGTGCAGCAGGGAGCGCAAGGTCACTCCCTCCTCAAAAAATTCCAGGAAAGTTTCTAATAATATTTTTCGTTTAATTTTGGCCAAATCTCAAAGAGCAAGGGGAATGGGCGGAAAGTAGCTATCAGGGATGGCGGGGAAGAAAAGGCGCCGAGCGGGATCGACGCAAAGGCGCCGCCCTCGCCGGCTGCCGAAACGGGACTCTCGGGAAAATGGCGAGAATCCCTTTTCGCAGCCATGGCCATAGCCATAGCTGGCCAGGCGGGGAATGCGATATTCGGGGCACAGGTTAACGTTGATGGCTACGGGCATAATTAATCCAGGGATGATGCCGTCGGTTGTTGTTGCCACAGTCGTCCGAGTTCGCGCGCGCATCGTGCGACCATGGGCCTGCCGAGACGTTGGCCTGGGGAACTCCCTGGAACTCCTGGGGAACGACCTGGAACGACCCGGTATCTAAAGCTCAGCGATCTTGGTTGCTCAGATCGCCGGTTAAATATGAATACTTAGCCACACTGGCCCACGCTGAGCTGCGTGGGGTTCACATCGTTACTCGCGATTGCAAACGTTGTCGACATCCATCAACATATATGATCGAACGTCCTAGCCCGAGTACGGTAAGTATCTCTGCATAGCCCAAGGCTGTCAGCACCGCGAGTATGAGTATGGGAGGGAAGAGTGAGGCAAGTCGAACTCCCAAGAGGGCGTTTCCAGCTGGAAAAGCAAGAAGGTAAGGAGAAGCATGGGAGTCGTTTGTACCGTGGTTTAAACCAGAAGCTTCAGCGCGACCCTCGTTTTTTACCTACAGTGTTCGAAGGTGGGACTCACAACTCCATCCTCAGGTTCCCATTAGAAACCCTAGTGAATCCAGCCGACAACCTGCCACCGACATCCCAAAAGCGACGCACATGGCGAGAACAAGATTAAGTAGAAGCTGACCCGATTAAATTCCATTGCTACTAAACGCTACACATCTCAGAAAGTCGTGAAGGTGTCGTCAAAAATTAAGCAATAACGATCCTAGAGGAATATGCTGCTCTCCGGGCACCGGTATACTGGCCGCGAGGCGTCTCCACCCCCGATCAACGGGGTTGGTACGTGTGCGCCCAGCGCTCGCTCGTATCCTAGTGGGGGGATGCGGGGAAGGATGCGGGGATGCGAGTGCGCTTAGAAGGCGCCGCCCTTGGCCGCCTGCATCCAGGACGCGTCGGCGTGGGGGAACTGCGAGCACAACCGCGTCAGCCACCAATAAAGACGACATAGGAAGCGAGAGACGACGTGGGAGAGGACGCACCTGCCAGACCATGACGCCGCCGTTCCAGCCCTTCGCCTTCGCCTGCTTCACGCACGACCCGAGCGCCGCGGGGGACATGAAGCCGTTGCTCGCGTCGGCGCCCGTCGCGGGCTTGCCGATGACGAGCTTGTTGAGCGGGATGCCGTGCTGGGGGATCTCGAAGAGGGACGAGCCGGGGAACGAGCCGCCGGAGCTCGTGAGCAGCCCGGCGCAGTCGGCGTACATGCCCTGGTTGTAGAACTGCACG
Organism: Ganoderma sinense ZZ0214-1; assembly: GCA_002760635.1. NCBI lineage: Eukaryota > Fungi > Basidiomycota > Agaricomycetes > Polyporales > Polyporaceae > Ganoderma > Ganoderma sinense. Next base: position 277,257 of record AYKW01000001.1, read on the forward strand.
TTGTACTGCAGGTGCTCCGTGTCAGTCACCTCGTAGAAACACGGGAAGAGGGAGAGAGAGGGATGACTTACCCAATCGATGAGCGAGCCGACGTTCTGGTTGATCTTGACATACGCGCCCGCCGCGAACTGGTGGTGCGGCGCAAGCCACGGCGCCAGGGGCGCGTGCGAGAGGATGTACTGGCCCTGGGGGAGCGTCTTGCGGAGCGTCGTCGTGAAGTCCGACACCCACTTCTCTGCCGCCCCGTCGCCCTTGTTCATCGCCGTCAGGTCCTCGTAGTCCACGTCGATGCCATCCAGCCCGTTCGTCTTCACCCACTGCGCCATCGTGTTCGCGGTGCTGACGGCGTTCGCCCCCGAGGTCGTGGGGAGGTCCGTCGCGCCGAAGGCGGAGGCGATGATCTTGATGCCGGCGTTGTGGTACTCGTTCTTCTTCGCCGTCTTCTGGGCGGCGGGGAGCGCGGCCCAGTTGCCGGCTTGGTCGACGGCACCCTTGAGGGTGAGGAAGGAGAGCGCGAAGACGTTGAAGCCCTGTGGAACAGAAGGAGCATGCATTAGGATTAGTCGTATAGGTATGCGAGCGGGGAGACAACGATGCGCACCTTGAGTGCGGAGGCCGGAGGGGCGCCACCGGTCACCCAGTTGTTGGAGTAGATGACGAAGCGAGAGGTGGGCGCGACAGCGCGGGCGGAGAGGGCGGAGATGTCGCCGTCAGCGGGGGCGGGGGCGGCGAAGCCAGTGGAGGCCAGCGCGAAGGCGGCGAAGACGGCGGTAATCATACGGGTGGAGGAGAACATCTCTAGGTCGTTATGATGAAGAAAGGATAAGAATAAAAGGATGCGTGAGTGAAGAAAAGAACAAGCAAAATCCGACCAGCGGTGTTGAGAATGTGAAGACGAAAAGTAGCAAAGGAGGAGCGGGGGCTGAGGTTTGTCCGCCTTCTGACCCGCATCCTTTATACTGGTTGGACAATGGCGTGCGCGCTAATGCAACGACGAGAGAGGACTAACCCGAGGGATGAATTACCAAAGTGAGCGAGTCCTTTGCGGGCTCCGCGTGGGAGTGCATCGCTCTCCACACCACACGTCGTGACCGGGAAGCGTGGATCGTCGTGATGTCTGTGAGACCACTCAGACCACCTTGTGGGATCTGCCGGCAGTCAGGCTTAACTGCGGCCAATAATGTCCGCTGATCAGCATGAGCCGGCGAGAAATATTGGAAAGCGAAGGGAGAACGTACATAGGGAGTACACGAACTCATCAGAGCTCGTGGTGGAGATGGTCATTTCCTAGATATCCTTCCACCACTCCGGATTACATGGAGCCGAGTCCAGGTAAGACGGTATCCCGTTCCGCGACGCGAAGGACATGCTCACCGTGTGGTGACCATCCAAGGGCGGCAAGTTCGTATAGCGAACGTGGCCCAAGTACTTCCATAGGGATGTCGTGTCGGAGGGGAGAGCGTTCCTGAGTTGATTGATACCCGTCAGTACTAGTCTCCTCATGCTGTCGTCCTCGATGCCGCCCTTGATGCGCCAACTACTTGATACAGTAAACATCGGGATGCATACTTTATGGTTCTGAATCGCGTCGGTGATGGTCGCGCTGCAAACGGCGTCCATCATGAATGTCTCACCATTGCTCGTGTGGGCCAGCAGACTGCCAGCAGATTTCCTGAGGAGATGGCGTGCTGAGTAAAGCCCGTGGGTCTGTAGTGGCTTTGTACAAGCTCTGTTGAGGTCCTAGAAGTTTAAGGACAAAGATTGAGGCCAACCAGACACGCACAGCGAACAGAATACTTAGCGGAAGGTTAATTTGTGGTTGCTGCGGCGGCTAGTAGTGTTGAACACCGGCATGGCTTGATCGTCAAAGGTATAGCGTTAGTGCGAGTCTCAGTTTGACCTCGCTGTTCACTGCGGTGGCATAGTTGGTTGTGACGGAGAAACGGGCAGGCTCCTACCCACCGCCACTATCGAGTTGACGTTGAGGGCCGACTCATTCCAGGAGCGGGGGTTGTGTGGAATCCAGGAGACGAGATGTATGTCTAATAACACAAATGGTGGTAGTGGCGTTCGAGATAGGTGTAGAACAACATTCGACGAAAGTTTGCGGCGACGAGTGTGCGTACTGCGGCGCACGAAGAAAAAGTAAAATGACGAGAAGAGGTTTCCGGAGAAGCCGGAACTTGGCAAAGCAGCGGGTGCGTCTCAAACAGGGACAAACAAACATACGGCGCTCGTCGAGGCAACCACTTGCAATTGCTGGCATGCGCAGTTGTCTCTCGAACTTCTTTCGTTACCGGTCGATGCTTGCGACTATAAGTATCTATCCCCGGGGCACTGTTGAAAAGCTACCTCTCTCCGACTTGCCGCACAGGTGCACCTTGAACGAAAACAACAAGAGACGGTGTTCATCTTCACACAATGTCGGCAAACTTGTTCACCGCTTGCTAGAACCCAAGCTTCCACGATAGTGGGTTGTCCACGACCAGCATGATGGTAGACCGGAAGACGAACCAGAGCCAAGTAACCATGCCGATGCTGAGTCTGTGTGACACCCCCAAACGTTTCATCCCCGTTGACCGGGGATGGTGACCGCTCACGTCCATCGTCACGATTATACCACGCGAGGAGGAACGTCTCCGTTATCCTTATTTTCCTTCTTATTTGACGACAACTGATGATGTAGTACAGCTTCATAGTGTCACATAATGTGTCGCGATCGTAGTAATGGAATCTTTCTTTGGGTCAAACCAACTTTCGTTCTGGGGTGCCCCGAATTGTAGCGCGGAGGACAAAGTTCGACACGAAACCAAGCACAAGTCATCCATCCAATCCGAGTCCTTTCCATCCTCAACCGAATCATGCTTATCCTTCTTCCCATCCTTCTCGTAAGGCTGCGACCCCTCCTACTAGTTGCTCTGACTCTTGATCTCGAACATCTCGCCCCTGCTCTGCATCTTCCCGAGGTACACTGCGACACCAATCCCACGTAAGCCATCGAGCCCCATCCCAGTGTACATACACGTCGACAGACTCACTGATAACAACGTAGTCGTCGTCAGGCACGACACTAGTAGGGACGAAAACGTCCGCGACGCCCTCGTTGAGGTCGAAGCTGTCGCTGAGGATGACTGCACAACCACGTCGGTCAGTACTCAGTACTCAGTGATCAGCCAGTACCACTCCGCCCCTCGAAGTTCGAACTCGAAACGCTCCGAAGGCAATTGCAAGAAGAAAGAAAGAGAAAGAAGAAAGACGGCTCACTCGGGTCAAAGTCCTTCTCGCGGCGCTTGTAGAGGACGAGCCTCGGCCTGCACCGGCGGCGGCACCGGCGGCGGCAGCGCTCCTCGTCGTCCGGGTCGTCGTCGCTACTGTCGGACGAGTCCTGGGCCCCAGCCCCGACCTCGACGACGTCCGTGACAAGGACGTCGACGATGACGCTGACGTCGGCGCCGCTGCCGCTCCGCACCGGCACGCTATCGTCTGTCTCGTTCTGCCCGCTCCTGTGGCAGACCACATCCACACACCGCGGACATACATGGTCAGCGGTCGGACGCTCGTGCAGGGGGCACATAAGAACGCGCGGACGTACCAGCGGACCTTCTCCCACTCGCCGGCGCGCCACACCGTGTCCTTGTCGAGCAGGGTGGAGATGCGCGGCATGTGCCTCCTGTTGGGCTCGCAGTCGGTCTCGGGGGGCGGGGGCCAGTAGTAGCGCTCCGACGGGGCGTCGCCGTCCTGGCGCTCCTGGAGGGCGACGCCGGGGGACGCGGACGCGACTGGGGCGAGGAGCGTCACGGCCGCGAGGGGCACGAGGGCGAACTTGATGAGCGCGGTCTTTGGGAACATGATGGGCGTGGAAGAGGTCGTCGAGTGTGTCGCAGTTGGTTGGATCTGGGGGAGCTCAGGCTGCTGGGCTGTCGACTCTCATCAGTGCGCGCAAAGCGAGGCCTTTTAAACTTAAACCCCAGGGCAACATCGGGCTCCCTGACGGGGGTGCCGGCAACGTTCCTCCGCTATCCACGACGCTGTCATCCCCCCCTTGAGCGAGCGCGAGGAGCTTCTGCTTATTGACCAAGTCTTCGTTGTCGTCGTCGGTACACCATGAACGGCACATCCACTATTAGCCCTAGTTCGGCTTGTCTATAGCAGGCGTACCGGGAGGGGTGGCACCTTCACCCTTTGCAGATCGTCGTTTCTGGGAGTCCACGTCCCTCGTCCGTGGCGGTGCTGCATTCTTGCAGCGAGGTTCCGTAGCCCCCGTGCGGGGCAAGGGGCGGTCCTCCCTCAGATACAGAGCACAAGTAACCACGGGACGTTCAGCGAGCACGTACTGTCCCCCCTGATGATCGAATTTCTTGGCGGCTCGTCCCAGTAGCAGAGGATGCCTGTAAATCACATGCAAAGTTTTGCCGCACGAGGATTCGAATCGAAGCACTCACAGGGAGGTCGTCCTACTTCCTGTCGGAAGCAATCTCCTTCGGAAGCGTGTCGTCGGTTCTAGATCTGGGGCGGCTAGACGCGTATATAGCACGATGGCTTTCTGGAACGAGCCCGTCTTGCATCCGACACATCCCCTCTGCCATCCCCTCTGTCACGTCTAAAAGGTCTAGGGCAAGGCGACATTTCAGCCCGTGACAACCGCGACGGGACGTCAGATATCAGAACTCACCTCCTCTCCGCCATTAAGTACAGTACGGCTCGCACCTCTTGCGCTAGTATGATGTGTTCGAACCTGAAGCTCCCCTGTGCCACGTCTTCTGTCTCCTTTCGGGCGGACACTACATACGAAGTCCAGGACACGCCAGCGCGCACCCCCCGTGCATCCGACCTTGAGTGGTGACGACTTAAGCTCTCCTATTAGTATAATTCTCTTGACTGCCTGAGGGCCCCATGGGGAGATCTCAGTCGGCACTAGTACTACATCCGTACCGTGCCGGTGGAGCCCCTGACTCGGTCCTAGCCCCGCTTTCAAGGGGCACTCTAACTCGTTTCTTGGTACATGGTGAACGTGAGGCGCGGGAGAGCGGACGAGTTGACCCGGAGGAGGAAGAACTGGTCGTTCATCCACGCATACGTTGGCGAGTCCGTCTCCACATGCCTGCAAAACAAACAAACCACATCAGCAACGAACATCCGCAGTGCGCACAATCCCGCCGAGTCCTCCAGGTGCGCGTGCGTGCGCATCAAAGGAGGGCTCGCTTGGGAAAGGAATAGGGATAGGGATAGTGTGAGGGGACGTACGCGTACTCCCACGACCGGTGGTCGCTCCCGCCCCTGTTCGTTCGTACAAGTCCAAGTAGACCGCCGCTCGTCAGCTCGACCCCAGCACAAACTCGGAGTCGCGGGGCACACGCACCTGACGCCGACGGTGGAGAACACGGCGTAGTGCCCGTCCGCCGTCCACACGAGCGGGATGACCGCGGCGGGGAAAAACGGACCCGCGGTACTACTGAGGCCGTCGTCCGCGAACGGGAGGATGTCTGCGACGACCGCGCCCGTCTCCGCATCCCACATGCTCCCCCTGTCCCGCATATATCAGTGAGTTTATTCCCAACCTCGACACTGTCAAGGGTGCATGCACGAGAGAGGGACAGAGATGGGGACGGGGACGTACCCGCTCATGGCGTTGTGGACGCGGGACCCGAACGGGCCGGTTGCAAGGTGGCGCGAGGCCATGTCGAAGTGTCCCGCGAAGACCTCCTTGAACTGCGGCCCCGCACTGTGACCGACACCGAGTGTGAGAGGGTGGTTGTTGCTTGCGGCGCGGGGGCTCGGTGCGGACTCCACTGGCAGTGAGACTACCGCCGATACGGAGAAGAGGAAGATGGCGGCGAGTGGGGAGAGGAATAGGGTTGAGAAGTGCATTCTGGGACTCGGGCTCGGGCTGCGGGTGCGGGTGTGCGGGGGTGCGGGGATACAGGAGGGCAAGAGTACGGGCGGGTGCTGGTTTTGTTTCACCGCGACAGGCTCACCGTCTTACCCGACGGCGTTTGGGTCTCTGTACCATGCCTGCACAAGTTTTCAACTTTCGGGTCATCAGAGCGCCATCTCACTGGCACGTCTGCCACTTGTGGGCCCCGCCGCAAACGGCGATTATGATATCGGCTGAATGTGCACTGTGAGGTTAATGGGGAAACATTCGAGCAGTGATCAGTGTACGTTCGTGCGGAACAGGAGCGATGTACCTGACATGAGGCTGTTGAGAGCTGTTGAGAGCTGAAGCTTTTCGGAAGCGCTCTGTACGCGTCCGAGAGACGCCAATGGCGGTGCTAAGGCGCTGTGTTTCAGGTCCAACGGCAAATGCCGAGCTATCTCAGTGTCCGCAAGCCCAATATATTTTGTACCTTGCTCGTTCCATACAACCATAACAATGGCGTCGAACTTGCTTGTGTACCTTTTGGGGGAAGGGGGACCTTCTAAAGGTAACTCTGGTAGCCAAGGAGACTCCGGCGAGTACCACCAGTCACCCGCTGCCTTCCTCTCGCCTTCCCGAATCTCGCTGTCTCAACCTGACCTCACATCATACGTACAGTCACTTCTAGGCTTTCCGCACAATGTCCCCCGCATGCGCCGCCGAAGACCTAGAGTCTCCCTACCGAGCTGTGGATCCAAATCCTGGAAATCGTTCCGAGGTACACGCTCGCGCACGTTATGCTCGTGAACCGCATCGTCTCCGAGCTCGAGGTGGCAGAGCGCGTCCTCTACCGCACAATCGCCTTCAAGTGGAGCACCCCAGAGGCCCGCAAATTCCGCGACTCTATCGCGATCAGCCCCCGCCGCGGCACCCTAGTAATCAACATCAGCATACTCCGGATCGACAGGGCGAACGCCCGCCTCCCGCCCCTCCTCGTGGTCCTCCCGAACCTTCGCGCCGTCACGCTGTGCACCTCCCACCCCGTGCACCGGCAGTGCGACACCGTGTGCGCGGGCGTGCACCTCCTGCACCTGCGCCGCTTCGCCGCCTACATGAAGGTCGGCTCCTCCTCGGCCCTCCTCGCCTTCCTCACCGCGCACCCCTTGCTCGACGCACTCGACGAGCACCCCGCCCGACCTACCCGCGGTCGCCGCCGCTGTCTGGCTCCAGGAACATCTGCACCCCGCCAAGGCTCACAACAGCCAACAGCGGCAGAACTTGAAACGGCTAACGGCGGCATCAGGCTCGAATTAATAAGTATTATTTCCTTGGCGATCAAGCTGTGCCATGCTCCAGGAGAGGTCAATTCAGCACTGCCACCGCTCCAACCTCGTTCATCGACATTGCATCAAGTTTCAACATTCAATTAATATTCCCTCTCTTCTACATAGTCGTCGTGCGTATTTCCTTGGCCTCGATCTTTGTCCTTCAACTTATAGACCTTGAAGTCATCCTTCAAGCAGTAATCTTAACGTATCCAATTGGCAAGCTGTCTCGCCGAGAGGCCAGTGCGGTCCCACGCAAACAACAGTAATGCATACGTGGTGGACGCCTTTTTGTAGCGCGACCATCGCCGACCCGGTCTTGGACCATACGTAAGGAGAGGGCGTCATTACCCAGCATCACCCATCCTTTGGATGCTCGCGGTTGGCTCTCGCGGTCCTGCCGGAGGATGCGCCGTGTGGGTGTCGAGTACGACAACTTGATGGCCGCGGCGGTATCAGATTAATCAGCTCTGCGGCCCTCTCCAGCCCTCTCCCGGCCAGCATGCCTTCGTGAACGACAGGCACGTTCGCACCACCGCTTGGATGATCCGGGAAGCCCTCGGCGATCATTTTCTCTAGCTCGGCAGCGGACTGCGCATAACAACTTGCCGCCACATTTTTGTTCGCGGGAGTTGTCTTGAGCAGTAAGTAGCGTTTGAGGATCTGTAGTCCCCTTTATGCTGATTTATTTACTCCTGTCATGGATGACTTGCGTAGGTCGCTCACACATCGCCACAGTTAAGCTTGGCCGCCCGCCGATGCTGGTCCGAATCGTCTCAACAGGCATCACGTTTTCAAGATTGTCCAGGCTCTCCAGGTCACCGCCTATGGTACGCGGAGCAATGGGCCCCACGCGGTGTCTGCAAAGACGCATGCAGTCCCAACAGCTCTCTTTGGAAAATTCATGCCAAAGATGAGTGCTTGCCATCTTCGTGCAGGTTGTTCTAGCGCACACACCCCTGTGCAACACGTATATAAGGAGGAGGTTCAGTACCCTACGATCCTCATCCCCCACTTCCTTACTACCTTCGTCTTCGTATTCTCAAGTCCGCTGGTCGGCTTTTTGCTTCTCTTTTCTTCACCCACACATCCTTTCATTCTTATCCTTTCTTTATCATAACGTCCTAGAGATGTTCTCCTCCACTCGCATGATCACCGCCGTCTTCGCCGCCCTCACGCTGGCCTCCACTGGCTTCGCCGCCCCCGCCCCCGCCGACGGCGACGTATCCAACCTTTCGGCCCGCGCTGTTGCCCCGTCCTCCCGCTTCGTCATCTACTCCGACAACTGGGTCACTGGCGCCCTCCCCGCGGCCTCCGCGCTCAAGGTGCGCATTGTCGTCCCCCTGTTATTGTATTCTGCCTACTTACCGGTACTGACGCATATTCTCCCATAGGGCTACAACGTTGTTGCGCTGTCCTTCCTCACCCTCAACGGCGCCGTCGACCAAGCCGGCAACTGGGCCACGCTCTCCGCCGCAGACAAGACCGCCAAGAAGAACGAGTACCACAAGGCCGGCATCAAGATCGTCGCCTCCGCCTTCGGCGCGACCGATACGCCCACGACCTCGGGCGCGAACGCCGTCAACACGGCGAACACGATGGCGCAGTGGGTGAAGACGAACGGGCTCGACGGCATTGATGTGGACTACGAGGACCTGGGGGCGATGAACCGGGGTGACGGCGCTGCGGAGAAGTGGGTGTCGGACTTCACGACGACGCTGCGGAAGACGCTGCCGAAGGGCCAGTACATCCTGAGCCACGCGCCGCTTGCCCCGTGGCTCGCGCCGAACCAGCAGTTCAAGGCGGGTGCGTATGTGAAGATCAACAAGAACGTCGGCTCGCTCATCGATTGGGTAAGACATCCCTCTCTCTTCCCGTGTTTCTACGAGGTGACTGACACGGAGGACCTGCAGTACAACGTGCAGTTCTACAACCAGGGCCTGTACGGCGACTGCGCGGGGCTGCTGACCAAGTCCGGCGGCGCGTTCCCGGGCTCGTCGCTCTTCGAGATCCCCAAGAACGGCATCCCGCTCAACAAGCTCGTCATCGGCAAGCCCGCGACCGCCGCCGACGCGAGCAACGGCTTCATGTCCGCCGCGACGCTCGGGTCGTGCGTGAAGCAGGCGAAGGCGAAGGGCTGGAACGGCGGTGTTATGGTCTGGCAGGTGCGTTATCTTGCTCCCTTCTACCACTCCAATCTTTCGCGTGTCTGATCATCTTTTCTCGCAGTTCCCCCACGCCGACGCCGGCTGGATCAAGTCGGCCAAGGGCGGTGCCTTCTAAGCGGCCATCTGTCGGCCATCCCCCGTCAGCTGAGCACCCTCGGTATACCCACAGTCCTGTCACCCTCCTCATATACCCACAAGTCCCATGCCCGTTGACCGGGGACGGCGACCGTCCGCAAGGAGGAGGAACACCTCCGTTATCTTTAATAGCTTTTTAATTCGGCGACGAGCGATTGTAGTAATGGAATCTTTCTCTGGGGTTAATTTTCCAGGTGTGCTCCTTGGGCGGCTTCAAGTCGCTTATCTGAAATCTAAGTGCGCTATTGCTGGAAAGAGAGGATTATATGCGTGACGATGCTCTGCAGCCGTGCCCAATGGTCGTCCTACAAATGCAGCAAGTTCGCATTGGTTTGCTTCTAGTGCTTCTGCCTCGTCGTCGATGACGTCGTGCAATAATATAATTCCCTCCCTTCCGAGCTGATGTTTCCGCCGCAACGATTGGCGTGAAGTGGTTCAACCTCTTCCGAGTATCTTCTATCGCTTCTGGTGCAGACCTACACGGGGGGTCTGAACAGACCCCCATTCGAGCATAAACCTCCGGTGTACATAGCGTTTCACGAAAGCTCCCGTATTATTCCAACGGCAGGGGACCGGTCCCCCTGAGAACCTCCGAATCAACAAAATTACATCAAACCGTCCCAGCGTCCTCGCAGCGTCCCGACAGCGTCCTTTTCTGGCTCTGGTCATAACTCCTTTCCCTTCCTCCCATCGCGAAACTCGAAGTTTCCGAGTCTTCAAACATAGTGAACGTGAGGCGCGGCGCCGCGGTCGAGTTGACCGCGACGATGAAGAACCGGCTGTTCATCTACGCATACGCCGGCGAGTCCGTCTCCGCGTGCCACGACACGCACGTCAGTAAGTTACTCAGCATACACTCAGCACGCCTCCTCCGCGTGTGCATGCGCGGGCCATCTAACGTTTGCCACTTGCTGGCCCCGCTGCAGGCGGCCATTATGATATCGGCTGAATGTGCACTGTGAGGTTAATGAGGAAAAATTCAAGCAGTGGTCAGTGCATGCAGAACAGTAGCAAAGCACCTGACGAGAGGCTGTCGAGGGCTGAGGCTTGTCGGAAGCGCTCCGAGTCTGTATCCGTACGAGACGCCAATGGCGGTGTAAAGCGTTTCAAGTTCAACGGCAAATGCCGAGCTATCCAGGTGGCCGCAGGCCCCCACTGAATCTAGGTTTTGCACCTTGCTCGTCCCATACTGTCATTACCATGGCATCCGCCTTGCTTGCGTACCTCTGGGGGACGCCAAAAAGCAGCTCAGGTGTCCAAGGAGACTCCGGTGAGTCAACTTTATACCTCCAGTCACCCGCTGCCTTCCCGAATCATCTCATAGTCACATCATATGTACAGTCACCACTAGGCTTTCCGCACAACGGACCCCGAGTGCGCCGACGTCGACCTGGAGTCTCCCTACTGAACTGTGGATCCAAATCCTGGAACACGTTCCGAGGCACACACTCGCGCACGTCATGCTCGCAAACCGCGCCTTCTCCGATGTAGCCGAGCGCATCCTCTACCACACAGTCGTCCTGAAGTGGAACGCCCCAGAGGCCCGCAAATTCCACGACTCGATCGCTATATGCCCCCGCCGCGGCGCCCTAGTAATCGACATCAGCATACTCCGGATCGACGGGGCGGACGCCCGCCTCCCCGAGATGCTCCCGCTCCTCCTCATGGACCTCCCGAACCTCCGCGCCCTTACGCTCCGCTCCTCCGTGCCCATAGAATGTGCCCACATATTCGACGTTCCCCTTCCACACCTGCACAGCTTTGCCGCGAACCTCAAGATCGACCCTAGCTCCTCCTCCGCCTTCCTTGCCTTCCTCGCCGCACACCCCTTGCTCGACACGCTCGACCTCCGCTCCAGCACCCTGCCCGACCTCTCTGCCCTCCGTGTTGGTATTGAGCAGCACGTCGCGGTGCTGCGCGTCCTCGCGTGCTCGTCGCGCTTCCTCAACAGCCGCGCGCCCGTCCCCAGCAGCCTCACGCACCTCCACCGCACGGCGTACCTCGCGTCCGAGGTCGCGCACATCGCTGCGCTCCTCGGGCAGCAGCTGCTCAGCCTTCGTCTTGGGGGGCGGCTTGTACTGGTGGGGAGGGCTGGGGCTGGGGAGCTAGGGTGGGGAATGGACGAGGTCAAGGAGCGATTTCCGCGGCTGCGGTATCTGCAGGTGGACAGCCCTTACGTGTGTCCACTCCCTCTCGCATACGCAGCTGTTCCTTGCTGATGGGACTTGTTTTGGTTTTTTTCGCGACAGAAAGAGCGGCCGTACCTCGACACGAGCGTGGTGGACTGGCTCCGCCCGCGGAGCGCCACTCGTGCGCAGGCTCCCTCAGATCCTGCTATGCCGGCGCGGAAATTGACTATTGTGTGGACGTACGTGGAGGGATTCTGGAGCGACGCTGAGGGATGGGCGGCGACGTACGACGCATTCCTCGACGACGCGGCGGTCCGGTTTTTGAAGGGGTGGCGTGGCTACCTCGAGCGCGCAGTTTACGAACGGTCGGTACGGCCGTATCCTATGGTGTCTGTGAGACTAAGTCAGGAGAACGACGGTGTGGAAGAGAGGGTGATCAGAGTGCAGGACGCGGACATTGGATCGGGCGATTACTGGAAGCGTGCGTAGGTGCATAGGGCGTGCCAGCCTGAGTGATTTTCTGCATGTTGTAGTCATAAATATTTTTCTACTTATGTTTAACCCATTATCCCCCTCTTTTTAATATGCTGTTCGACAGATGTTTACGTTGAACCAGGGGAAGGCGCGCCAATGCCAGAGGCTCACTAGCACTCTGAGTGCCATGATGGATATCCCGGGCCGGGATACCCTTTGTGACCCGGCGCAGCGCACTGACGTCGTTGTGATGGGGTCACGCGCCACGTGGGAGATGCAAACGTGTCCGGTCCGTATTTGGCTGACCATAACTTCAACCCGAACTTCCCATTGTCTCCAACAACTCCCTCAGCCTCCCTCCGCTTTTCTCCACTCTGTTGCAGGCCTTTGCTGGCACTGTCTTCCTCTGTACACTTTCTTGACGCTCTGTGCTAGCAGGGAACTGCAATGCTTCCACGACTACGACTCCTCCAGCTACTACCGCTTCTCTTGGTTGGACTTGTCTACCATGCCAACGCCCAACAGCAACATATCTCTGGAACGTCCCTCTACCCGGAGGAGCTTATTCCTCTTATCACCCGTGCAGATGCGCTGCTCACTGCTGGCCAATTTAACGATGCCGCAAGAGCTTATTCTGAAGCAATAGGTGGGTGCCGTTGTTTTTACCATTCGATGCACGTTATGCGGCTGGCACGGAACATGGCATTTGGTTCCATGGCGGAGGGCGCGAAAACAATGGGTTGAGTCGTTCGGCGCCTAAAAGTGCCTTTGTTCGTTGCACGACCATTGTGCAAGTAGAGGGCCGTCGTGCATATTCTTGGTGGGTGCGTTGTTGGGCACCTCTGGCCCGTGCCTTGACCCTGGTTCCTGTCTGTCATGCCCATCTTGCACTTCTACCATACGTAGAGAGGGTGCTTGGATTGTCTTCGTCCATGGATCCCTTGCAGGAGGGTCGTGGCTGGGACATTCATGTCGAACATACCCTCATAAACAGCTCCTGTTGGAACGGGAGGTAGCCCTTACACATTCGGCATATTGTCCAGTGGCTACCCCCCTTTCACACTGCCGGACACGATAATCCAGTTTTGCAGAATGAAAGGATGGCGTGTCTTCATATTGGTGATATACCATTGCTCCCGTCACTGCAACGAAAACACTTTTTCCTAGTGAGCAAAGGCGTTGGAAATGATCAGGATTTCCTAGCTCTCTCACCGGGGTGGAAAGGCTTTGAAAAGGCGCCTTTCGTCCCGACCGAAAGGCGTAACTACCTTTCCCGTCCTCGCGAAAGTGTCCCGGCATGTGTCCAATTCCCAAGCCTTTCCGTTGCCTTTACTTGAGTAGGAAACGTTGGTTTCTTTGCAGTGCGTATAGTCTCATAATCATTCTCGAAACGCGCTCCGAAATGCACAGGAGGGGGCGGCTTGGAAAACTGGTGAATATCGTATGGACGGGTGGAAGGGGTTTCTCGCTGGTCAATTCCCTTGTGATCGCGGCACGACGCGTCCACTGTGTCATTGGCTAGGGACCCGCGTTCCGGTGAGAATGCGCACACTATGTGACGAGGAGGCAACTCCTCGTCCGCCTTCAGGCGCACGTGTATGCCTAACGACGTGCATGTATGTAGCCTGGCCGCTACCGTGAACACTCGTGGTTCATGCTTCACGGGGGGGGGCAGCAGCTGGCCATGTACAAGGAGCCTGTTTCCTGTGTTAAACACGACATAGTTCACCATTCCGCGTATTAGACCATTTCCTAGAGCGTTTGAATTACTGCGAAACCCGACATGCCTCTCGTATTACCTGCGTGCGCACACACTGCCGGTGTTCTGCACCCCCATAGTTTCACAATTGGCTTTATCTCGCTCTCTCTCTTCCTCTATGCGTGTGGATTCGCGAAGCTGACCGTAACGAAATAGAGGGCTCGCCTGAATACCTCCTCTTCTACAAACGCGCAACAGCCTACTACTCCGCCGGCCGCTACTCGTCCGCTCTCGCGGACTTCGACCACGTCCTCACGCTCACAAACGACTCCTTCGACAAGGCGAACCTCATGAAGGCGCGCATCTTCACGAAGGAGGGCCGCTTCGCCGACGCGCGCGACGCGCTGCGGAAGTACACGACGAAGGTTAAAGGCGACTCAGGCTCGCAGGAGGTCATGATGGCGATCACCGAGGGCGAGCTCGCGATCAAGAAGATCACGCAGGCGATGCGCGCGAAGCTCTGGCAAGCGTGCGTAGAGGCGGCGACGACCGCGCTCGCGACCGCGTCCCACTCGGCGAAGATCCGGCAGCAGCGCGCGGACTGCTCTATCGCGGCTGGCGACATCGAGGGCGCGGTGGGGGACCTTTCGTGAGTGCCTCTGACGTCATCACTGGGGATGTCCACAACTGAGCGCGCATACAGACGACTGGCACAACTCACGACCGCGACGACGCAGATATGGATGAAGTCCGCCCGGCTCGGCTACTTCCTCTTCCCCTACCACTCCCCCACCGAACCCACCTCGCCCGCGATGGCCTCGCTCAAGCAGTGTCTGCACTACGATCCCGACTCACCACAGTGCCTGAAGATGCACCGGCTCGTGAAAGCGTTCGACAAGAGCTTCAAGGCGCTCGACAAGTCTCTCCAGTCGGACGACTGGCGCGGGGTCCTCAAGCTCCTCCTCGGCAGCAGCGCGGACGGCTCGGACGGGTTCGCGGCGAAGTACGACGCGGCGCTCGAGGAGCACATCACGCGCGAGAACATGGAGCTCCACCCGCAGATGCACATGCCGAGCCCGCTGCGCGCGTCGCCGCGGAGAGCTATCATCTTGAAGGCGCTGTGCCGCGCGCACGTGAAGACGAACCAGGTGAAGAAGGGCGAGCAGTGGTGCGGGGAGCTGCTGGAGATGGAGGGGTGGGAGGACGACGCGGACGGGGCGATCGGGATGGCGGAGGCGCTGTTCAAGCGGGAGCAGTGGGAGGAGGCGGTGAGGGTGCTCGAGCGCGCGTTCGAGGCGAGCGGGCGGCAGGACCGCGAGGTGCGTGCTCGTGTTGAGGCTGTTCTGCATCTGCGTGGGTGTCTGTGTCTGACGGGGTCGCATACGTGGGGTGGTAGATTCATCAACGGCTGGTGAAGGCGCAGAAGCTCCTGAAGCAGTCAAAGCAGAAGGATTACTACAAGGTGCTCGGCGTCGCGCGGGATGCGGACGCGAAGACGATTAAGAAGGCATAGTGAGTGCACAACTCGTTTTCATCTTGTTTTGTGTCTTACGCAAATTGTTGCTTCTATCAGCCGCAAGGCCGTCCTGACCGCTCACCCAGACAAGGGCGGCAGCGAGGCGAAGATGGCCACAGTCAACGAGGCATACGAAGTGCTCAGCAACCCAGGTAAGCGCTTACCTTCCACCTGCCTTGTCATGGTGTTTGGGCTAATATGACTCGTCAGAACTCCGTCAACGATTCGACAACGGCGACGACCCGAACGACCCCACGGCGAACCAGGGCGGAAACCCGTTCCAGGGCGGAGGCTTCCCAGGCCAGTTCGCGCAGTTCTTCCAGCAGGGCTTCCCCGGGGGCAGCGGCGGATTCCAGTTCCACTACAGCCCGCCTGGCTTCCACTAGCCCTGACAGCGACTGGCGTCTCTCTCCTCTCCTTGCGTTGTTGGTTTTTGTTGCTCCTCTGCGATACCTCCCACACGGCCCGCTGGCTATCCTCGTCGGGCCGTGTGACTCCGCACGCATGTCTTCGCTGTAGATGCTCTCGCCTCGCTCGACTCTCCTGTGCATAATACCGGCCTCAGCCTCGCTCGCGACAACCCACCCCTGCTTGTGCCCTCCCTACCCACATACTTATACTCGTCACATCTCATCCCATACATGGCACCACTCCGTGCTCCGTGTTTCCTGCTGTATGTTATCGATCACTTGCATGGACGACGGGCGTTCTGTATCCGGGAAGACTGTATTCTGTGCAATATAGTAGCCTTTGTCTGGGCTCTACCTTCATCTCATTCTTGATGAATGAATGATGTGTCTGGCGAAGTTCATATTCGTTTTAAGGATAGACCTAGAGCTACCAATGCTTGCCGAACGTTTGAGCAATTCGCAGGCGAAGGCGGTCAGCGGCTGATCGTTACGATCTCCCACAGTCAAGCTTTCGGGTCCGTTTTCGATAAGAGCACTCAGGGCGTCCGGAAAGATCACTGTTTCGCCCTTTCACCTGGTGTAAGCCCCCAAAACGCCCTAGTATTCAAGTTAGCGAGGAGATGTCAAGCTTGTCTCGTCAGTGCAGCGAGAGAAATGCCGGTAAGTGTGCCTGATGTCATCTGGCACCGTTCATTGATTGATCGACCGCTCTCCATTCCGGTATGCGGCCTAGCTACAGACAAGTTCCCCGTCGAACTTTGGATCGAGGTCTTTCGCAACATCTCCCATCGACCCACGCTGGCTCATATTATGCAAGTGAACGGGCACTTCTGCGCCATTGCCGAAGAGCAACTTTACCACACCGTGTCGCTCATTGGGCAGGATCATTTCTCGAAGTTCCGCTTCTCTTTAGAGTCATCTCCCCATCGCGCTCCATTCGTCCAAGATATCCGCCTATTACGACTTGAAGTGGAGAATTCCTCCGTCCCAAACATCCTCCCCTCTTTCCTGACCAGCCTCCGAAACCTGCGGAGGCTCGAGCTTACTCAGGTTCCCGACTTTAGATTCACGTCGGACACTCCCTATTGCGACGCGTTATCCGCCGTCCAGATCCCCCATCTACGGAGACTCAGAATAGAGGCGGGTCTCCACCCCTACCGGTTTCTTACCTTCCTCGAGGCTCAGGCGGACTTTCTCGAGGAGCTGGAGATGACGAATACGCGCTTGTTTAAGGACCCACCCGTCGTAGACCTTCTCGCCGCGAGAAGGTTCCCCTTGCTCCAGGTGCTCGAATGCGACACCCTCTTCCTCGGGGGTCACACACGCATTCCTGTGCCGCCCAACCTCACCCATCTCTCTCGTTCTATGATCTTCGGCTGGGAGCTCCCTGTTTTAGCCCAGCGCCTCGGGACCCAGCTTGTCGGTCTGAAGCTGGACAGCGTATGGCTGGATGATCGGTCACTGGCAGACGGGCCTCCTTCGTGGTCTCTGCTGAACGTCAAGGCCAAGTTTCCGAGGCTGCGCTACTTGCAGGCCGAAGCGCCCTACGTGAGCCAGAAGTTTGGGTCTCTCCTATTACTTAGACGTAGCTGACGTTGAGCGTTGTGAACCGACGAGCAGATTCGAAATTACTCCGCCATCGACTGGTTCCCAGACAAGGCCGTCGAACGTACTGACACGAAGTTCCCCGTCCATCCCGACGGTGCCGCACCCCAATCCCATTCCAGGCTCACCATCGCATGGGTGTTCGACTTCGTTATCCCAGACGATTGCGACGCATGGGAACAGAGTGGGACCGAGAACGCAGTCCGCATCCTCACGGCTTTGGGAGGCTACGTCGAGCGTGTGCTTCTGAACCGCGCCTCGAGATGGATATCCGTCAGGCTGGGTGCTGGTTCTGAGGTCCAAGGAGAGAGGAAGGTGATCAAGGAGGAAATGGGCAATATGGACCGGTATTGGGCACAGGTGTGAATGAGTCTGGCATAGCAATCTGTTCCTATGATCAGGGAGGGAAGACGATATATACAAAAAATGCCCGAGAAGAATTATACCCGTTTCCAATGGTCCTCCCGCCTATCGATGACCGAGGTCGTATAAATATTCCCGGAATTTCGCAGCGTCAGCGTCGTCGTGGGTATCTCTGTATGCCTGTAAATAACCCGCCTCACCACATCCCCCCATGTACGCAGCACCTGGAGCGCTGCCGCCTCCAAATAGTCTTCCCAGGCATCTGCCCACGCCACGGAGTAGAGCGAGCTCTTCAGAGCACCGCTGAACGTCCACGCGACGGTCAGGCGCAGCGCGGAAGAGGGCCGACGAGGAACGTCCCCGCGGCTCTTAGTCCAGTCGACCACGTCCCTGTTGAGCTCAGGCACGTCACCCTAGAAATAAAATATCGCAATCAATCAATGACAGCTTGCGATGCTAGAGCCAGTTGCTACCCACCTGGATCGTGTCCACCTGTAGGAAACGAAGACGAGGGAAAATCTCCGTAACGGTGTGCGGAGACCACTGCGCACGCCATCCACCAAAATTGGGCCCCAGCCGCAGACTGACGAGCTGCCGAAGACCAGCGATGAGATGGAGCTCCACCGGGCTGCATATCGGTCTGTAGAGGTGCGTGATAGACGTGGGGGTCGGCATTTTTTGGTCTATGAAGGGAGAGTGGTACCCAAGAATGCGGATAGACGTCAAAAAGAGCTTCGAGGGACATGGTGTAAAATCTTCGAAACCACTGTCGTGGACAAAGTGGGAGTGTGCTAGGTCGAGCTCGTCGAGACGGTCATGAGCGGCGAGGAAAGTGTCGAGGTGGTCCATGGTAGAGATGGGCAGGTTCGTCGTGAATCCGCGCAGGAAGGGGAAGCGCATCGCGAGGATGTAGTTGCAGCTGCGCAGCCAGGTGCCGTGCGGGGAGGAGCACATGATCGTGAGGTGCCGCAGGTTGGACAGAGCGGACAGGAAGGTGTGCTTGTGTCCAAACTGCAGCTCCGTCACGTCCAACTGCGTGACGGATTGTTCGCGACCGGGCCGCAATTCCAGCGACTTGTTGAAAAGGGCCATGGCACGGTCTCCTTTCATGGCGACGGTTTGATACAGCGCACGTCCGGCGAGGTCGTGGAATGTATGATTGACCCGCATGAGCCGGGCCAATGTGCGCTGATCAGGGATGAAGCTCAGGATCTCAATCCAGAGCTCGACAGGGAGCTCCAGCATCACAGAGATATATCCTAGAAACAAAGGCCATAAAAACATAGTAAGTAATAAGTTTCAGAACTGCCACCGCGGTAACTCACCGCCGTTCTGAACCTGGAGCCGTCGTTCAGCATCCTCTCTTTTGAATAACGATTTGAGAGACAGGATGAACGTCATAGATCTGGAGAGTGGGAGAGGAGGGCTTTGACTGGGAGTTGCGGCCAGCCAGGACCTCGGGGGGATGGTGGGGGTTGCGAACCAAGCGTACTCAGAGTCAATAGACGGCTCCGCCACACCTGCCTGCCCGTGAAGACCGACATGATCATATCGAACATCAGCATTGCCTCCAACCTTACCTGCCCGAATCCGCGAAAGGCTTACTGAAGGCGCATGGAAGGCAGAGACACTTGTCACAACGAAGCTTCCTATCATCATTCATCTGTCATTTATCAGCGCCGCAAGAATCTCGGACAAGGGTACATGAAAAAGAACATGCAACAGCATATGGGTGCATACACGATGCGGGGCATAACGATCGTAAAGGGAACGGGGAATGATACGGGACGATGTACGGCGAGGAGCGATGTGGAACAGCAATGCGACACTGACAAGACATGCAGACGGCGTATGCATACAACCGCTGTTATGGCGGTGATTAGGTTGGATAGGGTAGGTGGATGTAAGATATCTAGATCTAGACCCGATGGCCGCTGTACACCCCGTCAGCATCCACGGACGCACTGTCACGAAAGGAAGGTACTCACGATGATGAGCGGACGACAATAGCAATAAAGATACAACAATGAATCCCCAACAGTGCACGGCACGACGACCAAGACCTAGCCAGAGCTCTTGCGTTTCTTCTGGGGAGCGGGTGCGCTCTCCGAATCCATAAACTCGAGCTTCTGCTTGTTTTCGCGGATATCCTCGGGAGTCATCTCCAACATCTTCTCTACCGTTGTCGGGTGCTCCTTCTCGACATGTTCTGTGAGGATATATCCAGGGGCGTTGGCGGCGAACTTCGTCGCCGGGTACGTAGGGACCTCCTTGTGTCGCCGTCTAGGATACAAAGGTCAGGGTAAAAACAAACAACTATACAGGTCATGAAAGGAAGACGTACTCGCAGAACCGGCACTGGTAGTATCCGCAACCCACCCGACGATAGACTATATCGATGTGGATGATGCCGAGCTTCTTGGGCGGTTCAGGCTTGGAAGGGCTTGCCACTGGAACCTCGGTAGGTAGCTGAACCGCATTAGTCGGCGAGGGCAGAGACAAGTTGATGCCGGCGAGGGCGTTCATGACTGGCGTTACGGGCGGTACTTGTGGGAAAGATACGGAAGGCGATGCTGAAGGGGACACAGGTGGCCCTTGCGAAGAGGAAGATGTAGCGACTGAGAGACGTGACGGAAGGGGTTTGGTAGTGATGGAAATAGACCGGGCGGGAGGAGTCAGTGGAGGCGATACACACGGTGACTTCGGGGAAGTTGCTGGCAAACGTGGGGATGAAGGCGATGGCGTGGACGGAGGCGGTGGAGGGCATGCCGGTGCAGAAGGAGAAGGATGTTGGGTTGTTTCGAGTGGTGCTGAGGCTGGACATGGAGCAGGAGTAACGGTAGCGGGGGAGACGGGGGCGGGAGCAGGAGCGGGAGAGACGGTGACAGGCGCCTGTTGTGGTTTGGATTCGGAGCGCTGGGCAGGACGTGGGATGGGAGGAGGAATGGTGGTGTACGTTGGCGATGGGGGAGTGAGCAATCCCGAAGGCGGGACGGGCACGCTATTCGTGGCAGGTTGTGGAGTAGAATTCGCTGCTGGTCCCGGCTCCCGTCGCTGGTCACCCCGGTCGTTGTGGCCGTTGGACTTGGGTTCAACCCCGAGAGCCGGTGATGGCGCTATGTCTTGGCCATCCCCGTGGTGGGCTGAACCAGCCGAGAGCACTGGTGCAGGCGATGCTGTTGTCTGACCTACTTCGAGCCCCGAAGCCTCCTCGGCCGTCGATGCGTCGATTTCAGCCACCTCGATCAACGAACGTAAGAACGCCTCATTGAACTCCGGCGAGTTGCTATCCTCCATCATAACGTCCTGAGTTGCACCTCCATCGACTTGGTCCTCTGTCCGTTGCCTCTTGTTCGGCGTTTCCTGCCGCTCGTTCCACTCCGGCTCGACGGTGCGCTTCCTCTCTTCGGAAGGATCACTTTCCTGGGCACAGGGTGGAAGCGAAGGGAGGTCCAGCGGGAGTTTCGCGGGGGACTCGAACATCTCGCAATCGAGTGTGAGGTCGATGATGTCAAGCTCCCCAGTAACGTCCATATGTCCGAGCTGCGGAATCGAGAGGAGAGCCGACTGCAATGCCTCGACCTCCTCAAGCTTCGGGCCATGGGTGCCGGTGGTAGTATCCGAGGACTGCGCTCCGCGAGCCGGCGGCGTCTGAGGGCGAGCGTTGACCGGAACTAGAGGGATCTTTCGGCTCTGAGGCGAGCGATCTGCAGGGGGAGTCGGCGGAACGTCGCAAGGGGGAGGGTTGATGCGCATAAATGATGGCGATGCGGCCGCCTCTGATGGCGGGGGCGGATGCTGACATGTCCAGATGAGGCTCAACACGGCGGGGAAGGGCGAAGGCGTGAACTCACTTGGCGGGAAATCGAGTGATGGCGTTCTTGTTCGGGGTCGGTTTGGCTGCGAAGCCTGTTTTTGCGGACCTTGAAATCCCGCGCGAGGGCTACAAGATTCGATATACAGCACTTAGCAAACGACTACTACCCTATCCGTGCGTCATAAGTATCAAAACTTGTACATACCGAACGCGACGTCAGCGTCAGACTCAAGATCGGTGGGGGAGCTCGATTCTTTCACCGTGATGCGCTCTTCTTTTACCTGCGCAATCGGCGCCGGGTTCGCTGCCCCTGACGTCCCTGTCGGGAACTCCAGCTTCACGCCTGGAATACCCGTAGTATATTGCAGGAGCTCCGGCGGTAGGGTTTGAGTGCGATAGCGTGACGCAACCTCAAGCGAGAGCGAAGCCTTCTCCCTCAGTTGCGCGTTCGTCTCCTTCAGCGCGACGAGCTCCTGTCGGAGGTTGTCGTGGTCACCCTTGAGCTGGAAGTGTTCGACGACGAGCTTCGGCAAGTTCTCGTTCATCTTCCGCATCTCCTCCAGCGCCGCCTCGCGCTCCTTCTTCATCTGCTCGCAGCGCTCGACAGCACGGTCACGCTCCGCGCACACCCGAGCGAGCTCGTCTCGGAGCATACCCACGAGGGACTGCGAATCCCTCGCTCTAGCCTCCGACTTGACGATCAGGTGATGCGCCTTCGAGAGTTCTTCGGCGAAGGTGACATGCACTGCGCTAAGCGCACTAGCGATAGAATCGCGCATCGGCTCCAGTATCGAGCGGGCCTGCTGGTTGGCTAACTGCATCATCACTGACTGCACGTTGGGAGGACCCGCAGATGTCGAGGGAGGAGTAGGGAGAGCGTCAGTGGGTGGTGGGTGAGCAGAAGCTTGGGGAGTCTGAGGGAATTGAGCGGATGCTGGTGCGGGTTGGAGAGCGATCGTGCCCGGATGATTTCGCTCTGGCCCGTGCGGCTGCGGGTGAGGCCGCGGAGGCTCAGGGGCTTGCGGCATGCTCGACGGGCCCGCAGAAACGTTCTGCCGACCAGACGAAGTGCTAGGTCGCGTACTTTGCGAGATCTGCATAGGGGCGACCTGCTGGCTTTGCGATTGAGCGGCGTTCAGCGATGACATGGAGGCTCGACGGCCGTCGTGAGCGAGGCTCTGTGTGTGGTTCGCGGAAGGTGCAGGATAGTTGCCGTGGCCGGCAATCACTTGTGCGTAGCCGTTGTTGTATTGGGGCTGAGGATATGGTGCGTATTGGGCGTGGGGAGTAGAGTTGGATCGTACGGGCCCAGGTGCAGCAGCTTGAGCGTTGCGATAGTATCCTTGCGCTACGTTCTAAGATTCCAAGAAATTTGTCAGCATCGCGCGAATTAGCTGGAGAATCATTCTGACAGAATGGTGAATCATCCCAGAATCGAGTAAGGTTTGACTACTCCGGTCGCGGGTCCAATTAATCGAAGGTGCCAGGGGGGAACGCAATATTCTGCGCCTGGCTGGCTATGGCTACGACAATAGCCATAGCCATAACCAGCTATGATGGTCGCTTGGACCCCGCGTCAAGTCCGCTAAGCCGGCAACCGGGAGAAATGAGGAAGGCGGCCTCGGCCACTGGCGGAACGTCGCCACCGAAACCGCCAAGGCACGGCAGGGAGCGCAAAGTCACTCCCTCTCGCCCTGAAACCCTCAGAATTTTCGGAAAAGCTCGTACTCATATATTTCATTGTCTTAAATCTCAGTATTAGAAAGAGACGTGAGGAGAGGGGATGGCGAGGCGACAGATGTCGAAAGGCAATGGCCGGGACTTGGCTACCAAAAAGGGATCCTCACGAAACGGCTAGAATCTCTTTTCGCAGCCATAAGTAACTATAGCCATGGTCGGCCAGGCGGGGAATGCGATATTCTGCCGTCAGGCCGACAGTGTTGTCACTGATTACTTCGCTTAACACCGTCACCACAGAGCCAACAGCCGAAGCTGGCGAGAAGTTAAGCCGCGACAGTTCCAGCCATGGTGCGTGTCGTTGGCATTAACCCACGATGATCGCCAGAGTTCGCTAGGACAACGCGCAAACGCGGCTATGACTAGCTCAAGAGTATCACATACCACCAACGATAGCGAGTAGCCTCGCCATCGAAAGCCCAACCCCGTGAGCGCCGCGCGCCGCGAAATACAAGAGAAACATGGTGTCTCAGCATATATGGATGCTGTCGAGTGTGGTTTTGCGCAGAATTGAGTTGCATCAACACTCGCAGATCCGC
Source organism: Ganoderma sinense ZZ0214-1 (assembly GCA_002760635.1). Taxonomy (NCBI): domain Eukaryota; kingdom Fungi; phylum Basidiomycota; class Agaricomycetes; order Polyporales; family Polyporaceae; genus Ganoderma; species Ganoderma sinense. Next base: position 301,031 of record AYKW01000001.1, read on the forward strand.
CACAGTGGATATATGCGCGGATCCTCGCGTGCATTGGAGTAGGATGGATACGCCAATCAGACAGGACACCGCGTTGAATGGCAGAACGGCGGTACGCGAGAGGGAAGACGCGACATTCATGGCGACAAGAGGGCGAGAAGGAAGGTAAGGGGTCGAGAACCAAAGATGAGGACATACCTGAACGTTCTGCGCGGGATTAGAGTGTCCTGAGGGTCCAGGACGGGCATCTTGAGGCGATCCGGCGTAGTGTTGGGTCTGGAGTGGCACCCAAGGTTCCTTTGTTAGAGCGGAACGCTCGCGCGTGATCGATGTCAAGACTCACCTGGAAGCCCGCGTTCTGGCTCGCCATGCGAAGGTCCTGCATGGACACGGAGTGTGACACAGACAAAGCAGCGCCTCCTGCTCCGACTCCGAGTGCATGGGGGTGGGGGTGGGCCTGAGACCCCTGCGGGGCGCTGGCGATGGGTGCGGAACGAAGTCCGGTGTGTTGTAGGGATTGGAAGTGCTCCCTCTGCATACCCGATGCCGATGGGTGAGTACTGCGTGTTTGGGGGGACGAGGAGGAGGAGGAGGTCGACGTCGGCTAGAAGGAGGGGGGCATTAGGATTACGAGTATAAGATATGTTCGAGAAAAAGGCGTTAAGCGCCGATGGAGCGCGATGAGATCCGCAATGCAATACAGTAACAACGGATAAGGAAGTTCCACTGCTTTGAATAACAAATCACTTCTAATGGCACCTCGGTACGTAATCTTGCCTTCGTCTCCCTTCATGTCCCCTGCTTTAAAGATCTTCTCTTCGGGACTCATGTATGTCTCCAACCCTGTTACAGCGCCGTAGTATTGATCTGAACTCTGTCTGTATGTCTCTGGCTCTTCAGGCCCTCGGAGCTCGCTGAAAATAGAGAACCCCCGCAGGTCCCAGGGCTGTACATAATCCGCCAGCCAACTGCCCGCGCCCAAGTCTCGTGTTCGACACGACTGCCGTAAGTGCCACACATGGCCGCAAATCCTTCGCTCATGTCCCACCATCCAAGGCTCCCACCGATAATCTAGAAGCCCATCTGATAGATTCACCGTGACCCTGTCCTGCTTCGCCTTTCCGAGACGAGCCTCACTCGTCTGCCCCCACGGTCGTATCGGAGGCATCGGATCGATACTGCCTCGTGTAACCCAAGGCCGCGCGCAGCGCAAAACAAAGTTCCAAAGTAAGAGGCGGAACAAAGGCAAAGATGATGCGCGGGTCGGGCCTTCAAAGCTTCAAAGCTCCAAACTTCAACGTCTTCACTGCAATGCCACCCATGTCGACCCTGTTGCCTTCAGGAACGTACGCCGTTGTTCGGGAGCTCAGCTTATGCGCCCTAATCTTGACGGTGAGTCGCTGTCCTTTTTTGTCGAAGAGGGGTCCCGAAGCTACGCTCACGATTTCGCAGCCAGCATCGTGTTCTTTGACAGTGATGACCCTCGGGCACTCCCGAGCGCATGCCGATAGATTTGATTCTGACACGATGCAGCAGTCGTGGTCTCACTTCCTGGCCTCTCCCCTTACCGTTCTCTGGGCCTGTCGCATACGCGCCTCAGGGAAGCAGAACCAGTGCGGTGAGTGAACCGTGTCTGACCCCGCCAACGCGAGTGACTCGAGTTTTGCTTCGTGAAGTTGACAGGGGTATCCCATGACCCGCACGAGGATACAAACTCTCGCGGCCTCGCCCTTCTCGCCGTATCTCCAGAAGCACAACACGCGCAAATGTAACGGATGGGGAGAGGGCTACGGGTTTCCTTCTCAGGCCTCATTCCCGTCCGTCTGCCGAGAAGCAACAGGGTGGCTATGTTTACTTGCAATCCCGGAGTTCATTGAATGGCTCTCGACTTGTGCAGGACGCATGGACACCCCCCTATACATCGGTTGTCAGTCACCCATAAGGTCGACATAAGGATGCCCCTTCTGCCGGTTCCACAAGGTATCTGGCGCGACATGTTCTGTTCTGGCTGAAGATGGCCATCGAAGGCCAAGCTTGGGGCAATTAATTTAGGAGATGCCCGTTGTCGACCCCCCTCCGACCCCCAAGAGTCCGTGGGCCACGAATACGGACGTCGCCGTTCACGACCATTTGCGGCGTAGGTGAGTTCTCTAGAGTCTAACCGACTATGAAAGTGGTCGCCCCATTCATGCACAAGTTTTGACAGCACAGCACATTCTGTCTTCTCGCGAGCCCGGCCGAGGTCCAACGGCAGGCTCGGACGACTCGTGTGACCTCTGGTAAGTCCCGAGTCGTATGGCTCTGTACCATTGGGTCATCATGACTCTCAAATATACTCAACCACAAAACGAGCCATCAACACCTATGTCAGTGGCCCAGGTCCTTGATTCATAGGGCTTGTCGCAGGTTGTTCTACGACACGAGCTATGGATGGTGCGCGCACAACTAGACCAGCATGAGTTCATCTGTCCGTTTCTACCGAAGTCCTCGTGTGTTGTAAGGCCCACCCATTACGCTAAGATGTGATCCAGCTCCTTCCCCGTGTCCTTATGCGCTCGGGTACTTGCCAGGAGGCAAACAGGTGGTGAACATGCGCCAGGGTAGTGAGTAAGCCCTAACCCCAGAACGGGGTCTCGGGGAGTGAAACTTTCCGCGGATCACAACTGTCGGAGTGTCGGCGGAGGTCGGACTTTAGCGCCAGAAAATGGAGCTCCGCCCAAAATTTGCCTGAAGTGCTCCGGCAGGAAAAATGCAGAGTCTGGCAACCTTTTGCCCACCCCACCACCATGCCCTCCGACCTGCTCAACCCCGCCAACGCCGTCGAGATCCTGCGGAGCTACGAACGCTCCGACGGGCTCTCCGTCGACGACCTCATGGACTCGCGCGTCCACGGCGGGCTCACGTACAACGACTTCCTCCTCCTCCCGGGCAAGATCGGCTTCGCGGCGCAGGAAGTGAGCACGGAGAGCCCCATCACGCGCAACGTCGTCCTCAAGACGCCCTTCATGAGCTCGCCCATGGACACCGTCACGGAGAGCGAGATGGCTATCGCGCTTGCGGTGAGCTGCACTCGCTAGCGCCCGCGCTCGACAGTGTGTCCGATGTCCCCTGTTCCCCCTTGTTTTTTGCAGCTCCTCGGCGGCATCGGCGTCATTCACCACAACCAGTCGCCTGAGAGCCAGGCGGGGATGGTGCGCGCGGTGAAGCGGCACGAGAACGGGTTCATCAACGAGCCGGTCGTCCTCAGCCCGGACCACCTCGTGGAGGACGTTTTGGACGTCAAGGAGCGGCTCGGGTTCGCAGGAATTCCCATTACCGGTGAGTGTTGTTTTTAAGTGCCGTCTGCATCGCCCGAGATAGTGTATGTGGCAGAATGAGTGGCTTGGTAGGGTGCCGGATATATGCGCTTTACGACGCCGAGACTCTTCTGAACTTAGCATTTCTCACACCGAGGATGCACAGGTTGCAGTATCGTCGAGTGTGAAGACTCTTGTAAAGGGAGTTATAGGCAATGTTTCACGTCAGAGACCCTCCTCGTAGGTCTGGTGCCCTGCGCATAGATGGTCGAGGAATCTCAGCCTGCGGCTACAACCGCATTCTGGTTCGGTGTTTCAGATCGCAGGTCCTTCATGCGAGGCCAGGCAGGTCATTGGCAAGGGGCGAGCTGACCTGGTATCGTTTCTCTCGCCTTAGCGGGCATTGGGTCCGAGACAGCTTGGGCGACGGCAGCGCCGGAAGGCGTCTGGCCGGGATCCGTCTTGAAGTCGTTGCATAGGCATTCAGTCTGCCGACCTTGAGCCGTATCCGCCATTCGAAGAAGCGCCAAACGCTTTTCTGTTGAACCGATGTCTCGCGAGGGAGTTTTTGCCCTCGAACGCCTAGCACTCAGGTGTTCTATTTTGCTTGTGTTGGCGACCATCAAACACAGTTCTGCTCCATACACTAGACCGTGGCATTGTGATGAGACATTAAATACTGTAACCTTCGTTCTTCCGAACTAACGCCCATAGGCGTGATTTGAGGATACATTCAGCTCCCTCTGAACTTTGCATATGCGCATCGCTGTTTACCGTGGTCAGTGAACTCAACAGTTGTACAGATACTGGCAAGCTCGGCGGAAAGTTGGTCGGAATTGTGACGAACCGCGATGTCCAGTTCCAGCCCACGTCTACTCCTCTGAGGGACGTCATGGTCACAAATCTCGTCACCGGTTCGCAAGGTCTCACGCTCCAGGAGGCGAACACCCTTCTCCGCGACTCGAAGAAGGGCAAGCTGCCTATCGTCGACTCCCAAGGTTGTCTTACCGCCCTCGTGGCCCGCTCTGATTTGCTCAAGAACAAGTCGTTCCCCCTCGCGTCCAAGAACCCCGAGAGCAAGCAGCTCTACGCCGCCGCCGCTATCGGGACGCGCCCAGCGGACCGGGAACGTCTCAAGCTTCTTGCCGAAGCCGGACTCGACATCGTCGTCCTCGACTCTTCCCAGGGCAACTCCATTTACCAGATAGAGATCGATCCAGTGGATCAAGCAGACCTTCCCCAAGCTCGAGGTTATTGCCGGCAACGTGGTCACTCGCGAGCAAGCGGCGAACCTCATTGCCGCCGGTGCAGATGGCCTTCGTATCGGCATGGGGTCGGGCTCGATCTGTATCACGCAGGAGGTCAGTGGCGGTCGGCCGTCCCCAGGCTACCGCTGTATACGCCGTTGCAGAATTTGCGAGGAAGTTCGGCGTCCCCGTGATCGCCGACGGTGGGATCGGGAACGTGGGTCACATCGTCAAAGCTCTCTCGCTCGGAGCTGGAGCGGTCATGATGGGTGGTCTGCTTGCTGGCACGACGGAGGCGCCGGGAGAGTTCTTCTGGCACGACGGGAAGCGTGTCAAGACCTACCGCGGTATGGGCAGCATTGTGCGTCGTCGTTCCCCCTTGCTACTTGTGTTATTTCGCACTGAACGTTCGACTACAGGAGGCGATGGAGCAGGGCAAGCCGGCGCCCGCCTCGCAGCAGCGCGGTGGACCGGGGCCCGGGTCGTCGAGGCCGCCTCCGAAGACCACGACGCACGAAAATGCGGCGACGACGCGATATTTCTCCGAGTCCTCGGCCGTGAAGGTCGCCCAGGGCGTGTCGGGCGACGTCCAGGACAAGGGCACCGTGCACGCGTTCATCCCCTACCTCTACGCGGGGCTGCAGCACTCGTTCCAGGACGTCGGGGTGCGCAGCGTGTCTGAGCTCCAGGAGGGCGTCCGTGGTGGTAAGGTGCGCTTCGAGCTCCGCACGGCGAGCGCGCAGATCGAGGGCGGGGTGCACGGCCTGAACTCGTGAGTGTCGTCGACTGTGTTGCTCGGTGCCAAGCGTTTTTGCTGACCGGTCTTGGCGTGCTTTTTCTCCGCTCGCAGGTACACTAAACGGCTCTTTTCGTAATCGCGTGGTCGCATGTTGATTGTATGCCATAGTCTTGCTCGATTGTATCCGTCAGTCCTTGTATCATCTCACATCTAGACCGCATATGACACTGGTTTGAAGAGCATTGTAAAGATTTAGGTTCGAGAAGGTGTCGCTGGCGGCGCCCGAGACCGGGTGTCGCGCTCGCGGGGTGCGCGTGTGGCGTGGATCGCGGATGTGAGTGCGTGTGGGCGTGTGCTGATGGGCGTTGTTTGTGTTTGTGCCAGGGACGGGGAGGACGAGACCGCCGTGGAGAGAAACAGAGACTCAGGCAGAGGGGGCAGAGCAACTCACAGGGGGCAGAGAGACTCACAGGGAGGGTTCGGGGCAGAGAGACTCGGGGCGGTGGGAGACTCACAGGGAGGAGAGAGAAAGCCCGAGGGTGAGCGACGGCGAACGGAAAGAGAACATGGATACACACGTCAGCGGGTCGCAAAGACACCGGCAGCATCCTGAGCGCGAAACACCGCTCAGGGCCTTCGTGCCGGTTCCCGTCGGTGCGTGGACCACGGAGGGGCTGGCGGGCGGAAGGACTGCGGTTCCCCGCCGGTGCATCCCAGTCGTTATCGACCGCGGGAGCGAACAGGACATGGCTTCTCGCAACCAAAGCGGGCGAGTTATTCCGATGCAGAAAACGACGGCCCTCGGGAGCGGTGAGCCATGGAATGTGACGTCCAGCGAGGCCCGAGTCTCGAGAGAAACGACCGCCATCGAGAGGGCCCCAGATGGTTGTTGTCTGTGATGCCGGCCTTCATGAGAGGCTACTCGCAGGCCCGGAAAGAGGCAGGAATAGGCAGCGGACCACTTACCGGAGGGACGACTCGGACTTACCAAAATACAGGGGAAAGCACGAGCCTGCGGTACGCCTGCATAAGCAAGCATGATACTCGAGAGTCGAAACATTACCTAGCTGCCAGTGGGAAACCAACAGTGGTGAGCTGCCCGGCACATCTCGAAGGACGTCTGCCGAGTGCTGCTCGAGGACAGGACACTTGGCTACGCTCGGTTGCTGTGGAGGCTGAAGGGTATGTGCACGAGAAGCATGTCGTCGTCGTCCCGGCAGACCGTCAGAAGGTGTCGAAAATAGACATCTAGACTCTCATGTAAGGCTAGCTAAACAAGCTGAAAAAACTCACCTCAGAACCTCGGACACTGGATGCGAATGCGACGATGGCCGAGACAGTACCCGGGCCGACATCGAGGACCGATCATGCGACCGGCACGGACACTCCGTTGCTGTGGAAGCCCACGTCCGAGTCGAAGATGTGTCGGAATCAGTGGCTGAGCAAAATCAAAATCTTCAAGATACTCGGAGCAGCTCACCTGGAATATTCCAGAAACCGTACAGCGGCGAGAACCCATCCGGTGCTTGTGCAGAATGCACAACACCAACTCTGGTTTGGCCAGAGTCTCCGGGAGGCAGAAGGTGTCTGTGGGACAGGACGGTCTGGGACACGATGCACCTTGATATCTTGCACACCGCCGGCCATCCAATTACGTCTATGGAGTCGAAAGAGCGATGAGATGCCAAAGATTCGGGGAAATGTGAGCGATAGCCGGCCAAATGCAAACATGCTCGAAAAATTACTTACCTGAGAAGTCGAGGGCAGGCAGCCGGGCATAACTCGAAGGACATCTGCCGGGTGCCACTGGTTATGTGCCGTGGGTGCCGTTGAGGGAAACGGTATGTGTGCAGGAGGGTTGTCGGCTGTTGTCAGTCGAAAACCGACATCTACGTTCTCAAATAAGACTCGGCCGGAAACGAAGCTAGACGCGCTAGTAAAAACTCACCTCTGCATCCCGGACAGTGGGCACAGCGACCATGCAACTTCACAGTTGCCACTTGCCGTCAAAGCTGAGGCCGTAGTTTGCAGCCCAGGCCAAGAGCGATGTCAGTCGACGATCTTCCTGAAGCACTGAGGCCCGGGACGTACCTGGAAACCCGGTCGCATGTTCTACTAGTAAGATGAATGGGAGGGATGGCAGCCCGGCATCGGCGCGTCGTAGTCGGAGAATTGTCGTGCGGTAGCTATAAAGATGGCGCAGGGGATCGAGGGAAGGGGGCACGGTGTTGGGCGCCGACAAAGGTACGGGGCGGCACGGGCACGACATGGTAGGGTAGGGAGGCAGGTAGGACGTCGGCGGTCGGGGGAGCCGGAAGACGACGAGGGGGATATGACGAGGGGGATATGACGAGGGGGATATCGACACCAAAGCAGGAGGCATGGAGCGAGGGTGAGGACGGGAGGGCGAGGATGGGAAGGCACGAGGACGAGGACGGGACTGCGCGAGGGCGAGGACGGGAGGAGGGCGCAAGGGGGCGAAGGAGCGAATTGGAGGAGAGACGGACGGGAGGTACGGCGACGCGGCAGACACATACAGGATGTCGACGTCGAGGAGTCATAAGTACGGGCATGGCGGCAGCCGGGGGTTGGGGTTGGGGCCGTACCACGCTATTTATCGAGTGCCCAGATAGTGGGTCCCTCGGTCGAGTACGCATCGGACACAGGTGGGAAAACACCGTCTTGGCGATGCAGTCTTGCCGGTTCCTTGGACCACATAACGCGCTCATCCGTTCTGCCGCCCACCGCTGGACTCACCGCTGGTAGCAGCCTGCCGTAGATGGCAAAACAAGGAACCACAGATGTCAATACCCTGGCCGATTTTAGATTTCGAACCTCACGTACGTACATATTGCCGGATTGCGAGGATTCCGCGCGACTTCTCTTCGCTTTCACTTCTTGGGGACCACGGGTCTTGTCCCTCCAGGCTGGAGTAACTCGCTTGTTCAACTGATCTTATGTTCGGAAATACAAGTCGTCTTACCATTGTCCCCTGGCTCAATCCACCTGTCGGGCAATGTGTCCACTCGTCGGCTCCATCCGAGGCCCGAATCTTGGTTGTCAGGGTGCATCGCCTCCCGTTCAGCGCACGAGCGGGGACGAACAGAACCAAACCCGTGGAACCTTCGAAAGGCAAGCGCAACACTGGCAGAGCGGCTGGACTAACGGCGAAGCATGGGTTGGCGAATGTGGCCTAGACTGCTGTCCGGGGCGCCGCCTGTGCGCCTGCGTCCCGATTCCTAGTATGACGATATCAGGGCCTCCCCGGCGGGAAAAGAAGAACTGTCGGACACGCACCTGTCGTCCGCCGAGCACTCCATCATGCCAGCCGCACTGGTCGTCTTATAACTATAACTGGTGCATAGTCTTGCTCGTTCCATAGACATGCAGCTGTAGAAATTGCAACTCAGCCGTCTTGAGCGCACTTGAAGGATCGAAACTCACGGATTGCTACGCGGGCTCGGGGCCAGGCACGGTGTAAGTAGACTTACGCTGGGGTCTCCGTTCCTGGGCGCGGTCACGGCAGTGGACGTATTGTGACCGCCCGGAAGCACGTACCTTGACAGAGGTTCAACCGTGTCCTCGAGGACAGGGGCGAGCCGAATCACGGTGAGGACGGTACCGGTCGTAACCACTTTGCGCACTAGCGAGACGGGCGCAACGTCTAGCTTAAGCTCCGTGACAGCTCGTTGGCCGCAAGGGTCCGATCAAACCCTTGCACGCTGTGGTTTTCTGGTGGCTCTTCCCCACCTGCAGCTGAATTTTCTTCAAATAACCGCCCATGCCCGTGGAGAATCGCGAGCATGGCCTCGCGCCATGACATGGGGACGGCGGACTCGACATGCAAATTGGTTGACTTACCCTACCTTGTCCGGTTCGAGCTGGCCGAGGTGGGGAGGGCTCGGGTCCGGTGGACTTGAGACAGGGCCCCAATGATCTCCTTAGCATACAGCTCACACACAGATGCACGCCGGGGATCACATGCGTACGGAGATAGGCAGCCACGGCGAGCGGCTTGACCTACCTCAGAACACGGAATATCCGAGATGGCCCGGGACGCTGTTCCACCGATCCAAGCTCAAAGCACTCCAATGAAACCGCGGAGTGCCAACTAGAACGGGAGGAGGAAAGCCAGGGGGGCGGTGTGGACAACCGGGACTCGGAGGTCGGAGAAGCAGGGTCGCCGCGAGGCGCTCGGCCTGGAAATCAAGCGCGGAAAACACCGCGCACTCACCATGGAGACGCCAGACAGCAGCGAAAGCAGAATTTCTGGTCGATCCGACGGTGTTTCTGTCCAGCATACGTCGATGTATGCGGAGGAAATCGTGTCGCCGAAGAGGTATGGTGGCGGTTGGGTGCCAAGGCGTCGAGCGCCTGAGCGCCCAAGAGCAGGTCCATGCCGAACTTGGAAATTGGAACGCTTGCTGCGGGACCGCCGCAATTGCAGACTCCGCACGGACACCGTGCATCCTGCGTCGTCGGCTTGCGCATTGCGTAGATAAAACAACATACCATGTGGGTAGAGATCACTCTAAGTGACATCTTTGGGACCGGCGGCGCCGGGCGGCACAGTACTACTGGCGCAGCGGCGGGGACAACTTGAAGGGGGCGCTTGAAAATGTACCATGAATATCCGAAACCCAAGCCGACTCGGGCCTGCATTATTTTAGTTGGAACTGAACGTTCCGCGACTCCCCCTTGCCTCCGACGGGCAACAAGTCAGCTTCCGCCAACGTACTACTGTCGGACTGGGGCTGCCGGACAAAAATACCCCCAGTATCCTTGAGGTCTGCGCCATGATTAGCCTCCTCTCTGAACGGTTGTGCACACTGCGAGATGAGATTGGCAACCGTGAATACTACATTGCGGTCCCATGTCCCTCCACCCCATCCCCGTGCTCCTAGCTAGCAGACCGCCGCTCGCCCCCCTCGCACATACAGCCTCCCTCGTCCGGAGCACTACACAGAACGACGTGCCAGTCGTGTGCCCTGCGTCGTATACCCCCGGAATCCCCGACTCCCCGAGCCCCGACGTGACGCGTGAATTGCTAGCCTGGTTCCGCCGACCAGGAACGGTAGACCCTGCAAGATCCCGATGCCGGGATTAGGACCTAGTGCCCACCTTCCGGAAGCCAGCGGACGCTTCTGACGCGTGATGCGTCCGTGACACTGACAGGACTTACCCGCCTAGCCCTCAGCCGGCGCCATGCTCAAGACCTCGCCGCGCATCCTGAGCGCGAAGCGTGGTTGGAGCCGCGTGTGTGCATTGGCATACCGGGTCCTACAGTCTACCAAGGAGACGGCCTCCAACGAGAGAGGCGTGGGTGGTTGTTGTCTATGCTCGGGGGAGCGTTCGGACCGTCGAGAAGCCCGAGGGTGAGCGACGGCGAACGGAAAGAGAACATGGATACACACGTCAGCGGGTCGCAAAGACACCGGCAGCATCCTGAGCGCGAAACACCGCTCAGGGCCTTCGTGCCGGTTCCCGTCGGTGCGTGGACCACGGAGGGGCTGGCGGGCGGAAGGACTGCGGTTCCCCGCCGGTGCATCCCAGTCGTTATCGACCGCGGGAGCGAACAGGATATGGCTTCTCGCAACCAAAGCGGGCGAGTTATTCGGATGCAGAAAACGACGGCCCTCGGGAGCGGTGAGCCATGGAATGTGACGTCCAGCGAGGCCCGTGTCTCGAGAGAAACGACCGCCATCGAGAGGGCCCCAGATGGTTGTTGTCTGTGATGCCGGCCTTCATGAGAGGCTACTCGCAGGCCCGGAAAGAGGCAGGAATAGGCAGCGGACCACTTACCGGAGGAGGGCACAGTCCTTTGGACGAAAGGGGAAAAGAAGGGCGTCGCCGTCCGCCTTCTGGGACTCAGCAGAACTGGACCCGGGCGTATGGTCGAATTCCCGGACAACGGGATGCGCATCCTAAGCGCGAAACCTCAGGCTGAAACACGGCGAGGGGGTTGGCAGGCAGATTCGGACGTGAGGAGAACTCGGGCGGACAGAAAAGCGTACAGAATCCGTACCTGGATCAGAAGTCTGCTAGGCTGGAGAGTCCGAGGGCGACAACGTCGCCGTCGTCATGCCCCAAACTGCTGTCTATCAGCACCGTGCCAGTGCCCGCCGTCCTCCGTCGAGTGCCAGCCGTGCTCTGTTCGTAGTGCGGGCTGGGTGGTGCTATTGCGCAGTGCAATGGTCGCAGGTTGGATCTGGCCGAAAATTGCCGCGGAGCCATCGTTAGCCGGCGTCACCGATGGTCCGAGTGCCTTTCGTAGAAGCTGATGTACGTACCTCGATGTCATCGAGTCCTCGACGACGGGGTTTCCCCGTTGGCCCGACCGTTCTTCTTCCGGCAGACGGCGACTGACCTTGGAGCGGCGAGTGCCCGACCAGTAGGGCGGCGGCGGCGGCGATGAGGGGTCCGATCCGAGGCCACAGAGACCGGAGATAGGGCACGAACGCGGCCGCTGTGACCAGGACTCGCGATGGTCCGTGCTTGCGGAGATGCAGAGAGGGCGAGGGATATAAGGATGGGGAGCCGGTGTGCGATGGTCCCCATTCGCCGTTCCCATCCCCCTCCACACGACGCCCCTCCCGTCCCTCGCAGTATAGGCCTCCTTTCCTCCACTCGGGTCGCATAGCGGTGAGTGTGTTGTATGCCTGGCTGGGCGTGTGTGCGTTTAGATCTGACTGTTAGAAATCTTCAGTGACCCCGTCAAGACGCAGAGGCGCGGGGGGCTCGCTCACCGTCGATGGCGATTCGGACGGGCTGTCGGTCTGACGATATCTGGTGAGTACGATGACGCGGGCTCTTGAGGTGGCAGGATCGAGACTGACTGCACTCCGTCTTCACACAGACTCAAGTCCGGATGGTGGCCGTCTACGGGAGGTGTACATGTAAGTACGAGCATACACATGGTCTAACGAATAAGTACTAACGACATGCCGGACGCAGATTTACGACGGGAGGCGGGGGCGGGGAGGCAGGGAGGAGGCAGGGACGAGGTGGGTTCGGCGCGGACGGCAGGCGCGAGCTCCGGTGGTCGTCCTCGTCCTCGTCCTCGTCCGTATGCCACCTATTTGCATGTACGATCTTTTACCCGTGAGTTCAAGTTGTTCTGTTACAGCGGCTTCAAGGGCGCGTGGTAAGCATGGTAGGGAGAGTGGAATTACGAATACGTACTACGTACCAGCGTGCGGGTCCCGGATGTTGTTGGGACGGGATGAGGCTCGGTGTGCATGGCGTGGAAGGACGTGTTGAGATAGCGGGCATGTAAGCAGGCTGGAGGGGACCATGGATGGGGCACGGTGGCAGACTCGGAGTCGGAAGCTGGTACAAGTGCAGGCCTGAGCGAGTCATGAGCTTCTCGTGCGAAGGGCTCGAAAAACAACGGACGTCGACGGGTACGACGATGGGAGAAGCGAGCCCGTCGAAAGGCGAACTTGGAGCGACTGAGCGAGACGGGTCTGAGGTTCTGAGCAGGCGAGAGGTGAACGCGGTTGAGATCTAGAGAGAACATTCGATTCGAGCATCTGCGATCGGAGATCGGATCGGGCGTGGCGGCCCGCCGGCGCCAAGGGCGTGGACGAGACGAGCGTGGCACTGGTGAACACGACGCGAGACGCGAGCCTCGATTTGTGTCCACGGACCACGATGGCCATCCATCCATCTGCGAGCCCACCAGGGCTTCCGCCTGCTCTTCGCTTCAAGTGCTCCGGCAGGAAAAATGCAGAGTCTGGCAACCTTTTGCCCACCCCACCGCCATGCCCTCCGACCTGCTCAACCCCGCAACGCCGTCGACGATCCTGAGGAGCTACGAACGCTCGGACGGGCTCTCCGTCGACGACCTCATGGACTCGCGCGTCCACGGCGGGCTCACGTACAACGACTTCCTCCTCCTCCCGGGCAAGATCGGCTTCGCGGCGCAGGAAGTGAGCACGGAGAGCCGCATCACGCGCAACGTCGTCCTCAAGACGCCCTTCATGAGCTCGCCCATGGACACCGTCACGGAGAGCGAGATGGCTATCGCGCTTGCGGTAAGCTCCTAGCTAGCGCCCCCCCCCTTCCCCGTCTCGCTCGACAGCGTGTCCGATGTCCCCTGTTCCCCCTTGTTTTTTGCAGCTTTTCGGCGGCATCGGCGTCATTCACCACAACCAGTCTCCCGAGAGCCAGGCCGCGATGGTGCGCGCGGTGAAGCGGCACGAGAACGGGTTCATCAACGAGCCGGTCGTCCTCAGCCCGGACCACCTCGTGAGGACGTTTTGGACGTCAAGGAGCGGCTTGGATTCGCTGGAATTCCTATTACTGGTGAGCTTTGCGACCTTTATTCATGGTGCCGTTTTCCGCGCTTCCATTCGTGAATGCTGCCCGTTTAGTGATGAAACATTCAACTGCATAACCTTCGTTCTTCCGAACTAACGCTCATCAGCGTGATTTGAGGACATACTGCATGGCGTTTCTGAAATTCATGTGCTTGATCCGCTCTGTCTTTCAGCAAGCTTACTTTCTAATAGACACCGGCAAGCTTGGAGGCAAGTTGGTCGGAATTGTCACGAACCGCGACGTCCAGTTCCAGCCCACCTCCACTCCTCTGAGGGACGTCATGGTCACAAATCTCGTCACCGGTTCGCAAGGTCTCACGCTCCAGGAGGCGAACACCCTTCTCCGCGACTCGAAGAAGGGCAAGCTGCCTATCGTCGACTCCCAAGGTTGTCTTACCGCCCTCGTGGCCCGCTCTGATTTGCTCAAGAACAAGTCGTTCCCCCTCGCGTCCAAGAACCCCGAGAGCAAGCAGCTCTACGCCGCCGCCGCTATCGGCACCCGTCCCGCGGACCGTGAGCGCCTCAAGCTTCTCGCCGAGGCTGGGCTCGACATCGTCGTCCTCGACTCTTCCCAGGGCAACTCCGTTTACCAGATAGAGATGATCCAGTGGATCAAGCAGACCTTCCCCAAGCTCGAGGTTATTGCCGGCAACGTGGTCACTCGCGAACAAGCGGCGAACCTCATTGCCGCCGGTGCGGATGGCCTTCGTATCGGCATGGGTTCGGGCTCGATCTGCATCACGCAGGAGGTCATGGCGGTCGGCCGTCCGCAGGCCACCGCCGTGTACGCTGTTGCAGAATTTGCGAGGAAGTTCGGCGTCCCCGTGATCGCCGACGGTGGGATCGGGAACGTGGGTCACATCGTCAAAGCTCTCTCGCTCGGAGCTGGAGCGGTCATGATGGGTGGTCTGCTTGCTGGCACGACGGAGGCGCCGGGAGAGTTCTTCTGGCACGACGGGAAGCGTGTCAAGACCTACCGCGGTATGGGCAGCATTGTGCGTCGCCGTTCCCCCTTGCTACTTGTGTTATTTCGCACTGAACGTTCGACTACAGGAGGCGATGGAGCAGGGCAAGCCGGCGCCCGCCTCGCAGCAGCGCGGTGGACCGGGGCCTGGGTCGTCGAGGCCGCCTCCGAAGGCCACGACGCACGAAAATGCGGCGACGACGCGATATTTCTCCGAGTCCTCGGCTGTGAAGGTCGCCCAGGGCGTGTCGGGCGACGTCCAGGACAAGGGCACCGTGCACGCGTTCATCCCCTACCTCTACGCGGGGCTGCAGCACTCGTTCCAGGACGTCGGGGTGCGCAGCGTGTCTGAGCTGCAGGAGGGCGTCCGTGGTGGTACGGTGCGCTTCGAGCTCCGCACGGCGAGCGCGCAGATCGAGGGCGGGGTGCACGGCCTGAACTCGTGAGTGTCGTCGACTGTGTTGCTCGGTGCCAAGCGTTTTTGCTGACCGGTCTTGGCGTGCTTTTTCTTCGCTCGCAGGTACACAAAACGGCTCTTTTCGTAATCGCGTGGTCGCACGTTGATTGTATGCCATAGTCTTGCTCGATTGTATCCGTCAGTCCTTGTATCATCTCACATCTAGACCGCATATGACACTGGTTTGAAGAGCATTGTAAAGATTTAGGTTCGAGAAGGTGTCGCTGGCGGCGCCCGAGTCCCGTTTTCCCGGGGTTCCCATGTTAACGGGTAGCCTAGCCTCGCCCACGTGTACGAGCGGGTCTAGTAAACTCGTCCCTCGGGTTCGACAGACATCGTCCAAGGTCAGGTTCTTCTCCGAACATGGCGTCGGCCGTCCTCGAAATTCTCCGAACACGACAGTTTAGCGTAGATTGGGTGGTCTGCAGGTTGGATGCCATTGGTCCTTGCGGCCGCCGGACCTTACGAGAGGTCGTCACTTGTAGTTGACCGCCCAGCAACTGGTATCTTTCGCCGGTGAATCTTCCGCACATTCTGCGTTGAATGCACAGTTACTGATGACGCTCGTTTCCGCTGCCGTTACCGGGGTATTCAACACACATTCAGCCGGTTGCCAAGCCCTTCTGCGAAGCGGTCGCGATGAGTAGTTTAACCTACCTTACTAGTGAAGTATCCACCCCGAGGTAGCGACACGGCGGTATAAGTAGGAAGAGAAGGAGCCTGGGTTTAACCTAGGCCTGCCTCTTCTCAGCATGAAGAACCTTGCTGCACTCGTCGCTCTCGCTACGGTTGTCGCCGTGCCGGCCAACGCTGTCGCCGTCTGGGGCCAGTGCGGTGTGAATATTGCGAGCCGTTCTCAGTTTCCTCAGACGCTTACAGGTCCTATCCACAGGGCATCGGATACTCCGGTTCCACCGTCTGCGATGCGGGATCCACTTGCGTTTTCGAAAATGACTATTATTCTCAGTGCCAGCCTGGTGCCGCGTCGTCCACGCCCCCCACGACGACGACCGGCTCGACCGCGCCTGTATCGACCACTGGGCTCAGCAAGGCGTTCAAGGCGAAGGGAAAGCTGTTCTGGGGGACCGCTTCGGACTCGAATCGTTTCAGCAACGCGCAGGACTCCGCGGTTACTATCCGCGAGTTTGGTGGTGTTACGCCTGAGAACTCCATGAAGTGGGATGCTGTAAGTCTCCATCAAGTCCTTTGATTGCGAAGAGAAATACGCTGACAG
This sequence comes from Ganoderma sinense ZZ0214-1, assembly GCA_002760635.1. Classification (NCBI taxonomy): domain Eukaryota; kingdom Fungi; phylum Basidiomycota; class Agaricomycetes; order Polyporales; family Polyporaceae; genus Ganoderma; species Ganoderma sinense. Next base: position 317,268 of record AYKW01000001.1, read on the forward strand.
GTCGGGGATGACGTAGACCGAGCCCTCGCGCGGCTCGTTCAGCTTCACGGGGTCGGACGCGCTAGTCAACTATGCCACCCAGAACGGAATGCTCATCCGTGCGCATACTCTCGGTACGTTCATTCCGATATCTCTTCTCAAACCCAAGTCTGTGGCTGATGCAAGGCCCATGCAAGTTTGGCACTCGCAGCTCCCGTCCTGGGTCTCCTCGATTACCGACAAAGCGACGCTCACCTCTGTGATTCAGACGCACATCTCCACCGTCGCGGGCCGCTACAAGGGCAAGGTCCGCTCGTGGGACGTCGTGAACGAGATATTCAACGAGGACGGCACGCTGCGCTCCTCCGTGTTCTCGAACGTCCTCGGCCAGAGCTTCGTCAATATCGCATTCCAGGCGGCGCGTGCGGCTGACCCGAACGCCGTCCTCTACATCAATGACTACAAGTGAGTGTTACTGTTCTTGCACCGCGCGCCGAAAGCTCATGTTGTGCGTGGATGAGCTAGCTTGGACAGCGTGAACGCAAAGGTCAACGGCCTCGTCAACCTGGTCAACTCCGTCAACAGCGGCTCTAAGCTCATCGACGCTATCGGCACCCAGATGCACCTCTCTGTAGGTTTTCCGTGTTCCTTGTCATGTGTCGTACCTGCTCATTGCCTTTCTTTCTTACAGGCCGGCGGCGCGGGCGGTGCGCTCTCCGCTTTGCAGAAGCTGGCAAGTGCGAGCGTGAACGAGGTCGCCATCACAGAGCTCGACATCGTCAACGCTGTACGTTTTATTCATTTCCTATCCACCCTACCCAATCACTAACAGTCTTTTTCTTCTATAGGCTCCCTCGGACTACGTTGCTGTCACCAACGCTTGCTTGCAAGTGGCCAAATGTGTGTCCATTACGAGCTGGGGTGTGCGCGATCCCGTAAGCCTTCTCACTCTGTCTTCGCGGTCGCGCCTATTGACGAGTTGATTCGTGCGTAGGACTCGTGGAGAGCGTCGTCGAACCCGCTTCTCTTTGATGCCAACTTCAACCCCAAGCCGGCGTACACGGCGATTATGCAAGATTTGGCTTAAGGTTCTAGTGTCTATTTCTTTCCTCGGGTCTCGATTTGTAGTATGAAAGCTGGCAATATCAAGGGAGTCCTTGTCGTACCAATTAATGTGCTTCGTGTAATGTCAAGTGTGGTGAAGCTAGTAGTCCCCTGTGAACCGTCGAGGTGGGGATGCACAGTATCCGCAGGTGCTACTGGACGAATGCGGTAGTATTCTTGCTTCACTGCGCTGGATAAGGTTCGATGGTTGCACGATTGGAAATATTCCCAGTCAACCTTAGTCCTCCTTAGACCGCATCCTTGTCCACAACATATCCGCTCATGCCAAAATCCTTGACCAAGTTCTTCAAAGCGATACGAGGAGTGGGACTCCCGCTTCGGAAGGGTAAAGAGGCCAACGCCGGTACATCTTCAGTTTTATGTGCGCGTCTTTTCGTCCTTATTGCCCCCGAAAGCCTTCCAAGGAAAAGTACTAGTACTAGCCAGGTGTTAATTAACCCTTTTCAGATCTACCCATAGAGCTCTGGCTCGAGATATTCAATCATACCGACAAGCACGCATTGATCTCCCTCACACAAGTCAACCGTGCTTTATGCGAAGTCGCCGAAGCGATCTTATACAACGCAGTCACTCTCCGGTGGGAGGTCGAGGTCGCCAAGTTCCTCAAAGCTATACGCTCCTGCCCGCGCCGTGGAGGATACGTCTTCAGTATCACCCTGTTCGATATCGACAAGAATGATAGAGGCATCCTTGAAGTCCTTCCCTCCCTCCTGAACAGTCTTCAGCATCTGCAGTTTCTTCGCGTCGAAGAGAATCCCGGCGAAGGCACCGCCTGCTGTACCGCCATTTCGAGGGTTCGCCTTCCCCAGCTCCGTACTTTGGTAGCTGGCATGCGGTCCCTCTCCGGCGCGCTCCTGGACTTCCTCGCAGCTCATGGAAACCTTCAGGAGATGGACCTACGGTACACCTTTGTCCTCGACGAGCTGTCGAATCCCATCGAAGCAACACTGCCTTCTTCCCCCCAGACGCTAACCTGTCGCACTCCGTTCCTCAACTGCAGGCCGCCAATCCCGTCCAACCTCACTCACCTATATAGACCATCCTTCTTGCTCCCGCAGCTTCCTCTTCTTGCGGCTCATGCCGGGCCACAGTTAGTGAGCCTGAGACTCGGAAACATCTTTCCCCTTGACTACTTCCAGCCCTGGTCTTTGCTGGACGTTATGTCGAAGTTTCCCCAGCTGCGCTTCCTCCAAGTGGACATGATTTCCGTACGTAGATCCTACAACGAGGTTTCAATGGCTAACCAGATATTTGTGCCCAAAACAAATAGACAATCACACCTGGACTCGACACGAGGGTCGTTGATTGGTACCAGAAGCGGCCAGCATGGTTACACCGCGACTTGGACGCACGAGCGCGGATAACGATTGCTTGGAAGTGTGCCGACGGGCCAAATTTCTCCCTTCATGAAGACATCGACGTCGGGTGGGACCGATACTTGGAAGAAGGCGCATTTCACGTCCTCAGGGAGTGGGGGGATAGTGTCGACTATTGGAAGTGTGTATAACCTAAAACGAATTCGAACCTGTTGGGATATGGGTCAATGAGAAAAGCGTAAGTAGTGTTCTGCGTTTGTAATTGCATAAACGGTTGCAGCAGCGTACCTTCTTCAAGTTTGGTTTGTGCTAGTACTTACGGTGGACTTTCGAGTTTCCTTAGGCATAGCCGTCGGGGACAAGCTTGACGACCGCTGCTGACGATGGTGATGACGAGCCTGCGGCGATGTCGCTACTGGCGCTTCGGAATCTGACATGTTGAAACCTGTTGAAAGTTGACCGTCATGTCCCTCTTTGCCCTGTTCCACCACGTAGCTCTGCGATTTCTCCAGACCCGTCCAACGATGCCCGGACGCGTTGGTCTTTGGCCATAACAAGAAACCTGACGTCACTCGTCACGGAGGAAGCCTCCAAGATGTCAGCCAGGTCGGCCACAGATGACGATATCAAACCCTGGTGAGCCTTTGCAGTCCTCCAACCCCCATTTCTCGTCCCGCTACGTCCTATCAGGTATCCCTCGCCATCCCAGACCCTCCAGCATGACACCGGTGCAACAGTCTGAAGATTTCATCCGGGCCTTGTCTCGCATCGTCTTCGCTTGTATGCCGCCTGGTCAATTCGTCATCAAGCTTTTCGACCCAACTACCGGAGTTCTAGAGGAATACAAGCTTGTCAAACTTTCCCCTACGGGCGAATCGTACTCGTCTCGTTCAATGCGCCATCCCTATCTGGTCAAGGCTAGATCACCGCCCCCACTCGACATGGACGATATCTTGCACTTCTTCAACGTCGTCGTGAGAAAGGAGAACGCATTGCAAGGTTCTCGTCGCAGCCGAGCTTCGTCTCTCTCCAGTACGTTCTCGCAACTTCAGACACTCTCCCGGCACAACAGCAAGTCTCGTTCCTCCGCCCGTCCTCCACTCGCGTCGAAATCTATTCGTATCTCTGCCGCCTCTGAGGACTCCTCGGACACGGGCGACCTTCCTGTTCCATCTGGTCCCCTCACACAAACCAAGCGAGCTATGTTCTATGGTGAAGCCTTCGAAGACAGGCGCCGCCCCTTCGCCTTCCTTCCCCCTGCATCTCTCGGTCTTGGCAAGAATAGCACCCCTCCACTAGAGCACTCGCACCCCTCCGACGCCGACACCTCCAGCTCCTCTGCAGACTGTACCCCCGCGAAGGCTCTTTTTCCTGACGACAGCTCGTTCGACACCAGCAACAGCACAATAGGTTTCGGCTCTTCCCGTCCTTCTCGCCTTGTCGGTCTCGGCTTCACTGCGCTTGTCAAGGACGACGGCTCGCCCTTCGACGGCCTAGGCGCGCTCAACGGGAGGCTTTACGACAACCTCCCCTCGCCAAGCGACGAGGCCCGGGCGCGCGCCCGCGAGCGTCGGGATCGGCGCGTCTTCAGCGCCATCCAAGTCCGCGACGACCCCAGGACCACGCCGCAGTCGTCAGCGCAGTTCCAGTCGCAGGCGCAGACGACAATAGGCCAGCCGTTTGCCGTGTCCGCCAAGGTCACCACCCCAGTCACCGTGACCGAACGCGTCCCGCCCGCAGCCCCCGCCAAGCGTCTCGTGGGGCGGCTGCCGCTGGGCGCGGAGCAGCGGATGGTGTTCCGCGCTGGTCAAGGCAGGGAGAAGAAGCTGGAACGCGACGTGTTTGCGTTCCAGCGCTCCCGCGCGTCGCCGGAGTGGCGCATTTCGGCGGGGCGAGCGCAAGGGACGCGCGGTGGCCCGAGCAAGGTTCGGGGGCTATCGTCTAGCTCGCTTGCGCCACCAAGCTCTGCGGACTCTGCGGCTGCGGAGAGCTCGTTGGGGAACGAGCTTAGGTTCTGGTCGTACTGGATGACACCGATGAACGAGGCGGCGGGGAGCGCAGGGAGACCAGCTTGGCGGCCATGAGGACACTGCATTTTTGGACCATTCGAACGTCAGATTCTAGTTGAGTGCGGGCGTTACGTGACTGGCTGGCTGATGATCGGGCTTCAGGCGTTGTGCGTGTCAGAATTCCTATCTTTAGAGAGGTTGAGTATGTTCGTACTTGGTTTTCAGGTTCATATTGCATGGGGCCGTCGTCATTCCTCTGCACGCGAATAGTACAAGTCTGAACGTAGGACGCTAGCTGACTCAACCAAGTCGTGAACATGTGTTAGGTGCGCGTGTCTAATATTCAGTCAGCTCGCCGTATATCGTCGAGGCTGTTTGGTCTGAGCCGGTGAAGGAGAGCGTGGAAAACAGGAAGCGGCGGTTCAACCACGACCATGTCGGCGAATCCGTCTCGAGGTGTCTGATATAAGGTGAGTGATGGATTGTTATGCAGCTGGTATCGTCGAAGTTCTGACTTACAAGTAGCTCATCGACGTCTCCCCAGAAACGCTATATTCTCCGACAGATGTAAGTATGCATTGGATGTGAACAGTTTGTGTCGTCGTACTCACCCCACGCCCCTGGCAGAGATAGAGGCGAACTTCTGGTCAACCGTCCAGATGACGGGCAACACGACCCTCGAGAAGAAGATGCCCTCGGCGATGAGGCCATTGTCATGGTTCTGCAAGATGGTCGCCACCAGTTCGCCTGTCTTCGCATCGGTTATGTTTCCTCTACACCTGAGTGAGCAAGTCGCCGTTGAGAACGACAAACAATTTTACGAACATGCTTGTGGTGCTGTGGACTCGAGTCCCAAATGGTCCGGTGAGGTTTTGGATGGATAGAAGATCGAGTGTGGCGACGAAGAGGGGCTCGAACTGTGGAGGAGGGAGGACATTATGGTGGGTGGATGCCGTAGCCAGTGGGGCGAAAAGGGCCCAGACTGATATGAGCAGACAAAGAAACTGCATGCTGGGGTTTGTTGGAGACGACTGGCGAAAGTGAGTTTCTACATCGCTTCTTTATAGCTGCCAGGGTATGGATTGATCCGAAAGCTGCATTTGTAGATCCGGAGCAGTCTGACGCTGCAAGTGTAGGACGGAGCTAGCTGTTTAGATGTGAATGCAAGACGTGTCGTACGAGAAGCTGACCCATGTGTCGTGGTGCGCCAAGCTGGTGGCTGGCATAGGTGTACGCAGGTAGGCGAATCATATATCCTACCAAATATTCCCGGACGCGCATGACAATTTGGAGAGCTAAACAAAGATCCAAATACAGGTAGCGACGATCGACTAAGCAAGATATCCTATTTCCGCCCCCGCCCGCGCGTGTTTCATGGTGCAACGCTTGTCGTGTCGCCAACGGGCGGCAAAGGCAACTATTCTGCGTCCTCCAGCGGCCCGCGCGGATAATTTGTATTCTTATCTAACGCCCACGAGCAAATGTACGTTCCTGGCCCTTTGACGGATGCTCGGTACTTTGACCCGCTTCAAGCCTTGTGCTTGGGAAGGGAGGGACTAGATCCCGATCAGTGGCAACGCTGCGCACCGCCCACTTGTGTATCGCTTTTACTTGAACCCCATAAGCGGACGACGACGGTACGCTACTTGCTGGCGCACCGTAGCTGTACATTGACGTTGTTGGAAGTTGACAGGCAGGTGGCACGCTGAACGGGGCCAGCAGGTGGGCACGGCTAACGCTCAAATGGTCAAGACAGACAGACTGCCAAGATGGAATGTCAGTGCGGTTCACGATGAACTCGAAGGAGAGATGAACACTGGATGAGCCACTCAGTACCGACTCTGCAGAGGCATTTATATTCCAGGTTGCTGATAACATTATCCGCTGAGCCGTCTAACCTGCTCTGCTTGAATACGATCTCGATGCGCGGTCACAGATGCACTTCTTCGAATCGACTCCCAGTGTATAGCGTGACGGACGCATGCACAGTTTAGGTTCGTGATAGGGTAAGTCGCTATCCCGCGTCTAGGGTCGACAGTCACCTAATGCCCTTTACAGGTACAGACGGCGCCAGCGTCCCGCCCCAGGATGACTAAGTCGACGAAGAACGCGCCAGCAGCCAGTGCCTTCACCAACACGTTCACTATACTGAGGACCGTCATCCACACACACCATTATTACAACAATCTCGCACTCGAGCCCTCCACAATTTGACCGCTCCCCGTCCCGAGGTATTCGCTTGGCGAACACATAGCGGATATGGTGGCAACAGCTCTACCGGCGTTTCGACGGCGTCGGTCAAAGGTGTCAAGAAGAGGAGCACATCGTATCGACGAGATTGAAGGGGATTTTGTGCGGGCGTTGTGTTGATCTGGGCGGCAGACAAGGCGCTGGTGCGCATGAGCAATGAAGGGTGTAAGTGGTTCCTGTTTAATCTCCCTTCCACCCATTGACTGCAAGAATTTGGTTGTCTCCTTGGCCTCGGTCAAGACCATGTGTCATAAAGGACCGAAGTTCCGCCTCGGGCGAGGTGCGACGTCAAATCGTTATCCGTCCACGTCAGCACCGCAAGCGAACTCACTGGCTTCGAAGCAATCGACTAGAATTTATATGTCTCCTGACAACATATTCCGCCCAAGACGCGCCTCGGCACCGCCAACACGCTGAAGGTGCGCCTCTTGTCAGATTTATCTCTCGGACTCCTGAGCTCTCTAAGAATAGATAAATGGCCGTGTGTCGAGTAGGAGCTACGGTGGACTCATTGCACTTCCCCTCCATGCAAGGACCGCACCGTCGCCTCTTTCCACGCGCTGTCATGTCGATGTTGTCGGAAATTGCAACTGGGATTGTTGCAAGGTCTTCACAGCCGGAGAACGCCTGTTACCAGGCACGACAAGGTTCAGCCCCTTCATTTCCTGCTTGCCAACCTGAGGGGCGATTTCAAGGGTCCAAGAATGCTTCGAACCCTGAGGAAAGTCAAGGACCGTTCCGAGTCTAAGCTCAGTATGTAGTAGAGCAAAACTGATACGCAAGTCTTACGCGGTATTAGATTGCGCCATAAATTGAAGGTTGTAACGTCGATACGCTGGTCCGAGAACTTGGGCAACACTCCAGTTAGAAACTATCTCATGCTGTTCGGATAGGCAATTCCTCGAAATGACATCGGGTGAGCTCAATCGCATTTCTCGAGCACCTGCAAGCACTTACCTTTGCCGGGTTTCTATCGACCATCCAAGCCTTGTGGGCGATAATGCGACATCGGGGAAGTGCTCACCACATGGTTGTTTCTGGCGCCATCTGAAAGCAGTATCGACTACCTCGGCGTGACTTGGCGTTCCTGCTACACTCCACCTAGGCTGAATAGCCACGGTCAAACTCCAGTTACCCAATGAGCGCATCGTGGCCGAAGCGGTGCGAGGCCTTCGAACGCGCCCGCCGGCATTGCGGCGATCAATACCTCTTGAAGTCGACGGGGCGTGGAGGCCGGCGCGGATACCGTGGCCAGAAGCAAAAGCTCGAGCGCAATAAATGCCGAAGGGAAGTGCAAGCATCTCATCTTTGCGCCATTGCAGAGCTTTGTAAGAGCCCCAGAATTGAGTTCTTAATCAGGTTATCGATATGCACTAGCTTCTTCAATACGTGCGCTGATTGAGTGCATTGTTAATCTAGTGGTTGGTAGCCAGTTCCATGACATTTGGTAGGCTCTGTGGCATCCGCTTTGATACCGTGACTATCTGCCGTGTCTTACCTTTGACAATTTAGCAGACGTTTTCTATCGTATTGCTGGGCGGCTCGCCTCTCCGGCAGTTGCTATCGGGTTGCATGAGGTACCCGAAAACTTCGGTCCGTTTCAACTAGGATGGCGATAGCCTTGACTAAAAGCAGCATGTCCATACATGTTCTACATCGATACTACAGCCTTGTGGCCAAAGGGCCGTCGTAAGTACCGAAAAGTCTCAAGCTCACACCATTATACTAATGAAGTTCTAACAGATGCCCTAGACTTTTGTCGGCCCCGCCATGTAACTTCAGTACTTCGTGGTCGCGTTCGCCACGCCATATATCGTGAAGGTCGGCTGCGTCGGGTTCGTCGCGGAGAGCTTCGTGATGAAGAAGTTGCTGTTCATCCACGAGTACGTCGGCGAGTCCGTCTCGACGTGCCTGAAAGGGCCCATGACGTCAGCCTGGTACGTCTACCTACTGCGACGCCGCGGCCTCCACTGCCCACGCCGCGGCGCCCATGGTTATGGTTGTGCGGACTTACGCGTAGCTCATCGACCCGTTGTTCAGGTTCCTGTCCGCGCAATGTTAATTCAGCGTTCCGCTTTCGGAGCGCTTCTGCGGCTTGGGACTCACCCGATGCCGGTGACCTTGATGGACGCGAGATGGCCATCGACGCTCCATGTTATCGGGAGGAACGAGTCCGGGAAGAATAGTCCGGAGTCGCTGACGATCCCGTCGTCCGCGAACGGGAGGATGGTTGCAACGGTCTTCCCCGTCGTCGCGTCCGCCAGGGTCCCTCTGAAAAGCGCATCGTCAGCATTTCGCGAAGGAGGGAGACACGCCAGCTTCCCGCAAGACTCACCCGCTAATGACGAAGTGGACACGGGTGCCGAAAGGGCCCGTGGTGTTGGGGCTGGAGCTGATGGTGAACTGCCCAGCGAAGAGCGCCTCGAACTTGGGCGTCGGGAGGGGGCTCTGCGCGAGCACAGCCGCCGTGGACGCAGCAAGGACGGCGGTGAGCGACGAGAACAACGAGGAGAAGCGCATCTTCAGGGTGTACGTTGGTATTGGTGTCGGTGTCGGTGTCGGTGCGCTATGTCCCAGTAGAGGTTGGTGGAGTTCAGCCTGTCCTTGGACCACATTCACTAACGGGTTTTATACACGCCAGGCCGCCTGCTGAGGCGTTAGTCGGCGCGCTCCTGGCTGCGCCTTAGGACAGCCCTTAACGTTATAGTAGAGCGGCGCCATCGTCGCCCATTCGGACAGCAGTCGCCAGTCCCAGCCCCTGGCGCGCTGCTTTCCCGGGCCCGGCGTTCAGGCGTTCAGGCCGCCCCTCCCCCGATGTGGTCCTCGAAAAGCCGACGGCTTGCGTGGGACATGTGGCCCCTTCCACCACGCAGCAGCAGCGGTCGAATCAGGCGGTGCGCACCGCATGCTATGCAGGATATTGGAAGTTCGACCTGTGAGTGTTGCAGCCTGTTAGGGCAACCGTCCACTCACATGCTTGCTCAGCGACTGAACGGAGTAACGACATAGGTACGGGCCCGCATCACCACCATGACAACTTGCGCCGCCACTGGTGTGAAGGCCCGCGGATGTCATGATGTGTATCCGAATGCTGTCAGTGGCCCGCGAGCGCCATTCAAGGCATTTCGTCAGAGGATGAGCTGCGAGATGGTTGGCGTCCAAAACGTTATTTTGGCTTCAAAGCAGTACACTGGAGGTCAGTAGTCGCATACTACACTTCGCTGTAATGCCATATTACTTAAGCACACGCTGCGGGGGGCTAATGTAACACTTGTTCTTAGAACAAGTCAAAGAGAGTTGTAGTCCGTCACTGTCGGAAGGGGCCATGTACCTGACACCACACAAGTGGCGCGAATATAAAATAGACTCCATGGCGGCAAACAACTGTGATGCATGTGGGCGGTCCGGTCTTGTCATTAAACCCCGGACGAGACGAGAGACGTTCATGACCACTCGAGCCTCATTACTAACCTCATTACTAACGATGTAGCTGTCGCTCCAGCATTCAAGTGTCTACAAGACTGTAGGGAGACTCATCATTGCGGCGTACTGGTGGAAATCGTAAGATGCCTCTATGAAAGGCGAGCGACGTCCAACGGCGACTGCACGGCCCATCTGTCTTCGAAGGCAGGGCCAGCGACTGGAACAAGGGTCATGGCTTCGAAGTGTGTACCCGGACATTACACATGGATGACGAAGCCAGCACGACGACCTCTACTACCCGCTTGCGGAATAAGTATTGCCAATAGCATGCGGCCGTAGCACGGGGCAGAACGCACGCACAGAGTCAAAGACCCGTTTTAGGATTCGGATTCGGATTCGGAGCCACGTACGGCCCCGCGTAAGTATGCATCAGGCCAATTTGCGACGCTTGGCGTTCGCCCGTGCTGTGGTTACAGAAGCCTTTTGGCAATGCCCTCCGAGCCCAGGGACACGAGCGTCCTCCTCGCCTGACTCAGGCTTGATCTCAACCTTGTCCTTGGCGCTGGTGTTAGTCCCAGCCTTGCGCTTCGTTCCTCTCGTCGACGTATCGCGTTCCTGCTTCGGCTTGCTGGTCTTCGCCTTCGTCTTCTTGGGCTTGGGAGGAGGAGGGACGAAGTTATGCGCGTTCCGTTGCAGGACACGGAGGAACTCCGCGTCGTACCCAGTGCACATCATCCTAAACGTCCCGATCTCCTGTGTGCGCGGGGTACAGTACCGATGAGCAACATGGCGGAATGATTAACGTTGAAGTCTTGAACGCACCTCCTCTCCCCGGTCGTACGCTCCCATAACGTCTTCTTAGGACATGGTCTTGCGTATCTGCTCGATGTGCTGCTTGGCGTCCTCGATGTCATCCTTTTTCGGCTCAAAGTCGACTCCCCGCTCGCGGCGGAACCAGATGCGCAGGAGCCCCTTCTCGCCCCAGCCCTTGAGGAGGACGCCCCTCGCCCAGGCACGGCGGACCTGCCAGTGTCACAAGAGCGATTGGTGTCAATGCCACAAGAATATTACAGCCATCAGACCACCACCACCACCACGACGCTCGTAAGCAACGGACAGTATATGTGGATGTGGACGCGGATGCAAACGTACGCACCTGGATCCTCTGCTCCGTTCAAAGCGCCGCCGTGAGCGACACGCCCGGGGTGAACGCGTACTGCCCCAGGTAGACCCACCGATTCGGCCCCCCGGCGCACGAACGTCCGCTTTACCTGCCCGAGCGTCGCGCGCTCGTCGCACGTCGCCGCCGCGTCCATCGTGAAGTACAGCCCGGAGTACCCGGGGCGCGTCGGGTTCCACTCGAGCGAGAGGAACGCCCAGTCGTCGAGCCCGTGCCAGGAGTCCCGGTCCCTGCTTGGGGGGGGGGGGGAACACGTCCTGCGGGTTTCCCCCGTAGAGGTGCGAGATGTAGGCGCGCGAGAAGCCGAACTCGGCGATGGGCTTGGGGAGCGGCACCGTGACGGGGTGGCGGTGGTTGATGCCCTCCCAGGTGAGCGCGTCGAGGAGGAACGCATCGCTGAGAAGGAGCTCCTGTTTGACCTTGGCGTCGGGCTTTGGGGCAAGACGGGAACGTAGACCGTGACGTGGTTAGCAGCCGGAAGTAGGAGCGATGCGACTCCGTCGGACGTGGACTCACGTTCTTCAGCTCCTCGACGGCACCGCGCAGGGCCGCTCTGGAAGGATCAATATCTGCCATGTCTCGGAGACTGAGTTCGACCTTCGCGTCCGCGCATAGCGCTGCGACATGGCGGGCAGCGCGCTCTCGGGACTTCGCTCTCGCGGCGCGAGCGTGATCCGCCTTCGCCTTTCCGACGTCCTTCTAGGGCCGGAGCACGATCTCTATTGTTGACTGTCCGTAGCCTGTCTTGGGGACAACGGTCGCATTTTCCTCATTTTCTGACCCCTGGAAATAACGCCTATCGATTAGTAAACAAGGACATTATTGGGTCGAGGCCTCTTGGTCATACTAGGTCCTGAGCGTCCGGTTTAACTTTAGGCTTGGTGTCCTCAAGCGCGAATTGCGGGTAAAGGTCTGGAATCGAGGGGCGCTACAGAGTTTAGGGCGTTGAACATGATGTCGAAGAACTGACGATCACGGCATGCTCACCAGCGGCTTGACATCGGCGTCCGATTTCAGAATCTGCTTCAATGGCGTTCGCCTTGTGAGGCTGCTAGAGACTGTAGCGACTTGGGCCCCTCCATCCGTCTTCTAGATATGAACAGATACAGTGTGCAAGCATCAGACAACTGCACCAGGACTCACCGAAAGATTGAGCTCGGCCAAGGTCCTAGTAACTTCAGCCTCTTCCTTTAGGGGCACGGTCAACGATTTGGGTCGGGTCCGACTTGGCGGCATGTCTGGAAATCAGAAGGGTATGGAGTTGAGACCGGCGACGAAGATCACTGAATCAAGGACAGTAGAAAGCCTTTCAATCGATACTTAATAACGCTTCGAGGAAATGCGACTTACATGAGGCAAGCTAATGCAGGCCATGGATGCCTCGGGGTTGGGATCTCGTGACAGGGGGCAACGCGGTAGGACACTCCGCACACGCGGCACGGAGGTTCCCAGAGTGGCAAGGTCACCAGCCACTCTGAACGCCCTCTTGGTTCAACGTCTACAGCGTATATATGCGCCATCTAGGGCTTTTGCGAGTCCAATGACTAGGCGGGCATTCGCGTTTTACAGTTTCACCTGCCACTTTCCAGTTCCCAGCAATTGCGGAGTAGCTGGAGGCGGGTGCCCCCGGGCGAGGGAGCCCTGCGGCGCTGCGGCACCCTGAAAATTGGTATTCGAATCCATAGATGGATCGCGGCAAGGGTTGCAAAAAGAAAGCTGTGTGTGCAGCGTGGGGCGGCGTGAGCGGATGGCAAGACCAGGATGTATCTCACCTGCAGGCAGCGTGCGGGGGCAGGCAGGAGACGCGAAGTCGTTGCGGGCCCTGATGCCAACACACTCCTTCGAGTACAGAGGTCGCGCGGACCCAGGGGGAGATCCACCGCGGATGCCCGTCACCAGGTAAAGGCCTCCAGCAGAGACGCGCGTTGGGACTTCCTGCAGCATCGCGTACGCTGGGAGATTCGATTCGCGAAGCCATCGGTTTAACGCGATTAAATGCGCTGTGTGCAACCGGTGCGATGACGTGGTCGACGCCGGGGCCATGTCGGAGCGAGTTCTAATCGCTTGTGGCCAGCAAACGAGTAAGGCGACAGGCACTTCTAGGACGTAAAGCAATCAAATAACGCACCGAGGTCTCCATATGAAGGATTAAAACGGGCTACGGTCAACCGCTCCGAGTCATGCGGGTTAATGACATCGAAAACTGGAAGAAGCCCGGTATGCCGAGATAGGGCTGATCGGAATTCGCTAGTAACCTACCCATTAGAAGGCCATTATCTCCCTTCCAGAACCTTTTGGTGCCTCTGGGATTATGTAAGGATACCGTGACGACAGGAAACGCGGTAGGACACTCCACGCACGCGAGGCGGAGCTTCCCAAGTTGGCCAGGTTACTAACCATTCTTGACGCCCCATGCTCTCTTGGTTTGACCTCTGCGGTGTATATATGCGCCATCTAGGGACTTTGCGATTCAAAGACTAGGCGAGGATTCGCGTTTTCTAGCCTATAGGGAGTGGGACGACGACATGGTCGACGCCACGTGGACCTGAGCATGTTCTCCGAGTCGTCGCTGGTGAACAAATGAGTAAGGGGAAAGGCGATGTAAGAGGGACTAATAACGCACCTACGGCTTCATAAGAGTGCGATTCACCGTTTTTCGTCGCGGTCATCCGCTCTGAGTGGAGGATGGCCTACAAACGTTCGAGTTTGGGCGCTAGCTATGGCTTGAACCTTCCAGCGATGTTATCGCATCATCGATCCTGCTATATAAGGGCATCCTCTCTAGGGTAGGGCGAAGAACCTATAGGTTATTTGCAAATGTGATTAACAATGGTTATTAACAGTGTTATTAACATGCGAGAAACTCGGGGGGGTTTCTCGCACTGCGAGTATCGTGAGCGCTTATCCGGACTGACACCTCGTCCGGGCGACCAGTTGGACCCACATTGTGGGCCTGGTGCCGTCGCGTATCGTTCAATCTACTCAGACGGTCCAATTACGGCTGCGAAGGGGAAAGGGAAGGGAAAAGGCAAAGCTACGGCAGAGGGGAGGGGCGACAAGAGAGCTCGACGAGACGGACTGACCCCCGCGTGTTACGTAATAAAGCGCCCACGTTAGAAACTGTTATTAACTATGCGAAAAACTCCTCGACATCCGCCCATGTGTTAATAACCCTGCGAGAAACCCTCGGTCGGGTTTCTCGCCCTACAGTAATCCTCTCGCTCCTCGATTTTCTCAGCTCTTCGCTTTCGACATACAAGATCTTCTCGTCGCGGCCAGGCCATAGAAATGGGTGCAGATAATGAGAACGGTATGTTCCTAGTACTTCGTACACAGGTCAACACAGAAGTCCTGCTGACCTGCCATTCGTCAGTCCTCGTCGGTGTCATTGGCGGAAGCGGCCTATACCACCTCGACAACTTGACGCTTCTGTAAGTACCTATGCGGAACCGACACCGACACCACGCTCACGACCACGCTCAGGAAGACTGTGAATCCAGAGACGGTACGGCTCTTCATCCCCGTGCCCTCCGCCTCCAAAGCCTAACAAAATTTTCCGCGTAAACGCAGCCCTGGGGCTTCCCCAGCTCGCCCATCGCGATCTGCGTCCTCCCCTCCGGCACCAAAGTCGCCTTCCTCGCGCGGCACGGCGCCGGGCACGCGATCCCGCCCTCCGCCGTGCCCGCGCGCGCGAACATCGCCGCGCTCAAGGCGCTCGGCGTCCGCGCCATCCTCGCCTTCTCCGCCGTCGGCTCCCTCCGCGAGGAGCTCGCCCCCGGCGACTTCGTCCTCCCCGACCAGATCATCGACCGCACCAAGGGCGTGCGCCCCGCGAGCTTCTTCGAGGGCACCTCCGTCGTCGCGCACGCCGCGTTTGGGGACCCGTTCTCCGGGAAGCTCATCGCGTGGCTCGAGGAGCGCGCGCGCAGGGTCGTCGAAGCCGCCGAGGAGGGCGGGGCGGACCCCGCGCGCACCACGAAGCCGAAGCTCCACACGGGGAAGACGATCGTGTGCATGGAGGGCCCGCAGTTCTCGACGCGCGCGGAGAGCAGGATGTACCGCCAGTGGGGCGGGGACATCATCAACATGAGCGTCCTCCCCGAGGCGAAGCTCGCGCGCGAGGCTGAGCTCGGGTGCGCCCTCTTTCCTCTTGCTCCGTGGTTGAACGTGTACTCCTGGAAACTGACGGTCGTGTTCGTGTCCGTCCAGGTACGCGCTGATGGCGACGGTGACGGACTACGACTCGTGGCGCGAGGGCGAGTCCGCGGTGACTGCGGCGGAGGTGTTCAAGACCCTGCACGCGAACGCGGCACTGTCGCGGCAGGTGGCCGCGACGGTCCTCGAGGAGCTCAACGGCGCTGCGGCGCACGGCGACTTGCTCACCGAGGAAATCGGCTCGATGCAGTACTCGATCATGCCGCGATCGGAGCAGCAGAAGCCCGAGGATCGACAGAAGCTCGCGTATATCCTTCCGAACTACTTCAACTGAGCGCAGAGAGGAATTGTAGATGTATTAGATCGCGTGTTAGATACGTAGAAGGTTAACCGACGCGAATATACCGAGTTCGTAGGCAGCGTATCGTGGTTGTAATGATACCTGAAGACTTCTAGTATATATTTCCCCCGAGTAGTTAGGAGAGGAAGACGGGAATGCATACGTTGGATCTACTCGGGGTCGCCCGAACAGTGGGGTTGAGCCGGCCACCCCCACCCGCTACCCACCCGCTACCCATAGGTCTTTTGTCTGCGGCGACGGGCTGCAAATAAAGTACCGAAATGAGGCCAGAATCATGGTCCGAGAAATCGTCGAAATTTTCTGCGAACCCTAACGACCCGCTCATCATCCATCATCATGCGGGCAAGTTCCGTCGGCCCAGAGTAGTTTCCGTTTCCTGAGCTGCAGGGGTGCGACAGTGAGCAAAAAGGACGGAGAAACAGTCATAGCACGCACTGTAGACGTAGACGGTAGAATACACCCGAGCCCCGCCCGACCACCCTTGTGGCAGCGGTCCTGCACAAGCATGTCGTGGCAAGTAATAGTAATTTAACCACACCATGCCGTAACCTCGACCGGGCCCCTCGTCCCGAGCGCGTAGGACTAGGACTGACCCCGGGTTCTTCTTCCCCAGATCCTAGACAAGGAGATTTTGAGCTCTTCCGATCAGGCTTCAGAGAGGGATCCGCAGAACCCTATGTACAAGAAGAAGCCGTCCCCCAAGATGTCGATGTCGCGTGTAGAACATGCGTTGTCCGGCCAACCATTCGGGTCCACTCTGGCAGCGTGTCGACGCAGGGTAATAGGGTATGGCCCTCTGGCTGAAAGGCCGCAAAGGAGATGATGACGCATTCAAGTTCCTGGACGTCCCTGCGAAAATAAATTCGATCGGAGGCGATGAAGGGTGGTCGCTTGCTCGAGAAGCCGCAGGAAGACGACGGAAAAGGGATGGACGAGGTTTATTGCACCACCCTACGCGACGGGGCTTCTGTAGTATCGCCCGGAGAACCAGAACCTGGACTGTGCACGAGCGTGCCCTTGAACGAGGGGGCTGGAATGAAGGGAGCGGTTCGCGGGTTGAGCTTCGCTGTCGTCATCCTAGAGGACGTCATTACGGGTGGCCCTGGAGAGCAATGTGGCCGCATATACAGACGAAATACGTTGCAGGGACCGCTTCTTTGCGGTTGCGGCCTCATGCGCCAAGAGCGAAAGTTTGAGGTTCGACCGCACGGCATCTTTCGAAGGATGCTGGGTGGCCACGGACCTCATGTTCGGCCCTGGGAGGCGCATATATGCACCGATTTTACTATGTCTTGCGGGAGCGTGCTAGGTAGGGACCTGTGGAGGGTTTGATCCGTAGCACAGGAATGTGATAGAAGTCTTGTAGTCGAAGGCACGGAGATTGGTATTACGAGATGGTCAGGGACTCACCGCACATAAGAAGCACGTCTTCTCGTTCATTCTCCGCCTTCTCCAGACTCCGCCGCATACAGGCGTACCGCTTGAGACACCATAGGGACACCATGCAGGCCAGTAGCGGAGAGGCTACTCAGACGATGTTCCGGTACGTAGTATCCTCATTCGCAGAATAAAAGTGAGAGGTTGAGTGACCGAAGCCGCATGTTCCTAGAAAAAAGAGCATACAGTGAGCACGGCGACAGAAGATAGCAAGGGTTACGTCCGACGTACGCCGTCGTCTCCAAGCCCCACACTGCCTGTTGCCTCCTCCACACATCCTCATGGCCTCGCTGCGCCGAAGCTCTCCATGCCTTCAAAACGCCGCTATGCTGGTGAGCGTAGGTAGCTTCCCACGAAAACGAGCAGCGACAAAGACCCAAAGGACGACGTTGATGGTCAGGAGCAAGACGCACAATCCGCCATGGGGAATATCTGGTCTATTTTGCTCCTCAAGGTACTTATCCATCCCCTTGTCTCACAAAATTAGCATTCTGAGTTGACATTGCCATAGCAAACGCCCCTTCGGAGTTTGAATTGGATTTATCCGCTTTTCGGGCCCGCCTGGAATTTCCTGAAATCTCTCCTCATCGCCAACCTCGACGAGCAGCCCCCGCCTCTGACGCCGAACACCACCCGCAACGCCCGAGGAGACCCCCGCAGCGAAAGACGCAAGGAATCTATGGCCTCCGTCGTCGCACAGGACACCGCCGGTACGTGCGCCAGAAGGGTGGACGAGGGCATGGAGCTTATTTTATTGTGTCCACTGCGGTGCCAGAATTGCGTCTGACGCTTCCCGTCGAGAGAGCGTCTAGCTCCCCCTTCCCCTCTCCAGGATCGTCATTCTACCCCCCGCCGCGGCTTGGCGCACACGAGTTCGCATTGCGCCCCCCGTTCTCCAAGACCCGCGACCCGGCCAGCCAGGACAAGGACACGATGCCCCACCGCGACGGCGCCGTGACCCCGACGGGCACGCTCAGCCCGCCACCACCTCTGTCCGTAAGCATGTCCGCCGTGTCGCCCACGACTCCCACCCCAGGGTCCGTCTTCCAGATCAAGACCCCCACGGCCCAGATCACGATGCCCGACCCCCCACTCGTCCCGGATACCCCGATCTCGCTCAGCGCCGCTGCCGTCGCCGCCCTCAGCAACACCTCGAATCGAGACTCGCTCACCTCGTCCCGCCCCGCACCCCCGAGCCCCGCCGTGTCAAGACGAGCGTCGGCGGCGCTCTCCCGCCACTCGTCGACGGCCCGCTCGCGGCGCCAGTCGAAGGCGTCGTCCTTCTCGTCCTTCTCCCCGCTGCCGCTGCCGCTGCACGAGCCCGAGCCGTCCACGTCCTCCTCCGCGACCGCCGTCCTCCCTACGCCCTCCCCGTCCCCGTCCCCGCAGCAGCAGCAGCCGAAGCCCCGCATACTCTTCTTCAAGATCCGCGATTTCGGGTTCCCCCTTCGGACGAGCGGCACATAGGCGGGGGCCCTGACGCTCCCCGCGCCAACCGCCCCCGACGACGCTGGTCCACGTACTCCGCCGCGTCCGCGTCGTCCGTGGGCTCGTCAAGAGGGGAGGAGGACGAGGGCGAGGGCGAGGCCCCGGGCGACTGGGGGCGGTACCAGTGGAACACGCTGAGCAGCCGGTTCTCGTGGGGCAGTGCCGAGGACGGGGCGCAGCAGGACGGCAGCCGGCCGTCGCACTCGGACCTCGAGAAGAACTTCAATGTGTCTTCGCCCGTTGACGCGGACGAGTACGACGACGAGGACGGTCAGGACGACGCTCTCATACCCGGGCTATATCGTGCCCTCTACACGTTCGAGCCGGAGGGCACCGCGGAGATGGCCCTGGAGGAGGAGCAGATCGTGCACGTTGTCGGGAGAGGCGGAGGTGTCGGCTGGGCTGTGGTAGAACGGGAGGAGGGTGGGCATGCACTCGTCCCAGAGAGCTACCTCGAGCTTATGGAGGCCGATTAGCCGGGTCTGAGGAAGGCGGGCAGTGGCGACTGGTGAGCGCTGTGATGTTCTCCTCAACGCCCCGCCTTCGCGTATATATGTACCCCCTGTCTGCGCGGGCGCGGCGGCTGTATTAAGATTCGAACCCTCCTTCCTCGCAGGCTGTCCCCTCCATCCTCCATCATGATACATGATACATGATCCACGACAGGGGGCGGGGCCGCCTCCCGGGTCGCGATTGAAAATACGTATGTAGTAGTGGTGTTCCATTGTCGCAGACGCACGCACGCCCGCGTCGCCTGCGCGCATAATTGTTATCTATACTGTACATCGCTGTACATCTGTCGCTGTGTTACCTACGAGTTTACGATCCACCTTCACGCGCACGTTCCCGACGCCCAAGATACACTTAATATTATATCCCGTGCAATTGCAACTGTCACCCCCGTTCAAACGTTCAACGTTCAACGCTTCGGCTTTGGCAGGCTATGCAAGTAATGTAGCTAATGGTCCGTTTTGTGTTCTGTTCTTCCATCTTCGCTCTCGGGTACGTTCTTGGTTCGCCATGGCCATCGAACAATCAACATTACATCCGTAACAGCCATGGCAAGCATGACTCCATCTTAGGTGGGCAGCAATGCAAAAACCGACCTCTGGCGCAGGGATTGCACGCTCGGAGATGGACATGGATTAGCGGGTGCGTTTGCCGGAGTGTAACAGCACTAATATTATGTGGTAATGGAGTGGATGGGCAGTACCCAATCTCGCGACCTTGAGCATGTATGCGCCGCCTAACATTTAATTAGTTCTGTCGAGAGACATATCAGTCCTTCGACCCGCACAGGCAACATGACAGAGGCGGCGGATGCGGGACTAAATGCATTCAGAGCGAGAACAAGGCTGACGATCGACAGGCCGTTCGATCCCAGGAGGAAAACCGGAAAGGCTCGAGGCTCTTGCGTTCCCACTGGGTAAGCCACAGCACCTTGATAAAAGGATAAAAGACGAGCTGGAGGCGCACTCACAGCCCAGCACAAACGTGTTAAATATCGACTTCAGCCATCGACTTGAAGACCAAGATGCGCGCCTCGATCCTCTCCCCCCTCGCTGCTGTCGTCCTTGCCGCTTTGGCAGCAACGGTGTCCGCGCAGAGCCCTCCCCAGTTCACCGCCGCCTTCACCGGGCAGTTCAACGTGTCCGCCGGGTACAACACCGCCGGGCCGTTCGGGACCCGTCGCCACCACGCCATGGACGGGTGAGTTCTTCTTCGTCCCGTCAATCCGCCTCTGTAACTCCAGCGACACGCTGACTCGCACTCGGACGCTGCAGTGGAACCCTGTCGAACGCGACGACGGGCGAGGTCGTTGCGGACATCCTCTCGTTCTCGGACAACGGCATCGTCACCGACTCGGGGCTGAGCTTCCCGGCCCTCATCATTCCGCTCGTCTGGAGGGCAGACGAGCACTTCGCCTCGGTGTCCACCAGTGGGGTCAGGTGAGATCCCAGGAAGTTCCGGACTGGCAGGCCAAAAGCTGAGCCGACATTGTGCGAGCAGGAACGAGAGCGGCGGCACCCCCTACTCGTGGCAGTACGCGTAAGTCCGCGCAACTTGGTCTTTGCGAGGCGAGATGGGGACGTTCTTACCGTGCTGTGCTGATGTCGGGAACTTGGCGTGATGTCTTTGCAGGCATGTGGAAACGGACTCACCGACGTACTCGTGGATGAACGGCAAGTTCTTCATCGTCCAGGTCGACTCGGTCAGCTCCACAGTCCGCAATTTCACGATGTACGAGGAGACGAGCTCGAATATGCCCGCGTCCTCCTGAGAAGCGGAGCTGGTGGCCGTAGAATTGCATCAAGGATCTTGAAGTTGTGGTTGTCAGGGCTGAGAGCGATGAATGGGCCCCAGGCCCCCAGAAGTGGGTGGCATGGGGGGAGAGCTTCTTGAACTCACCAGCGGTCTACGTCGACGTGTTACGGGCATCTTCCAACTGCTGTATACAGTATAATCAATTTGATGAATGATATGAATTGGAAATAATAAGAGCAATACGCATTGCACCTAAACATCTGAGTTCCTTCCTATAGCAACAGAGGTTGGCCGAATATGGGGTCTTGTTGGCGACGCTGCCCATTTCCTTGAAGTGTCTTTCCTCTCCACGAAAAGAACACTGCTCTTGAATAAATTCAAGTTGAAACTGATTTGAGAAAGAAACTCCAGGTTACGTACTTACCTCTGTGGTCCGATACTTCACTCCTGCTAACCGAAGAATCTACTAGGACCCAACTGCTTGAACCTCCGGATGGTGTAAAAGTAACGTGTTTGGGCGGAGGTATCCATCTTGACCGGGACTATAAGACTCCTGCATATGTGTAACGTCAAAGGGTGTAGTAGAATGCCCACCACGGAACGCATTTACCTCACCTTCGGCTTTGCGGTTATCGTGTACAGCGACTAAGCTCAGTGCAAGTTGAAAAGCGCCCGAGTATGCGAAGAAGCGCTGAAGCGCGCGCATCAGTCGGGCCAGATCCTGCCAGATCCAAGCGGGCAGGCTCGCGTGCAGCCGCGCGCGCCGCCCTGGCACGCCTACGAGGAGGTTGACCTTCAACGTCAACGTTCAACCAAGGTAACAGGGTATGCAACACAGGCAATAGCTGTTCTATCTGCTTATGCTCTCCGTAATCTTCGCTCTGAAGCGTGTTCTTAATTCTCCATCGCCCGAATAAGTAAGGATTAAATCTCTCCCGGTAGTGCCACTCCCAGTGGTGGCGTCGCATTATACTAATACTAGTACATTGACAGCAAGTGCAACTCCTGCTTACTCCAGGCCTTATGCAAAAGCAGACCTCGGGCGCAAGGAATGCGCGCTCATACATGATTTGCGAGCAACGCCCCGAGGACTCGATGAAAACATCATACTACCATGTGCATGGTACGCCCGGTACCGGACCTCGTCGCCTTGAACAACGGACCATCGTGCATGCGTCGTCCAACGTTCAATTAGTTCTATCGAGAGATAGATTAGTCCTTCCACTCGCCTACAAACATGGCTGTAGGATCCTGACCTAGGATTTCATAGAACAAGGCTGACGATCGGCAGACCATTCGCTCCCCGAAGGAAAGCGACGGAAGGACTCGAAGCTGCTCGGTTTCCACTAGGTGAGCCACAGCACTAGGATAAAAGACGGGTCAGAGGAGTACTAATGTCAACATTTCGGCATATACCTCCTCCAAGACTCAGACCAGCTTCAGGACCGATATGCGCTCCTCCCCGTTCCACTTGCTTCTTGCCAGAACCCTCGCCGGGTCGGCGGCAACGGTGTCTGCTCAGAGCCCTCTCCCTCCGCCCCACTTCACAGCCGTCTTCACTGGGAAGCTCTACGCGGCCGGCGCTGCCGAGTACAGCACCGCAGGGCCGTTCGGGACCCGCACCCACCTCTCCGCGACCGGGTGAGTGCATCGTTAACGTTTAAATTCGAGTCGTCGCGCCCCGCATCGACGCCGCCGCAGTGGGACCCTGTGGAACGCCACGACGGGAGATGTCGTCGCGAACATCATCTCGTTTTCGGACAACGGGCTGAGGACCGATCTGGGGCTCAATTTCCCCTCCAGCGTCAAGCCGCTCACCTGAACCGCAGACGGGCACTTCGCGTCGGTCATTGCCGGTGGCGTCGGGTGAGTGCCCCAGGCTCCGCATTGTAGTATAGGCTTTGCACCGGCGGGCAGCTCAACGGATGTTGTGCGCACAGGAACGAGAGCACGGATACCTCGTGGAGCTACGCGTAAATTCACACAGCCGGGTCTCTGCGGCGGCGTGAGGCTGATGTCGACACATATGGCTTCGCAGGCATACGGAGACGGACTCGCCGACGTAAGTACTCTTTGATGAACGGCAAGTTCCTCATCATGCGCTGGACCGACAAATACAGCTCGGCCTTCACGATGTACGAGGAAACAAGCTCGAGTGCGCCGCCGGCGTCATCTTAGAAAGAGACCGCGACGACTGTAGGACCGGGTCAGGAAAGATCAGGAATTTGAGGGTTGGAGTTGTCTTCAACTAGAGCCATTTATGGCTCTAGGAGGCGTTGGAGATGTCGGGCTGAAAGGGGGTGGGGACTTCTTGGCCGTGCCGAGGGTATACGGAGTCGAGTGTCATTGACCATGGACTGCCGTGAAATTTCCCAGATGAAAGAGGAATATAACAAGACCAATACACTTACCCAAATGATCGAGATGATTCCCACAATAATGACTCAGACATGTCTACTGCTGCACTGTGAACATTGAACCCGCCGGCGATCAAACCGTGGGCCAGGGCTCTAGAACTGCCACCAGAGGACAGTGCATCCCCCTCCTTCGCACTCTTCAAGACTATTCTCTCCGAGTCTCTTTTTGTTTCTCAGGCAGTAAACTCTACTGGTACAAATACATTCACGTCGCATACGCGCACACACACACCGCGCGTCTCAGTTAACGGGCACAGTCAACGGGCACCTAGACCTCGGGCGTTCCGGTCTTGCGCTCCTTCACTGCGTACCCGCACGTGTGGCTTGCGAGTCACCTTGAGAAAGCGGAGCAGAAGAGCCAGCAATAGGACGAGGAATTGCGGCTCCGATACAGAGCGGCGGTCTGTTGCCGTTTGACCACGCTGCGACAACGCACTCAGTACCTGGCACTCAATTGCGTCACCGCGGTACAGCAGCCATACGTACAGGCAAGTTTGATCTCGTTCAGATACCGCTCGCCGAGCCACGCGAAACCGGGCTTGTCCTTCGTGTAGCCGTAGTAGTACCTGAATGCCAGTGGACCGATCAGCTGAGTGAGTGCCAAATGTTGATACAGAACGTGCACGGTTAATACAGACCAAGCCGACGCGCGCATGCGCTGTTCGCGCCGCATATCCTCGTTTCCTCCTAATCGCGCACCGCAGTGCACAAGACTCGAGTCAATCAGCCGTCTCGAACTTGAACCGTGACGAGCAGAACGCGGACCTCCGAAGCCTCCGAAGTATAGGGACTGGAACAGCTGCTTCACTCTGTCCGCGCGTCTTGGTGTGTGCCGATCTTTGCTGTGTTCTGAGGCCGAGCCGAAGTTCTCCGCTAGTAATGGAATGGAAACTGTGAGCACGGTTGAACACGATGCCAAAGGATGGCAGTGCCACACGCACCGAATTCTTTGTCGTCGCGGATAGCCTGAAAAAACTCCCGGTTGAACCTGGGAAGCGCCTCCATGGCCTCGGAGATGTGGTGCTGCCATCGAGTAGGGTCTTCGTCCCGGAGGATCAGCGCCTCGTCTTGCAAGCCATCTAGGCCTTCCAACTTCTCTTTGTGTGGCTGAGGAACCATGTCACGCAGTTTTTGAATAGGGCTCTGGCTGCCATTGGGCTTCTTGCTGGTCTGAGCATGGCGCGAGCGAAGCGTCTCGAACTGCTCTTTGAGCGTCGCAAAGTCTTCGCCAGATTTCACCAGATCCTGTTATGGTGAATGTAAGGGGGCATGAGAGCGTAGGAATGCAGAGACAGTCAGGATACAGACCAGTGCAGTCTCAATAAGCGGGACCAGTTCTCTGCAATACGGGGAATCTGCGAGCTTTGGCGTCAGCTCTACTTGTTGTGTCCACTCATTCGACATTGTGCCGAGCAGCTCCGAGTCCGAGAGGTTTCTAATCTGCATAAACGTGTCGACGGCCGCCTGCGGCATGTCCGAAAGCTGGCGATCCTTGTGTCCTGCGGGCGCAGGCGCGGACATTGCGGACGCCGCGCGGTTGAGTGGGGGTGCTTCCCGACGGGGAAGGAGGGACGGGTCCCAGCAGACAAAGTAACGGTCGCCGTCGAGATCCCCGGAGGCGATCGTGTCCGGGACCGAGTGCGGTGCCGTCGCCGAGAACACTGAAAGGATCTACGTGAGGCTTGTAGGTCCGACCAAGAACAACGTAGTACCCTACCGATGCAGTTGCGGTGATGCCGGAGTAAAGGGTGGTCGACCGCACGGAGCTTCCGGAAATCTGCGGGTACGATTAGAAGGACACGCCGCCACACATGTATAAGGCAAGCTGACCACCGGGGTGGTAACAAGGATTCCTAAAAGGAAGTTCGAGGTCAGGCCGGGACTGTGCGGCATGATAGACCTGCGGTCCTACCGGGTGACTATCACGTCTCTAACCAGCACACCACCCCGGCTCGGCAAGTTCACATAGACCTCGTCCGGTCCAAGTACGCCTTCCTCGTCGACTACGCCAAACAGATAAGCAGATTCGCGTATTCTGAGGCTCATCTTCTCGCGCAGGGTGTTGTACTGTACCCACTGGAATGCTCGGAGAAGATGCCTCATATATGGCTCCGAGAGCTCCTGCCCTGCCGATAACATGGAGTAAACTGCGATCGAGGCGTGAATGATGAGAAGCCAGGTGACAGAGGGAACGACTCACAGTCTCGGAGGAATCCATCGTCTCGGGCTGCATCCAGGCCACCTCCGATGTACCCCAGCGCCTTCTCGCGGTCAGTCAGAATGCTCGCGATGAGGTCCAGCTGATCTTGCACGAGCCTCTTGAAAACATCGAGTGGCACGCCGAGCGTCAGCAGTAGCGCCGTGAACTGGAGATTCAGTCGTGCGACAGGGGGAGGGGAGTTATAGCTGTTCAGCTCAAGGACAGTGGGTCCTCCCTCGTATTTGAACATCGAAGGACGATACGCGATCATTAATCCGCTCTGCGCCTGGGGATCTTTCCCGCAGTGTCGATAAAATGCATCGTCGGGGTAGCGAACGAGCAAGCCCTTGATGCCTCCCCGGCGGACCTGAGACACTGTGTAGGTTGTTAAGTAGAAGCAAAAGCTAACCGGGGAAAGACACGTCCGCAGGGTGCGACAACGTAGCGCCATGTCAGGCCTTCGGAGCGTTAATGCTAACACGTACCCGTTGTATCCGGCGGAAGGTCGTGCTGCTTGCACACCTGGGCAGCGAAGGTATCGCGGATCATCCCGCAGCCATCGCTGTGGAGGGACCCATCGGGAGCCAAGAGGTCGGGGATTTCGATTGCGCACTCGTGGGGGATCTGTGCACGTCCAACCTTAGTACATGTTGCGGGGAGAGGAAGACATGTACAAGAAGCACTCGTACGTCAAGTGACTGGATGGTGGAGGAGAAGGACAGTCCGAGACGTGCGGCGTACTTGCCGTACCCCGACTTGAGGTACACAGCAGGGAGGTCGCCGAAGCTCTCGAGGAGCCGCTGGACGGTCCAGTTGTCGCCTTCGCGGAAGAACATAAGTTTCCCGGCCTTTATCTGGGAGTCTGTGTACCCTAGGAATCGGTAGCTGTGGAGTAGGTTGAAGCATGAGTGACATCGTGATTCGTGAACGATATGTGAACTGACTGTTTGCGGCTGTGGTCCACCCCCTTGTGCACCCATCTTGCCAGAGACTGACGAAGGACATGGTCGTCGACATCATTGGCGATAGAGACGATGAGGAAACGTGTTGAATGATCGACTGTGCGGGTGCTGCGGGACGCCGGATGGCTTTGCTCCTCGAGGTTGGTGATATTGATTCCGTCGTAACATTTTGCTGTGTAAATGGGAACACTTAATTATTTTTGTATCATATCTATTGGCGCAACGAGAGCGTAAGTGGTCGCAATGAGGAATATGGGAGAAGGGGAATGAGGAAGAGGGAGGAGGAGTACTGCATGAAACCCAATATTTATTAACTGGGACAAAGGCGCTCGAAGTACTGAAGCACCGAGACCTCGAGAACTTGACCTTCAACAAGAGGCACGTAGCAGGCTACCTTATGCAATCAATGGTCTATTCTGCGTTCTTCCCATAGTCATCTTCGCTCTCAAGCGCATTCCCGTCCATTCCTGAATAATTGTAACCCTTACGTCGCCCGGCATCATGCCATGATAGTACTGCAAAAGCCGATCTCTGGCGCAAGGAATGCACGCTGAAGACTCGAATGTGAACTCACAGCGCATCTATCGCAGCCAGAACCGCCGCTGCTACAGCCTGCAGCGATTCTAACTTGAGTACGAAGCACGACTTCGCTCGTGCTTTCGATATTCCGCAGCCTCGAAAACATGCCGACGTTATCTGGCTTAACAATGCATGCTCGAAACACACTGACTAACTTTAAAATGCACATACCATGTGTATCTTGCACATCGGCATGCCAGCTCCCAACCACGTCGTCTTGAACAAGACTTGTTGCATGTATGCGCCGCCCAGCTTTCGACCAGCTCCGCTGAGAGGCATGTGGAGACGGACTCGTCGACGTACTCGTGGATAAACCGTAAGGTCTTCATCATCCAGAACGTCTCCAGCACAGACTTCACGACGTACGAGGAAACAAGCTCGAGCGCGCCAGCGTCCTCTTAAAAAGGCAGGCTGGAGACCGTAGGAGATATTTAGGGCTTGCGTTCTCTGCAACTGGAGCTAGAAAGGACTCTAGCAGGAATTGGGGGGGAGGGACTGCCGTATAATTTCGCAGATGATAAGGAGAATGTAACAACATCAATGTACATCGCACCTAAATGATCGGGATGACCTCCCACAATTAAGACATCTCCACTGTTGCACTATGATATACCGCAGCTCCGCGTCGTACATGAAGGTAACCAGGGGTAATCGCAATCATCTTGGAGAGCCGCTTTGGCCAGCATGCTCTTGAAGGGACAGTGTTGGCAAGTCGAGGGTAGACCATCTCGTAAAAAGGAGTTGGGAGGTATTCGAGAGACGAGCGACAGATGTTGGCAGGAATAAGGCGCCTTGCTGGCGACGCCGTCTATTTCTTCGCAGTCTTTTTGCTCTCCACAAACAGAACTCGGCTCTTGACTGAAATTTCATGGCGCTTTGAATGACCATTATGAGAGGCAGAAACTAGTTTACGCACCTCGGGGATCGTACTTCACGGCTGCCAACCTAGGCCCCAACCTCAACCTCTGCGTAGTGTAAAAGTAGCCCGTCTGGGCGGTGGAGACCATCCGCACTATAAGAGTCCTGCATACAAAAGGTCAGAAGCTGTAGAAGGCCCTTCGCAAGTACCACATACCTTGCCTTCGACTTTGCAGCCATCGTGTGCGATGACGAGTGACACAAACTGGAAAAGCGCCCAAGTTGGGTGAAGCTCACGTGGACAGCACGTGCTACTACCCAATGCAGACATCCCAGGGACGAGCGCCAGATTGTAATACAGCGGCCAACTTGCCCTCGACCAATATCATCCACCCAACCTCGGCGCATATAGCGACTCATAACCCCCGCTCTCATGCTGAACATTCTACCCTGCAAGCTTGAAAGCCCTGCTCATGGAATTCGACGTTATCTTGACGGTGAAGCTGTCATTCGTCCTTCTATGTGCCACCCACCAAGACGGCTACACACTGAAGGCCTTCCATACCGGAGAATCGCTGGAAGTCGCCAAATTGGCACTCACCACATGATGCGGGTCTGAGGTGTTCCGTGGCTTCTAGGTGAGTGATGTGTGATCAATTTCAAACAATTGTTTGCTCGCCCAACAAGGCCCACTCGACAAGGGGTGCAGTGCGGCCTACAGTGGGCAGGTCATTCTCTAAGGTTTGGGGGATATCCTATCTGCGGCGGGGTTTCTAGACTTGCCTTAGTTTAGACCCGAGAGAGTAGCTGATTGCGATTCACTAAGGGCTCGATACTGAGGTAGGCCGACCAAGTGGTCGACCGAAAAACCTAGGACCGGCACTATCCCTGGTCTGAAAATAGATTGCTCATGCGAAAAGGCGTACCGCAAGGCGTATTCTGGTCCTTTCTCGACCGCCGCGAATGTATGCTGATGCCCAGCCAGAGGAGCTCGGTTCGGACCACGAGAATATCCCCCCGACTTTGCTTGCTTCGTGGAAGGGAAAACGTTGCCTGACGGGTCGAACTTCTCTGTCCCACAGGCCCCCTGCCGCGATCTACGACAACTCCATTGGAGGTGAGTGCTCACACACTGATGCAGCATCTTGACGTTTCTCATTTGTCTGCATTCCCCGTGGACTTCCCTCATCCCCATTCAGAAAGACGCAGTTCGAAGTCGATGATCCCCCCCTGGCCTCAGTTGGTTACCTGTCGAACGGTCGTGCAACTGAGACCGCTGTACCACATGCTATGTATGCTTTTCGTAAGTGCACCTCCGTGTATGAGCGTTTCTGACTGCGTTTTCTTACCTGAAGGACATCCAAGGACGCATGGTACTCACTATATTTGGCAAAGTCTGGACTTCGTTCATCGGAGCTCCCGCCGGTGTTCCAACCTTCCCTTGGGGGTCACGCCCATCGCATAAGGAACTAGTGCTGCCGATGGTCATGCCGTTCATCCTCCCGCCGGTTTCACGAAGTCAGGCTTGCTACCCGTCGCTTCCAATGTTCCATCGGATAGAATGCCTAGCATGATGGACGGAGTTTCACGCCTGGCTTCGCGGGGCTAGATATAAAATATGCAGTGTTCGCTGGTGGTCCTGCTCAGGTATCCACCCTCTCCCTTGCAACCAGCTTGCACCATGGCGCCACGCGGGACCTATCTCGCCGCCGCTGCCCTCTTGCTTCCCCTTCTGGGCCCCGTGGCGGCTGTCAACGTATCCGTCCCCAGTTCCGCGCCGTCGGGGGCACAGACGCTCTCCCCTACGCTCGTCTCGTTCTCGATCGAGCAGGACAGATGGCCGGACTGGGTCGGGACCGACTCCCCCAACGATTTCACGACCAACGCCCTCCTCAACTACGCTGACCTCACGGGGACGCCGCCCGACATCCGCGTCGGCGCTAATTCGGAGGACAAGACGGTTTGGTCGCCTTCCGTTACGATCAATGAGGATGAGTTCCCGCCGCCTAACACGATCACTCCATTCCCCGAGGCGACGCACATCACGGTCGGCGATGGGTACTACCAGCTCTCGCGCTTCCTCCCGCGCGGCACGCGTATGACGTGGGGCGTGAACTTCGGCGCGGACAACGTCACGAACGCGGTGAACATGGCCAAGTCGATCGTCAAGGCGTTCACCACTGCCGCGGTCATCGAGTCCGGGGTCGTCCTCGAGCGCATCGAGATCGGGAATGAGGCGGACTTGTACTCGAACAACGGCCTGCGTCCGAGCAACTATTCGGTGAACGCGTACGTGCCGGACTGGATCTCGGTCGCAGGACCGGTGGCGGAGGCGGCGGGGATTACGACGAATACGGGGTCGGTGACGCTGCAAGGCGCATCGTTTGCGAACCAAGGGTTCACGCCGCGCGAGATATTCAGCCTTGGGATCCTCGACAGCGCGCCAGGCAAAGGAATCTCTGTGTGAGTGCGCGTTCCAGCATGCTTCCTACGTGCAACGAATTCTGAGCCTTCTTGTGCCAGAATCTCGCAGCACCACTATTCCGGCTTCTTCTGCCAGGGAGGCAACTTCCCGCTCGTCTCTTTCTTGAGCAAGGCCGCTGTCCGGGGCAACCTGTCGATATTCAACGCCGACATCGCCGCAACACATGCACAAGGGCTGACCTACATCCTCGGGTATGCCGGCGTCCTTCGCCCGCTCAAACGTAACGTTGGTCGCTGACGCGCCGCTCTTCCAGCGAGACGAACAGCATCGCGTGTCATGGGGCCCCAGGCGTGAGCAACACCGCCGGCATCGCGCTTTGGGTGGTGGACTACACGCTCCAGGCTGCGACCCTCGGCATTAAGCAGGCGTTCTTCCACGAGGGCATCGGGTTCAAGTACAACTTCGTAAGCTCCCCGCCCTCGTTTAGACTATAGACTTCCTCGCTGAGCTCACGTCTCCAACGGTAACCTCGACAGCTCCAGCCGATCAGCCTGAACCGCTCGATCACCGACGGCTCCGCGCTCGACCCGCCCCAGCCCCCACACGTCCAGCCCGCGTACTACGCCGGCATCCTCATCAACACCTTCATCGGCGCCTCGGGCGCCGCGCAGCTCGTCGAGCTCTCCGTGGACGACGCGAACGTGTCCGGGTACGCCGCGTTCGAGGGCGGGCTGCTCGCGCGCGCCGTCTTCGTCAACCTCGAGTCGTGGCTCACGACGAGCACTGGGGCGCGGCCGTCGGTGCGCATCGACTTCGCGGGGCGGATGGGCAGCGCGCGGGCGCGGAGGCTCGTGATCCAGCACGCGGACGACACGGCGAACGTGACGTTTGCGGGGCAGAGCTTCGAGACGCCGAACGACCCGCGGCCGGCGGGGGCGGTTGTGAGCGAGATGGTGGAGTTGAGCGCGGGGTTGGATCTAAGAGCGACGGAGGCGGTTTTGGTCGAGTTCCTATGAAGGCGGCGGCGGCGGGGACGGATATACCCCATTTTGTGTCAAAACCTGGCCAGGGGACCATGTTCCTGGTCAGTAGCTACGGTCTCTTCGACTTGTCGCAGTTTCAAGTACTCGATATTCAAGCCACAAAAACAAAGCCTTTCGCTGCCAGTGCTTGTGTTCCCTCAAATTCGCGAATCGCATCGCTGGGGTAACTTGAACACTTACCGTTGTGGCGCACGATCACGTGTTGCCGGCTCCGTCTCGCTTGCGAGGTTTACGGCCTTGCCACGCTGCCGAAGCAGCGAATTCCGCGAACCACAAGCGAGCTGCCAGCATGCATCCTCGACGCTCATCGATTATCATCGTCTCCTACTACCAAGGGCTGCTAGATCGGTTTGTGGTATGTCCGCACGCATCGCAAAGCCGAGAAAGCCTTCCGGGATGGGTAGTGGCAGAGTGAAGGTAGACCAGGAAGAAGACAAGATGAAAGTCGATCACGAGGAGACGAAGGTGCGCTCACATCGAACCCGTTTGAATTTCAACGTATGATATTGACGGTCTCAAACAGGAGAACTCCAATGCTTGGGGAATCAATCCCATCAGCATTCGATCCTGATCCGGTGATTGCTCTCGGAACATCAGTCAAGAAAGACGAGCCTTCTGACGGCCATGGCGGGTGTGAGGATCTATAGAGCTTCAGCACGATATTCGGACTAACCTAGTACTAACCTCCATGTAGTGAAGCAAGAAGACAATAAACCTAAACCGACGAGCGTCAAGCCCCAGGGTACCAAACAAGAGCACACTAAACGCGAGACGAACTCGATCCTCTCTACAGCTCGCCTTTGGGAGCACGATGCTGACGGGCAGCCCTACATTCCGAGGCCGACTCCGATGAGGAACAAGTTTGAAGACGTCGTAGATCCCCCTGTATGTTCTTTATTTGCACCGAGTCTGGAGTAAGTGACGTTACGAGGACGCCAGGACTACATTGAGGAAGACAACTTGCCCCAAGACGACCAAGAGCCTCCGCCTCCGCCCTCACCGCAACGTCAACCCTCGCCTTCCCCTCAACACCAACCTTCGCCTTCCCCTCAACGTCATCAGTCACCTGTTCCTCTGCCTCAGCAGCCTCAACCTCAACAACAAGTTCAGCCTCTCCTTCGTGATGGCCGAGTACTCCCTGCAGTGGAGGTTCTACTGCCCAGGCTGAAGGACGTCCGTCGACGACAGGCCGCCGGTGCTGCCCAACCGCGACAGCCGCGTCAGCTAGCAGGGCCGATGCGTCTGGACCAGCTGGACTTCCAGAACTTGTTCGTCATTAAGCCCGAACCCGAGGACGACGTGATGCCGCTCGTACCGCTGGAGGAGCATGGCCCCGATGAGGCTAGAGAGGTTTTGCACAATGCCGTCGAGAACCTGCGAAACGTGCGTGCATTGATATCGTGTTTGCGCACCTAATCGACTATCAGTAGACCGCGATCCTGACGTTAAATTGCCGTGCTATACCTGTGCGTCATTACAGCCCGACGTCAAGGTCAAGAAGCAGCTCCTCCTGAGCGACGAGTTTCTCCTCGATGCGCTGACGTGGGAGGGGATCAACCACAAGTACCCCGTCCTGCTCCCGAAGGAGGTCGCTGAATTCCCGCTGCACCGCAGCTACATAACGCACCTCTACGGCGGCAACACGCAGGAGATGTCACCGGTGCCTGCACGGGAGAAGCTGGCGTGGCATGGATTGGGAGATTGGATATACCTCACGCTTGACTTGAACCCACACGCGCCCACGAGGCCCGGGCACTCAGGGTTGTTCTTTAGAAGCTACAGAGCGGAGGGTGATTGGGACGAAATCCGCCGGACGTTCGTCCGCATCGCTCCTGGCAAATGGGTGTACATGGGCCAGTACAAGTACGAGGCGGGCCTGTCTCTCACGACCGACACCTGGAAGCAGCAGAGGCCTGGGGTGCGTCTTCCTCTCACACCCTCGATTTTCCTTACGCCCTATCGCTTGACTTATCTTGGGGCGACGTATAGGTGCGACGCGCCTGGACAAAAGCCATCCTCACGAAGGACTTTGGCTCTGAAAACTGCGTGGAGATCTGGCTCCGCAAACAGCGAGGCGCAGACTACGAGATTACACAGGAAGATCTTAACCGAGGACTGCACAAGCTTGACGATATTCGGGCCAACCTGACCGAGGAGGACGTCATCGGCGCATTTGATCGCGGCGAACAGGTGAGTGTGCCTCTCATACCTGAACAGTTGGGCATAACTTGGGTATAACGCAACGCTCGGACCAGGAAATGGGGACGTATCGGATGACGTGCGTGGGGTACGACGCTGAGTTCATCCGGGTGCTCGTCCGAAACGTGCCCAAGTGGATCGAGCTCGAAAGAGAAAAGCAACTCGAGAAACAGAGGCGGAAGAGACTCGAAGCGGAAGCTCGTGCCCCTCACGTCGCTCAGGCTCAAGATCAGCCCAAGGACAGGTCGAGGGGGACGGGCTCAAAACGGAAACCCATCAAGATCGAGTCGGATTCGGAGGACGATGGGGTCGAGGAGGTCAAGGCTGGCAGCGACGATAGCTATCAGGGAATGTCGGCGGATTTGCCTCGCTCTTCGACAGGTCGTCCGAGACGAGCGGCGGCGATGGTCAAGCGTCAGAGGACGAGTTAAAAGTTTGCGCTTCATGTTTGTGATAGGCGTGTTTGTCTGTGTTGGCGGTGACGAGCCTAGCTTTTTATCTTGTTCTTGTTCTTGGTTGGTGCGATGTGCGATACTTAGGCAACAACTCGACCGGCCGCGACCTCAAGGGGAAGGTTTGAAGTTTTCGTGACGCAACGAGCGTTATGTGAGGATGGAAGGGGCTCCCGGGAACTCGTCAAACCCGGTAGCTTCGCCAGCTAGTACATACTGAAGCAGCATGCGGTCGAAGAAAACGCTAGCATTAGATCCAATCAGCAGCTCAGCTTCATACTCATACTACTGGCTCGGATCGTCGCACTCCGCCATTCACTGTTGACTCGCCAGGGGCGGGTGTTATTCCCATCCCCCGCTCCAATACTACTAGCTGGGTCGCACCCCTGCACCCTCCAGGTTGCCGCGGCGCGCAACGGAAGACGCTCTGGCTCAGGCTGCCGAACAGGAAATCGCTCCCCGGAGGTTTCTGAAGCCTTTCCCACATATCCTGCCGAAGGTTCAACCTACAATCGTGTGGTTCAGTGTTAAACGAGTTAGAGCGATCCGGGGGGGACTGCTTACGTCACAAGCGTCGCGTTTGCGTAAACTGGTCACCAGAGTCAGTTCTAGGAATCGGAGGAGGGAGTCTCCACGAGGAACTCACTCTTCGCGACCGCCAAGCTGAGAGGGAGGATGAACAGGTTGTGTCCCTCGGACGCCGCCTGCGTAAGGACTGCAATGAGGCCCGCTCAACTGTCAAACGATGTACTCACGACAACCAGGCACGATATGCTCAGCATGCTATATGCAAGACCCGTCAGTAACCTGCGTAAACGTCGGTAGTGCGACACCTATTACCTGGTGATAATCGCACTTCTGAAGGAGTGGACGATAATCGAATTGAGGATAGCGTCGGTCCTGTTGTCCACCAAGCCACAAACTAAGTTAAACCTCGAACCGCCCGTGTATGGGTGGACTCCAACATCTCACCGTTTCAAGCCAGTGCGGTTCATGTGCAAGACCACGCCCAGAACACATGCTAGACCCAGGTCGCACACTACTGGGCAGCCGAAGGCAGCGGAGACCAACCACTTTGCATGCGCAGCTTTAGATTGGCAAGATATGTCCGGTAGGCATGGCGGAGACGGACCTTGTATTTGAGCCATCGCTCGAACGGCTGCGGTTCAGTTCTAAATGCGCTGTCAGCAGTGCGTATCGGAGGGTCGCTATCGACCTACATCTGCACGGTGAGAACTGGAGAGAAGATCAAGCATGAGACCGAATTGAAGGATAACCTTCGCGAAACAGTCGCGGTAGCCCTCCTGCGGGCACTTACCGAGAATGAAAACTGGATAACGTAACCAGGAGGCGTTAACGATGTGTATTCAGGTATATATAACGCGAGGCTCACCCAGAGCAGATGAATACAGCAAGACCTTGAAAACGGGTCAATAGGCGGCATGAATATCGGGGGAGCATAGGAGCCTACCTCAAGGGCAACGAACACCCATCTGCACCTCGGAGGGAGAACTTTTACATTGTCAGTACCGCGCTAGAGGGATGACAGTTGGGATGATTTACTAAGGAACGTTCGCCTGGTGTGAACGCTGCCAAAGAACGATAACTCGGAGCGCGTCATAAGACGAAAGAAGTACGACGCACTATTGGCATGGTGCGATGCAGAGGGCCTGATGAACGAACGTCAGACTAAGTCAGCACTCAAGGACAAACACGGCGCAAGGATAGGTAGAATCTCACCACTGAAATCGGCGTGAGCTGCGAGTTGAATCAATGACGACACGTCGGAAATTATAGATAATGCAAAGCGACATACTGTGAAAGAGCTGCACATATCTTGTTCAGTGAGGGTAATATAAAAGGAGAATTAGACGGCGTACATCGGGACATGGGTGAATAAATCTGTTTTATGATAGTTCAGGACGAGGTAATAGTAACTGCGTTATGCTTTCAGTTAGCGTCCGACTGCCGACTTGAGTGGTGGAACCGGAAATCGGACCAGGTATGCATCGCGAGGCCGACGTTGACAGCGTTTGCCAACCTACAAAAGCGGGTATACGTTTATGGTTGCGAGGAAGTTCGAACCAGAGATCCTCGTACAAAATTGCAGCGACCTGCGGATGCCGGTGCTGGATGAGCTTACGCAACACACGGCCATCATTCGCACGAGAGGTGCCACCCACCGTAAGCTTGAGGTGTGCAGGGTCCTCTGCATACGTCCTGAAGTACCAATAGCCTTGACACAATAATATACCGTAGAACCTGAGACACCGGCTGTGAGCTCACGACAGTTGGATACCGTTCTGGAATCTAGGACACTTACAGGAGCGCAACACACACTCCCAGTAGTACACAGCCGATCGTCATTTGTGTTGGCGGCAGAACAGGGATGTCAGGGGAGACCATGACTGATTGAGAGACAGTAGTAAAGTTGGGGGAGGGGGGCAATGTCGAAGACACGCTCGCCTTGGTGGAAGACTGAGCGGGCCAGGATTATATACGTGGGTACGATGTTGAAATACTAGTAGTGGAGCTGCGGATTTCCCACCAGAAAGCAGAGAAATCAGCACGGAAGCGTCGGCGTCGGTATCGAAAATGCTCGCACAGACAGCATTCCTGGAAAGCCCGAGCTCCGCCGTGAGGTCTTCCATTTCACGGCGACTAGGGAGCGTGTAGGACAGCGGGCTGAGATCATGCTCCAAGGCTTCGGTGCTGTTCTGAGTGGTAGTTTGTGGCATGATGGTTCACTGGCAGATTGTTAGTTCAGACATATACTAGGCCAGGCATGAACTTGAATAGAGAGGACTGTACTTACCCGTCGCTGATAAGTCCGGGATCAGACTCCTTGCGGGCATTGTGGCTAGCAAGAAGCTCCAACATGTCGAGTGGCAAATGAAAGCCGCATACTGACAGTTAAGAAATCATCGTCGCTGAACGATGCCGTACTGAGGTGTGGACGGGCGCCGTTTGGGCGACTCGCTGACACTGGCCCGACTTGAGATGATGGTCGGCATCGCGGAGAGCCGGAAAAAGGGTTAGCGGAGCCAGCGGAATGGTGTCACTGCAATTTACCCATGAGCTGTCCGCTAGGAAGAAAGGAAGGGACCTCCATCTGTCGCGGAAGTGTTTGGAGTGCTTGGAAGGACATGCCAGTGAGCGGATCTTGCTATCGGAGGGTGGTGGTTCAATTGATATTGTTTCGTTTGCAGTTACTGCAATACTTGGCTGCGTCTTCGATACAAGTAGCCATAGATACGCTATGCACAACGTTGACATGGAATGGGTGGATGATGACCAGGGGATCTCACCGTTGACGGACTCGGAGGCCATCGCATGTCCGAGGTGACCGGGGTATGGGCGGACTGAGAGAACGCGATGTTGGCACAGGAAATACTGAGTAGGTCACCCTGGCCATTTGCACGTACCGCAAACAGCTCACGATGAGTCCTCCAAACTCGTCCTCCTTGAGTAGAGGGAGTCGAAGTCAATCTGTCGTCGGGTCGTCTCTCTCGCACTGAGTGCCAGGAAAAGTTTGAGCCAGAACTTCAAGCAGATACTAGAATGGGGAAAAAAGTTAGGCTTACCATACCGCGGTGAGGGATTACCCCTACCCAGGACTCATTCCGTCACGTTCAGCTTGTCTTCAACCAGTACTTGCGTCGAGCGGCGGCCGTGGCGGTGTCAGGGATTTGCCGAGAGTGACGGATGACGTACACAGGCAACGCAGAGGTCACGCGGTGGCAAGAAACTTGGGAAGGACTCCGCCGTCTGGAGGTCTCCAGAGAAAAATGAAAGGAAAGCATCACCCTCACCGGCAAACTTGGTCTAGCTTGGGTCTAGCTCCCGTAAGTCTACCATGAAGTCGGTAAGCACGGTATTCGTGTTTTATGACAACTTACAAGAGACGTAGTGATAATGGAAACATATGGACAGTCAGAATGAACATCTGTGCTTGACAGAAAACCTTGGTCCTTCGGCATGACAGCCAAGTCGCCTTCTTCAACCAAGTATTATTTTTGTTTTCATTCCCCCGCTGTCCCCAAGCTTAATGCACTGATGCCAGGTGCTCCTGCCAGCGGGCGGAGCCAGGTCACATCAGACATGCGCTGGAAAGGGGGAAATACTAAAACAGAGAATAGAGGTGGCAACTGCTAGGTCGTGAGGTCATGGTGAGTGCATATATGCGGGTCTTTCCGGCCAATGTGTGAAAGGGAAGGTGCTGGGCAGGATCTCTGGCCACGAATCGGACTCCTGCTGCGCACCAGAACCAGAAGTCTGGTCACTTCGTCCAACGACACCGGGGTTTCGAATGGACCGGCGGGGAACTCGCTGCTTTCGAAACACAGCGAAGCGACCCTGAGTTCATGCCAACCATCCCGCAGCGCGGCTATCCTGCTTCAAGACAAAAACTCTGTACCCAGGCCTGTGTACACGGCGGGCACGGCAGATGTTTCGGGAATTGGGGAAACGGTGAGGAAACGAGGATAGGAAATTTCAAGTTTCTCAGGACTGTCCGGGGTATTCAGTGGTTGGGGAAACTTGCCGCTTCCTTTGTGTTTTCTCCAGGTTTCCTGACATCGGAAACGGCCCAAGGTGTGTTCACAAAGGGGAAATTCAGAGGAAATGGGCCAGAAACGGCTCCCATCGTCCGGAAACACCACGTTTTCTTCCTGTTTCCGACCCATTTCCAGGGGAATTTCCTTCTATGGACACAGCTCACCTGTTTCCAACGTCCGAACACGCTTGAGAAACACCTAGTAGGAAATTTGATGTTTCCTAGACCCCTGAACACCCCGGAAATTGCTAAGAAACGATTCAATAGAGCGGAAGTCCAAAAACCGAGTGGCGGGCCTCTTCGCCCGTAGAAGTCAAGAAGGTACGAGGATTCCGCGTGTTCTCTCGGGACGAGGCGCATCGGTGGTTATCGATACGTGATCACAAGAGCGAATTCACCAGCTCAAAGAGTGAACGGGTGCATTCGCGCTTCCTGATCGCTATCCAAGCCCGAGAGGCACACGCGGGTCCGAGGACAACGTAACGGCGACTCGCCAGAAAGCAAGACTCCGTT
Source organism: Ganoderma sinense ZZ0214-1 (assembly GCA_002760635.1). Classification (NCBI taxonomy): domain Eukaryota; kingdom Fungi; phylum Basidiomycota; class Agaricomycetes; order Polyporales; family Polyporaceae; genus Ganoderma; species Ganoderma sinense. The sequence continues at coordinate 356,459 of AYKW01000001.1, forward strand.
TCTGAGGAAGGACGCCTCTCCGGCTCGCGGACTTCCGCGATCCGGAGGGTTGCCCATGAACGGGCTCTGGGGCCCCCGGGGCCCTGTGGCCCTCGCTTCATCCACATCTCTTCTGGTTGCGAGAATCGCGCTTCGCAGTCGTCATAGAACAGAGAAAACGACAACATACTCACATGAAATCATCCGTACAATGCGGAGGGAATGGTGTTTGTCCGGTGGCACATCTTCCGCCCACCAGTCGCGTGGACCTCCATGCTGCCGACGCCGCCCTGGCTTCACTCGCGCTGAACGCGTCGGACATCCTGCTCACGCGTGTCGATGACTGCGCCCTTAGCGGACTCTGAAGCTGCTGAGGGATCGACACTTGATTTGTGAGTTCCCGCTGCCTCTTCTGATACAGGCGCATCGCCGAGCGTCGGCGGACTCTACTATCACCACGTCTCTGTTGGTTGTCGTCGGTGAGGAGAGCTTCCGTGTTCTTTCACGGATCCACGTGTACCTAGCCGTAAAGGTGCAGGTCAGCGATCACATCTACCCGTCCTTGCCCGCTGCCCAATGCCCATCGATAGTGCATTGGTGCAATGGATATGGAAGGCGGGTCGAAATGACTCAGTCGGACGCACCAATCTGTCGTGCGGTGGACAGCGCACGCGCGGGAGCCTCTCGGTGGCGTTCGTTTGTCAGTTTCTATCATCGCCTGGCGGGCTTCTGGCAATCAAGCTGGGATAAGGAACGAGACAATGTGTGTTGGGCATGGGCTGGAGCCTGGGAGCAGGGAGAGGGCGGAGGCGCTGAGGCGTGGCAGAGCGCGCGGGCGTGGCGGTCGCTTAAGCTCAGCTGCGCTCTCCCAGAAGTGGCTTTTTGCCTTCTGCGTCGATTCGAACGTTCGGGCAGCGAAACGGACATGAACGCAAGAACCCGACAGGACTCCGCCAGGGCACGGCGCTCGCAGGGGCTGAATGTGGGCGACCGGTCCGGGGGGCTGCGAGCGGCGGTAATCAGCCTCGAGGCAACCATGACCTGCCATACATGGCCGCCCACCGCGTTGTGTAGAGGACGACGTCCTTGTACCCGCACACTCGTCCGCCACGTTGGAAACGCGAGTACAATGGGCCGCTGCCACCTATGAAGGTGCGATCCCCTCGCCCCGCACGTTTATCCTTTCCGACGTATCACCTCCCTCATCCCCCCATCTAGCGACTTTGGCCTCAGAGTCCTCCGTAGATTATGCCCAGTCTTTCGCCCCAGCGCAGCCGGAAAGTAGCCCAGTCTCCCCTCGGACAGCAAGGTTAGTGCTCGTTCAGGTCTCTGATCACCCTTTGTTCTTCGCGTGGCGTCGCTTCACCGGCCTCTCACTTCACCGTCCTTGGTTCGTTGTAGAGGGCGTGGTGCAACCTAGCGATCTTGCCGCGGATGCGCGATAGCCCACATCGAGCGGGATCGTCGGCTCTCGAAACAACGGGCCATTGTCTGCTCTGTTGTCTGCGCTTTACGTCTAACTTGTTAGGCTATCAAACCATTTGGTCATATTTGAGAGCCCGGAATCGACTTCTTGCCCCGGCACGCTTCTTTCTTCTCCCTTTGCGTTCCCACCCAGCTTATCAGACCCCCACCCCCACCCTGCAGGTCCAATGCAGAACATAACGCCCCGTGAGATGACCCCGTCGCCGTCGTTCCGCGAAAAACCTCGGACGATCAAAGCAAACTCAATGCCCAGCGTGCCCTCCCTGGGCCAGGTCCTCGCCACCCGCGACGTGCAGATGATGTACCCCCAAGGCGCGGGCCAGCAGCAGCCCAGCCCGACCGCGTCCAACTCGTCCCACCAGTCCCGCCGATCGCCACCGCCGACGTCACGCATCTCGCCGACGTCCTCCAAGCTCGCCTCGAGCGCGACAGAACGAGAACGCCCGACTTCGCCGGCCGCCCTGCACGTCCACAGCGCGTCGCTGCCGCAGCTGGTGAGCCAGGCCCTCCCGAACCCGCACCACCCCCGGCCCGTGCCGCGGGGCGCCCCGCCCGCGTTCCTGAACCAGTTCCAGACTGAGGAGGAGCGGTGGGCGGTGACGGACGAGCTGATGGCGAAGTTCGAGCGCGAGCACATGCAGAAGTTCGACCCGGAGGGCACGTCGGGCGTCGCGTACGCCGGCGGGGCGGCGTCGAGCAACCTCAAGCGCCACGACTCGCTCGGCGTGCGCCCGCCCGCGAAGGACCCCGCCGTCGAGCGCGTCAGGGCGACGGACCGTGCATCCCCAAAGGACTCGGACGGCAACGGGAGCGGGGTTGGGGTGGGGGTCGCGAAGCGCCAGCTGCCGGTGAAGGAGCAGAGCGCCGGCGTGGTGTCGCGCGAGAGCCCCGTGGCCACGGGGGGCCCGGGCAAGGGCCACACGCGCGAGCGGTCGGGCACGGTCACGTCGCAGCAGCTCGCGGCGGCGCAGGGCGAGGTGCGTACGCCCGAGTACCGGGGCTCGCCGCAGTACCCGGCGCCGATGGCCTCGCCGGGCGAGCGGACGGCGGGCTACACGCAGTACGTGCCGGAGAACTACCAGAACCAGGGCCAGCAGCAGGGCGCGCAGCAGAACGTGCCGAGGAAGCCCGTTCCGGCAGCTGTTGCGTCAGAGGCGAGTGCGACCCGTCTCACGCCCCCGGCTTCCTCCAAGCTCGCGACGAACACGCACACCCCTCCGCTCCAGATCATGGGTTCACGGCCTCCCGATCGCTCGCTTCCGCTGCAAGAGCCTGAGGAGGACAACGGGCACGACGACGACGAACCGGAGTACACGGATCGGCATCACGGCTCGCCCCTGCCTGCTTCCGACTTGTACGCCGACGCCCACACGACACGTTACGACACCCGCCACGATCGCAGAGATGACGACGACGAAACTCTTAACGAAGAAGAAGGTGAAGAACATCTTCCACAAAACAAGAACAGCGAGGACTCCGAGTCTGGGTCTGGGTTCACGCCGCGATCTCCCTCGACGACCCTCCCTGAGCGGACTCCCGTCGCGTACGGTCCACAAACGAGCCAGTATGCAGAGAACCAGAAGACGATTCGCGCTGCCAAGCACCGCTCGGGATCGACGGACCAACTCGGTATGCGAAGCTTCGATCTGACGATGTTCGAGCGCGACACGGTGAACAGTTTGAGGAGCTCCGGCACGCAGGACGCACCTCCCAGCGCGACGCGTGAGCGCGCATCGCACTCGCCTCAGCAGCCGCCTTCGGCGACACAACCCGAGTTTTCCAGACAACAACTACCTCAATACGACCCTCGTCAGTATCCGATAAGCTTGAACAACGTCCTCGATCAGCGCATGGGGTATGGGTGGAACCATTCGAGTGTCCAGTCGGACGACATGCAGAGCCTCTTCGACGACCCGACGTCCTCGTACCTCCAGACATTCCTCCGCTCTGCCAGCGCCCGCCCCGGTGCCCCCATCCCGCCGACGCCCCAGAGCCACACCGCCGCTCCATCCCCGTCCCCGCTCATCTCCGCCACGCCCTCAGACATCGAGCCACGCCAGATCGGTTCGCCGTACCCCTACCCATTCACGCACATTCGCCGCTCGACGGTGTCTGGACCACTCCAGGCGCCATCCACGAGCTACGACATGAACAACCCGGCCGTCATCCGCGAGCAGCTCGCGCTCCAGATGCAGATCTACGCGCTCAACAACGGCCTCGCCCCGCCCTCCTCCGAGTCGGCCTTCTCCCCGTCCTCGACGCCCTTCCCCGGCCCCGGATACAACCCGTGGGCGTTCGTGCCTGCGGGCGGCGGCCTCGGGATGAACGCGCAGACGGTCGCGGCGAGCATCCGGTCGAGCCCGAGCCACGAACCGGTGAGCTTGCCGCCTCCGCCTGCGATGCGCGGGCGCGGCCTGCGGCGGCGCGACCAGAACGGGCACATGCGCTCGCAGCTGCAGACGGCGCGGACTGCCGCGCGGCGGGTGAAGCCGCCTCCGCGCGTCGACAGCACACAGCCGAGGGAAACGAGCCCTGAGCCGTCCTCCGGGGAGGAGACCGCGGGCGAAGAGCGCTTCGTCGACCAGTACGAGCAGGAGATGGACGGGATCATCAACGGGAAGGGGAGAGAGTGGAATGGGGTGGAGATCGATGCCTCGCCGCCGGAAGAGGACGATGGAGAGTGGGTGGACGAGGAGGAGGACGGCGAGGAGGACGATCTGTTGGACCTCGAGTTCCACCCTTCGTACATGACCAACCCACAGAAGCGTCGGAGGCGGTTCGACACGCGCTGGGATGCGCTGGTCCAAGCGGTGAGCCCTTCGTTGAACGACCTCTCTCGTCCGTTTCTTATCGTACTCGACTAGTTCCAAGCTCTTGACCGCGAGACCGATGCGACGTTAGTCGTCCTCGCCGCCCCGTCCCACACCACGAAGCTTCACTCTCTCACGTCCAGGTCGCTCCGCCGCGACCCAGCACTTCTCAACTCGACCGCGCTCGCGAGCGTCCGCCGTTCCTTCTCGCACCTCGCCTCCCAGCGTCGCGCAGCGCGCAAGGCCCAGCGCATGTCCTTGGCAGAACGTCTGTCGAACCGATCCGACTCGTCCGCGGACGGTTCTCCTGGGTCTGGCACCCCTAGAGAGATGGACCTCCGCCGCGCGCTGGAAACTGCTCTCGGTAGCCTTGGCGCGCTCTCGACGATCTACGAGCAGCGGGAGGCGCGGTGGCGCGACGAGATGCGCAGACTGAGCGACGACCGCGAGCGTGTCGAGCTTTTGTTGCGCCAGGCGTTAGGGCCGGTGTTGCCGATAAACGGGCACGCCGGTGCCAACATTAATGGAGCCTGAGGTTATTGGATGGTCTTGCTTTTTTTCAGATTGTGCCATTACTGCGACGTGTGTGTATGTTATTGAGCAGATCTGAGCCGGTCACGGTCTCTCTGTACAATTGTGGGTTACCAGTCTGCGTCACGGTGTAGGTCTCGAGGGTATCGTACCAGTACTTGTTGTTCCATTATGTGTGTTCCACCATGTAATTTGCCATACATGCCACGATATGCACAAGGGCATGTGTCCGCTTCGACTATGTCCGATGACCACTTGGTCGTCTGCCCTGTAGGCAGGAGGAGGTGTAGGTGAGTTTATATCTTACGGCAAACATGTCCTGACCCGCTTCCAAGCGCCCGACATTGACTTTCAACTTCACTCTATCCCATCTAAGCACTACACCTGCCTATTCCGATCTGCATTCTAACCCCCTCCCTCGATGGCGATTGGCAACCCCGCCACGAATCCGATCATCGCTCGGAGACGAGATCCTCGGCGCTGTCATCGTCTACTTCAGGAATATTCTTCAGCTGTTATGGGTCGCACCCCTACCGCCTTCAGAAGGCGCGTCAACGTTCGCTGACTCGAAATCCTCACGGCGTACACGCTTTTTGTTGGAGAAGGTCGGCAAAGTCGGCTGCCTGCCTGCAGGCTGTCGCAATCGTACTCGGAATCCTAGGACAGGCGAAAGTGAGGCTTGAACGTCGAGGGCTCAGGGCCGCCAGGTGAGTTCACCCTCCTCCCGTCATCTCCTCAGCACTCCCCCTCCCATTCAGGCCATTATCAGGTGCACTTTGGTCTGATCCATTGCTTGACTAGAATCTCGAAACAAAGCCAGGCCTGTGGCCTTCAACCAGCCGCAATCGTATCTCCGTGTCACAAAACCCACGACCCAGCGGTCCTGAACTAACTGCATAGAACGACCCTAATGAAGCCGCTGTTGAAGGAAGAACACGGAGATGAGAGGATCCTTCCAAAACGGAATGGTGCGGGAGGCAGGTGCGTCTTCAAAGTCCAGCGCGTTTTCTCTCCCATGCCTCAAGGAGCGCGGCGTGGCATAGGAATGGAAACCGAACGGCGGAGGCACCAGAGCCAGAAGCACAGGACATCAGCGCCTTGCGTACGCAGCTCGCGGAAAAGGATGCGGAAATAGCAGCTCTGAAGCAAAAGTTGGCAAGCTATGAACGACAAGCATGCATCGAAGGATCTTCCAAGAGTGCTAGCCCCAGCAAGGCTACAGGGTCGGTGAGCACGCTCTCGCATAGCCTGAGCTTCGGTACCGCGCCGTTCTACCCTGCTTCCCCTTCAGGAAGCTCGCGTGCAGGAGACCGAGCAGTCCAGAGCCTCGGCGGGCCGGACGGCAGTCGAGCCAAGCCGATGGAGATCGACGGCTCCGACGGAGAAGTCGCCGCTGAGCCGCTGCGTCCGGGCTTTGCACGGGTGCATTCATCTCCGCCTCGCAGGAAGAAGAGAGTGGATCTATCTGATGTCATCGAGCTCACTGATTCCGAGCCCGATGTAGAGATCGTCGCGCCTTCCAACGCCTCCGAGACCAAGGGGAAGCGCCGTAGGAAGCCTGGTGCTGGAGAGACGAAAGAGGAAGTTGCGGTGAAATCTGAAAACCATGTCTTGTCGGAGAGCTCGCCGCGGAAGCTGCGGAAGCTCAATCATGCCGGTGAGTTGCTATGTATGATATGGTATCGTGTGGGTTGTCATGATTGAGCGTCGGGTTTTGATTAGCTGAGATCACACAAGATGAAAAGCCCGACATGAAGCCAATAGATACGGAGATTCCGAGAGAATTCGACTTGAAGCGAGTACCCACCGTAATGCGGCCCGGGAAATTGAAGAGTGAGGTATGCTTGCTAGATCGTTCGATTCTACATCATGATTTGTAGGTGCCGCTTCTGACTCCGCTTTCCCAAGCCATCGAAAAAGGAAGAAGAACTTCAGCATGTTCTTCATTCAGAAGGTGCAAACCCCACTACGAACGATTCGCAGTCGTCGTTGGGCACGCAAGATAGCGTGGTCAAGCAGCTGGCTAATGTGTGTATACATTGGGCTTCTCACCTCTCGTTCATTTATAACATTTTCTATTACTGGGGTCGCGTTCTAGCCCAAGGCGGAGGTCAAGAAAGAGCTGCTCCTGAAGGACGAGGACGTTGCACAGCTCCTCGCTCCCGCCGCTTTGCGTCCCTACCCCGTCTCTCTCCCAGAGCCCCACCGCTCGGTCACGGTGACGCGCGACCAGCTCAAGGGGCGCTTCGGGGGAAACACGATGGAGACGTTCCCCCGGCCTAGCGCGGCGCGCATCGCCCAACACGGCTACGACAACTTCATGTGCATCAACCTGCTCTGGAACCCGCACGGCCCGCAGATCCCGGGACACGGAGGGCTATTCTTCGAGACGACGGTGTGGCCGGGCGACCCGTGGACGGCCAACACGAAGCACTCCGCCGTGCAGGTGCTGTTCACGAGGCTCGCGCAAGGGAAGTGGCTGTACCTCGGCGAGTATGAGCTGAGTGGGGCGACGCCGCTGTCCGTGGAGCAGTGGGACGGGATGCACGAGACGGTGCGTAATGATGCAAAAGCACGCCATCGAGGATGGGTCCAGGACTTTTCGACGAGCGCTGACCGTCTGGCAGAACCGCGCGATATGGCCTAAGGAGATCGCGGAGCGAAATTGGGGGATTCCCGTCCGTGCCCGCATTCATCTCCGCCAGACGCTGGGTCGCGAGCCGACACGGGAGGAGGTAGAAGATGCACAGGGCAAGTTCAAGAACATCACGTTGGCAGACGTCCGAGCGGCACTTGATTCTGGAGAGGAGGTGTGTAACGGGGCCGTCGTGGTCGTCCCAAGGTGCTGAACGCCTTCCTTTAGAGCATCCAAGCGTGGTCAATGAAGTGTGTCGGATACAACGAGGATTTTCAGAAAGAGATGGTACGGCTTGCAAGGGGGAACTGAGCAGGGCAGCGCTCCTACGAAACCGCTGTACTAACGACCTCCTCGCGTCCTTGACAACGAGGATGGCTTTCTGTAGGATGAGCGACCTTCCGGCAAGCTCTTCGGAGACATTGCTCTCCTTTATTCTCCTTGCTATTCATTCCGAATATTTGGGGGGTGCTCCGGGGTGGTTCACGAAGTCCCCTGCTTCCGGTCCTTGGGAGGCAGACGGACATGTAGTACGGTATGTTCTCCGTCTGTCGACGCACGAGATTGTCCCTTGCGCACAACATCCCACTACCCTTGCCCTGTTGGGGGTTCAGTTCTCTCATGAACAGGTTCACTGTGTGGGTGCTACAGTAATGTAACACCGCCACGGATGAGGGAGGCCAAGTCTCGATCCTGCAAGGTGTGGCTATGCAGCCCCTGCCGAACTGGGGCTATGTAGGAATGAATACACCGTTTACGGTTGTCCGAGAAGAGGGTACATGCGTGGCTAACGAGGAGAAGCTCCTCGCACTGCCAGTGGCGATGCCAGCGACGTGGCTAGTGAACGAACGTTGGAGACACCCTCAGGTTGCCCTTAAAAGGGCTTAACTTGGCGAATTGACCAGATTCGACGGCCCAACAGTTCCCCCCAGACATCCAACCAACTCCAACGCGTTCAACTAATTCCTCTTCCGTACCCGCGATGGTCTCGGAGACCACGCTCATCAAGTTCGCCCTCGTCCCTCTTGCGGTCGTAACGCTCTTCGCTCTAGTCGCCTTTATGTCGCTCCGGGCCGGCGCGCCCTTTCGTCGGACCGCTACTAAGTAGTACTGGCCCGACAAGACGCGCCCGCCGTAGATCACGCTGTCCGACAAGGACAGGGTGTGGCGCGTCGGCGGCTAGCAGAGGGTCCGCTGGTGCGTTCGCTTCCCCATATGAAGCTCTTCAGTGTCCGCTGTGGTCTGTGGCAGGGATAGGCAGACCCAACGGGGCGACACTGTGCAGAACGACGTGGATGTCGATGTCGGTGTCGACCTCGCTGAGCTCCAGGCCGACGACCAGGGGTCCAGCGTTGAAACGTTGACAGCCAGGACCGCCGCCAGCCGCGGTGCATTCAGAAGTTCGACCTTCTATCCGCCCGAGTGAGTGACGTCTGGACGTTCGAAGAGCAGACTGACTGATCGCTTCGGACGTGGTTGTGCGGTCACCATCAGCGACAACTTCACCCTTGATAAAGGCGTCGTCGATGTCTTCGTCCCTAGTAGCAGGACATGATCAGTGCATGAACGCACGAAGTAACTTCAAGATCCACCGGGCGTCTGTTCGACCTCTGTGGCAGTGCCTATGAATCGGCCTGTTCGAACCCGCGAGAGGACAGTCCTTTCTGATTCAAACACACTATTCCTCGAGTCCTTCTCAGCGTGTAGCTCAAGTTATGTGGTCCGTAAGCGTCAGATCTCGTCAGGTAAGTACATCATGACTGTTCCGCACGTACGTATAATGACAGCCGCTTGAACGCTTCCACAGGAACTTCACGATACGTATCCATCCGATACCATAATTGCCGCTTGCCGTGGGGCCAGTGGCGGACGTCTGAGTTGGCTGTTTGATGCCCCGAAGCTTCCGACGGATTCGAATGTGCGGGCATGTGGTACAGAGTCCCGCGTCTGCCCGCTCCTCCGGTGCCCATTGAAATGGCATTGGGACTCGGGACCAGCGAAGAACCCACGAAGTGGTAAGCACCAGGGGATTCTGCATGCTGTTATTGTTGCGGCGTACGTAGTACAGCTGCTGACAAGCTCGAACTTGAAAGTCCAGGTGCAGGACCATGGACCACCGATGCTGGATCCGGACTCGGAGGCAGCATACGGCTCAGGCTGTATGTGCCTGACGCGCCGCATCTGAGGGGGAGCTGAGGCTGGCTGCAATCTGCCAGCCCTGAGTCCCGATGCCAGGCCTTTCCCATCGTCAGCCACAACTCTACGTCCCAGCCAGCCAGCCGACGGGCCCGAGGGCGAGGGCGGCTGTAAAACCAGCAACCCCACCTTTGCGCTTGAGTGTGCCCCTCCTCCCCCCCCTCGCATTCCCGCACACAGGCAGCCCAAGCCCAAGCCCAAGCCCCAGGTCAAGTCCCAGCCTAAGCCCCAGCCCAAGCTCAAGCCCAAGGATGCGCTTCTCAGGCCCGTTCCTCTCCCAGCTCGCCGCCGCCCTCGTCGCCTTCAGCGCGTCGGCAACAGTCGCAGTGGTCCAGGCCGCTGCCGCCGCCGCCAGCCCCAGCGTCGATGCCGATGCCCGAGCCCCGGGACCGCAGTTCCGGGAGGTCTTCGTGGGGTACTTCGACATCTTCTCGCGCCACAACGCCTCTGGCCCGTTCGGGACGCGCGTCCGCAACGCCATGAGCGGGTGCGTCTGAACCGTCTCGGTCCCTCTTCTCCCACCCCCTCTCGGCTCTCGGCTCTTCGTTTGCCACTGCGCCCTGTCGACTGCGAAAAAATGAGGACGAGGAGCAGGGCTGACGTTGCGCATCGCATCGCAGGGGCAGCATGTGGGACGCGGCGACGGGCGCGCTCGTCGCGGACATCCTCCCGTTCTCGGACACCGGCCTCCACAGCGCCTCGGGCCCGTTCTTCCCTGAGGCGGTCGTGCCGCTCGTGTGGAAGGAGGACGGGCACTACGCCGCGTTCTTCACCTCCGGCGTCAGGTGCGTGTGCTGCCCCCCCCCCCTCCCCCACCATTCTCATTGTCATTCTGAGTGATACGGGTCGGCTGACGAGCGGTCGCGGGCGTAGGGAGGGGAACGCGCATCTGTCGTGGGAGTACGCGTACGTGACGTCCCACACACCCTTTCTCTCTTTCGATGCCAGTGCCCGCGCATGCGCACGCGGAGGAGATGGAGGTGCGAGTGTACGCTGGTGCTGACGTGACGTACGTGCCGTGTGTTTGCAGGCACGTGGAGACGGACTCGCCGGCATATGCGTGGATGAACAGCCGGTTCTTCATCGCCGCGGTCAACTCGACCGCCGCGCCGCGCCTCACGTTCACCGTGTTCGAAGAAACTTCAAGTTAGAGGTCGAGGCCCGCTGGGGTCCTCACGATGGGCCCGGGTGGAGGAAGGGGAAGGGAGTCTGGCCAGAGCCAGAAAAGGACGCTGTCGGTACGCTGTGAGGATGCTATGAGGACGCTGTCGGGCACTATCGGGACACTTTGGATGTAGTTTTGTTTTCTTGATCCGAATCTTCGCACTGGGGAGGCTGAGCAGAACTTCACGCACATCGTCGACGTCGCAGCAGACACATCAATTACACCCGATTTCGGCGGGGAGTGAAACGAGGTAGAAGCACTAGAAGCGTTTGGGACAGCTATTGAGCACGGCCGTAGAGCATCCTCGCGCATATAGTCGCCACTTTTCAGCAATAACGCACTCAGGATTCGGATAAGCAACTTGAAGCCGCCCAAGAAGCACACTCGGAAAGTTAACCCAAGAGAAATGTTCCATTACTACGATCGCCGTCGAATTAAAAAGCTAATAAAGATAACGGAGGCGTTCCTCCTCGTGCACGGCCGCGAGCCGATGGCGCATGGGACGTGCGGGTATATGGGGAGGGTGACACTGACAGGACTGTGGCACCGGGTATACCGAGGGCACTCAGCTGAAGGGTGTGCGATGGATGGCCGCTTAGAAGGCACCGCCCTTGGCCGACTTGATCCAGCCGGCGTCGGCGTGGGGGAACTGCGCGCGCACAGTGCACAGTACAATCAGCATCCACACCGGGAACGGGCAGAGGGCAGAGGAAGGCGGAAAGAGGAAAGGGGACGCACCTGCCAGACCATGACGCCCCCATTCCAGCCCTTGGCCTTGGCCTGCTTGACGCACGAGCCGAGCGTGCCGGCGGACATGAAGCCGTTGGACGCGTCGGCGGCGGTCGCGGGCTTGCCGATGACGAGCTTGTTGAGCGGGATGCCGTTCTTGGGGATCTCGAAGAGCGAGGAGCCCGGGAACGCCCCACCCGACTTGGTCAGCAGCCCCGCGCAGTCGCCGTACAGGCCCTGGTTGTAGAACTGCACGTTGTACTGTCGAGCCCATCGCATCAGCCATCACTTTCGAGCACATAGGAAGAGAGGAAGGGGGAGGACGCACCCAGTCGATGAGCGAGCCGACGTTCTTGTTGATCTTGACGTACGCGCCCGCTGCGAACTGGTGGCTCGGCGCGAGCCACGGCGCCAGGGGCGCGTGGCTGAGGATGTACTGGCCCTTCGGGAGCGTCTTCCTGAGCGTCGTCGTGAAGTCCGACACCCACTTCTCCGCCTTCCCGTCGCCGCGGTTCATCGCGGACAAATCCTCGTAGTCGACGTCGATCCCGTCCAGCCCGTTGCTCTTCACCCACTTCGCCATCGTGTTCGCGGTGTTCACGGCGTTCGCCCCAGAGGTCGTCGGGGTGTCGCTCGCGCCGAAGGCGGAGGCGATGATCTTGATGCCGGCCTTGTGGTACTCGTTCTTCTTGGCGGTCTTTTGGGACGCGGGGAGCGCGGCCCAGTTGCTGGCTTGGTCGACGGCGCCCTTGAGCGTGAGGAAGGAGAGCGCGAAGACGTTGTAGCCCTGAGAAAGAAAGACACAGAGAGGACGGGTTAGGCACTTAGCAGGCAATAGGTGAGCGCTGAGCGGAGACACGGCGCGCACCTTGAGCGAGGAGACTGGGGGGACGGCGCCGGTCACCCAGTTGTCGGAGTAGATGACGAAGCGGGAGGACGGGGCGACGGCGCGGGCCGAGAGGGAGGAGACGTCGCCGTCGGCGGGGGCGGGAGCGGCGAAGCCGCTGGACGCCAGTGCGAGGGCGGCGAAGATGGCGGTGATCATGCGAGTGGAGGAGAACATCTCTAGGACGTTATAATAAAGATAAAAGAAGAATAAAAGAATAAAAGGGTGTGTGGGTGAAGGAAAGAAAAGAAAAGCAAAAAGCCGACCAGCGGACTTGAGAATACGAAGACGAAGGTAGTAAGGAAGGTGGGGAATGAGGACCGTAGGGTGCTGAACCTTCACCTTATATACGTGTTGCACAGGGGTATGTGCGCCAGAACGACGAAGATGGCAGGTACTCGTCCTTGGCATGGATTACCGAAGAGAGCGGCTCGCAGTAGCTGGACTCCATCATCATGCGTCTTTGCAGACACCGCGTGGGGCCCATCGTTCAGTGTACCATAGGTCGTGAGTCGTGAGTTGGACAGTCAGGGCAATCTTGAAGACATGATGCCTGTGAGACGATTCAGACCAGCTTGTGAGACCGAGGTGTCGCCAAGTTTAACTGCGGCGAATAATCTCTATAAACTGGCATGACCCGACAGCAACCTTGGGCATTTACTATGAAGCAATCTACCCAAGTAATCCACTACAGGAGTGATTCGATCAGCATGAAACGCGCTACAGATCCTCAAACGCTACTTACCGCTCGAGACAACTCGACCGAACAAAATGTAACAGCGAGTTGGGATGAAGAGTCCGCTGCCGGGCTGGAGGGAATGATCGCCGAGTGATTCCCGTATCGTCCAAGTGGTGGCGCGGACGGCCATGCTGGGCGGGAGAGGCTGGCAGAGGGCCGCAGAGCTGATTGATACCGCCGAGGCCATCAAGTTGTCGTACTCGACACCCACACGGCGCATCCTCCGACGAGACCGCGAGCATCCAAAGGGCGGGGTGATGACGCCTTCTACTTACGTATCGTCCACCGTACGGGACCGAGTCGGTGATGGTCGCGCTACAAAGGGAAGGGCGTCCATCACGTATGCATTACTGTTGCTTGCGTAGGACCGCAGTCTCTCGGCAAGACAGCTTTCCAGTTGAATAATACGTTAAGAACACTCCCTGAAGGATGGCTTCAAGGGGCATAAGTTGAAGGACAAATATCGAAGTCAAGGAAATACGCACGCCACGACGACTAGAACTTGAAGAGAGGGAATTGAACGATGATGCAATGTTGATGGACGACCTTGCAGCGGTGGCTTGGCAGTGGCAGTGTTGAACCGACTCTCCTGCAGGATGATGATGCTGGTGTTCATTCGGACGGTACCGAACGGAAGGCACCGGTTGAAACTGGCTCCGTTCATTTCCCATGTCCTTGGGTATAAAGCACGATTAGCGTAGCGTAGACGAGGATTCTATGCAAGTGTTGGGGTCATGGAGAAAGCTGTAATAATCGCACAACGCCAGACGACAATTTTTGGACTTGAACTTGGCGCCCGGGCCGAGGAGCCGGGTCTTGCGTGTTCGAACCCGGTGCTGGACACTTTCTCCTCTACTTTCACCTCAAAGGTCCGCTTTCTCTGGCAGCTCTTCTTGGATGCTCGCAGGGAAGATGATTTTATTTTTCCGATGCAATTAGGCTTCGAATCTGCATAGAAACAGTCGAGTCTTTTAAGTTCGGGGTCTCAGGTTAACGTTAACTCTTGGCAGGACTGGGACGACCGTCTAGGAGGCGCTACAGTGTTGCTGACTGGTATTCGAACGAATACATTCGACTCCGCATGTCCTCTCAAATTCCAGGCCATGTACGCCGCTCCGGATACTCAGGCCCCAGGGATGGAGGCAGAATATTCTCGCTGAGCTCATTTCGGTACCGGCGTACCAGTGATGGTGACCTTCCGTTGGCATGGGCACTGTACTTACGACAGGAATGTACACAAAACCGCCACGGATCGGAAGAGGGATGTTAAGGCTCGAAAGTGATCATCCTGCAAACCGTGGCAGTGTAAGTTCCTCAGCCACGCCCTCTACCGACTTACATATCCAAGGGAGCGGCGGAGGAACCAGTGCTAGAAACGGATGTATCGTTTCCTCAGGTACCGTGATTCAAATATTCAACCGGCATGCCAATGAATAAGTAGCCTGCAAAGCACCGTTGAAAGCGCTCCGAGTCTCGTATCTCTGGGCGTAGCAAGCTCGTGGTACCCCACCGCGGCAGTGGTTAGTAGACCTTGTTCGACTGCACTGATCTGAATCACAACCTGTTCGTACGAGCTCTCACCCACGTGCATTCGTCAGACTCGAACGCCCTGCTAGCGAACAACAACTTGGCTACTATGTCTATAAAGACTGCTCTCTTCAGGGTCTCCCTAAGACTCCCTCGCTCGCCTGTGGCTACTGCGCTCGGGCTCGCCTAGAGTAGTCCTACGGAGACACCGCGTTCAAGTTCGGGGTAGCGTCGACGAGTGCAGAAAGGTCTGCTGCTCATTCCCTCTCCCCCCGTACGAAATGCCTCCTTATCGCCTACTGCTCGCGTTCATGTGTGGTGTGGATACGAGGGAGGTGCGGCCGGACGACTGGCCCGGGACAAGAGGATGGTTATTGGGCGGTATACGTATTGAAGCAGCAGTTGGACACCTGAACCTCCGTCAGAGCGTTAGGGCGACATGCTCATTGCGAAAAGAGGCGAGTAAGTATACTATTGTTACAGCACTTTGGGGAGCTGAGCGACGTTGACGACTCACGAGGAGGATAACGAGGATGAGGACGATGAGATCAAACAGCGACCCCAGGAATGACCTAAAGCGCCATCACTGGAAGCCTGTGTGATCTCCAGCGATGTGTGGCCGTGCCTTGCGACTCGTCTGGACGGTGACCGGTGTACAGTAGGTTCGGAGCAAGCCCCATGCTCCGGCGCTCGCTCCGCAGCGCACCAAAATTCGTTCGGAGAAGGCGGCTTGATCCGAACCTATGACCGGTGACCGTCGGCATGCGCAGTGGCTGTGTATGCGCATACGGGTTCCTTGTGGAGGCTGAGCGCTGATGATCAACGCACCATCGGGACAGCCGAGCCGGGTAAGACACTGGAGATCGGTAACGCAATGAACCTCAAAACCTGTCCTTACATGTGGCCGCAACTCGAGGAACAGGGACCGGTCCGAGATCCTAGTCTCAAACCAAGACCGTCCGCGCGTTAGGAATCAGCGTCTGAGTTGCCCTTTGAGGTCATATAATCATAATATTCAACGGTCCACCCACGTTGCCCACAAGCGTCGAGTAGCGTCGAGTCCACACGAGCCAACTCGGCGGATGACGAGAGGCGAGTAAGTATTCCGCGTTGTCACCGTCAGGGTCAACACGGAGCACCAAGGCCCAGCATCGCTCCGCGTTCACTCAGCACTGGCACGCGCACGACGCACCCCCAAGAACGCGTTGTGGCCCCGAGAAAAAATCCATTGCTACTAACGCGAGCACATTACTACACGTATGACATTCCAGAGAGTGTTGTCGTCGTCGATTAGTGTGAAGTGAATAAATATAAGTTTAACGCGAGAAGTCCCTCCTCTCCAAGTCGCGCGCACGACCGTCCGGTCGTGATGGTCGTGAGTCGGCGCTGCCACCTCCGCACAGCGGAGGTGGTCGGGCTCAGGCGCGGTCGTCGGCGTGGCGCAGGTGAGGGCGACGCCGTCGAGAGCCGCGCCGTGAGCGCGTTGACGGTGAATGTGGAGCCGCTTAGAACACGCCGCCCTTGGCCGAGTGCATCCACGCAGAGTTGCCGTGGGGGAACTGCGCGCAGAGGAGCGTAAGTAACAGTAAGCGTAAGACGACGATGCAGAAAACGAGGGGGGAAGGGGGGAGGCGACGCACCTGCCAGACCATGAGACCGCCCTTCCAGCCCTTGGACTTGGCCTTCTTGACGCACTCGCCGAGCGCGCCAGAGGACATGATGCCGTTGGAGCCGTCGGAGCCGGTCGCGGGCTTGCCGATGACGAGCTTGTTGAGCGGGATGCCGTGCTTGGGGATCTCGAAGAGCGAGGTGCCGGGGAAGGCGCCGCCCGAGCTCGAGATCAGGCTGTTGCAGTCGCTGTAGAGGCCCTGGTTGTAGAACTGCACGTTGTACTGTGGGCGGGCAGCGATGGTCAGAGATGGCCTCATAAACGATGCAAGGAAGACGAGGACGCACCCAGTCGATGAGCGAGCCGACGTCCTTGTTGATCTTCACGTACGCGCCGGCCTTGAACTGGTTGTGGGGGGCGAGCCAGGGCGCGAGCGGCGCGTGGCTGAGGATGTACTGGCCCTTCGGCAGGGTCTTGCGGAGCGTCCGCGTGAAGTCGGACACCCACCGCTCGGCCTTGCCGTCGCCCTTGTTCATCGCCGCGAGGTCCTCGTAGTCGACGTCGATGCCGTCGAGGCCGTGGGCCTTGATCCACCGGGCCATCGTGTTCGCCGTGTTGACGGCGTTCGCACCCGAGGTCGTCGGGGTGTCGGTCGCGCCGAACGCGGACGCGATGACCTTGATGCCGGCCTTGTGGTACTCGTTCTTCCTCTGGGACTTCTTCGCGGCGGGGAGGGCCGCCCAGTTGTTCGCCTGGTCGACGGCGCCCTTGGTGGTGAGGAAGGACAGCGCGAAGACGTTGAAGCCCTGAAGCAGAGCAGAGCATGCGTTAGACAGGCCAGGTATACGTAGGCGACCGCCGTCGATCGAGGGGGAACTCACCTTGAGCTCGGAGGCTGGGGGGAGGACGCCGGAGATGAAGTTGTCGGAGTAGATGACGAAGCGGGAGGGCGGGGCGACGGCGCGCGCGGACAACGCGGAGACGTCACCGTCTGCGGGAGCGGGAGCTGCGAACCCGCTCGACGCCAGCGCCAGAGCGACCAAAACGGAGGTGATCGTGGAGGAGAACATCTCTGGGACGTTAAAAATAAAAATATAAAAAGACAACAACAAAGAGTGTGGAGACGAAAGAAAATGTCAAAATCCGACTAGCGGACTTGAGAGAAATGTGAAAGCGAAAAGTAGAAAGGGAGCCAGGGCTGAGGTTCATCGAGCCCGAGTCCTACATCTTTTATACTTGCCGTGCACGCGGGTGTCCGCTTGCACGATCGAGGAGAGGTGGGAGCACCGACGGGTGCATTGCCCAAGACAGCAACTAGCAGCACCCAACCGCATGCGTCTTTGGAGATGGCGCGCGCACGGCGCATCACTCCACAAGTAGAGTCTTGGCTATCGGGGCGGACGTGATGTCGGTTGGCACGAATCCAACTGGTGCGGTCGGCTCCGCCTGTCACGCAAACTGCTTGGGCTAATCGCCACGAATCAAAACGACTTGGCCACGAGCAGCACTCTGAACATGGAAGGCTGTGGAAGGTTTGGAAGGGCGCCCTAAACTAAGGAACAAGGGATCGCCGCATGGACGTGCTGTGCATCCTCGGTTTTGTTTGCGCCCCTGTACACGCTAAGTTTTAATACGGCGCGACAGTGGCGGCGACACAACTGCTCACCCAGCGGCGGAGGCCCTCCAAAAAGAGTGGAGTGAAAGTCGAGGGATGTGATGCCGCCCTGTCGGAGGGTGGAGTAGTTGCTGTGCCGACTGGTAGAGCCAGTGCCCTCGAGCTGTTGCGCTCGAAACCTCCAGGGATTTTGACGACAGGAGGGCGTACCTAGTCCCGAAGGTTGACGTTGAAAATTGACCTATGTCCGTATCGGTGATAGCGGGGACCTGCAAACGACGGCCATCTGGCATCATCATTGCATCACGTTGCTCGAAGGACCTTTAGTTCCTTGAGAGTCAGAACCCCTGGCGTAGAGCCCTAAGACACCAATGATACGCTGTATTCGAGAGAATTTCAAACCTCTAAATGAACAGGTAAATACTGAAAGAATTGCCATACGAACATGACTGGAAGTTGAACGTTGAACGTTGACTGGAGCTCGGAGGTGAGGGGGTGGAAGAGGTGGCGCTGATGGTGGCAGTGCCTGAACCTGAGTACCAACCTGTACCAGCCTTGTACAGCTTGATTTTTTCCAAGGCACCGCATCCGCCACGGAATAAATCGCGAAATTCGGCTCTAGAGCCGTCTCTCAACCTCTCTCAACGCCCCCGAAACATTGTTGCTCCCGTAACGCTCCCGGCTAGGTACTGTGTACATGTGTTCAAGTTGCCCGGTCTGTGTGCCGCGCACAGAAAACCTCAAGTCTCTGCGGCAGAGCGCGGCCACTCGGTGATGAAGATCAGCGGCTCGGGGTCCGGGCCGGATCCTGTTTAGCCACAGATGGAGTTTGATGCAAATTAATGAAAACGACGGGCGCGAGGGGCCTGCCCAAGGCCTGCCCTCAAACATGCTGTATGTCGCACCCTCGCACCTTCTGGTTATCAGCATAAGTATCGCGACCGACCCAAGACCCACCTGGGGTCGACCAGATCTAATATGAATGTACTTGAGAATCCCAGAGCCCGTAGGCTGTACTTACTACATCGGAAGATAGGTTGGGGTGGAGAGATGGCCGCCATGGCCTAGCGACGAGCAGGTTGTCGATGATGAAAAAATTCCAACTACCGGGCTGAAACAATCAGTTAGCTAGCGAGCACCCTCAGCGTTGCACCAGCTAGACTACATTCGAGCTTGACCTCTGTTGAGAGGGTGGCAACGAAAGGACGTTACACGACTGTCGACGAATCCGACTTGCGGTGCGACGCAACTTCAATTAAAGGGGGAGTTGAGCGTCTGTGCTACTATCGCTGCATATTAATCCCGGGAAAATCTTCCGGACGGAATAGATGTGGGAAATGCTCCCTAATCTTGAGATATACGGGAGTGAGCGGACGATCTGTTCGGGAAGAATGGAGTGCCGGGTGCGCTCACAGATCTACAGTCTATTCCGAGGAGAATAGAGGCTCAAATCCACCTCCTGAAGTTGAATAGTCCGGAGGAGACATGCAGTCGCACTTGCTTATGATGCAGACATGCTACATTCCACATCAACTGGTCCATCTATTCCTCAGTAAAGGGACGGTTTGATTGTACACGCTCTAGGAATACGCTAAGATTACACTGTCTATTCGGAGACAAGATCCTTGTCATTCTACTGGTGTGCGTCAGTCCGGGACTCGCCCTAGGGGCTCCCGTTCGTCGATTTTCATCCTACATATACTACCGCTATGAGCTCCTCATCTGACGGCGGCAACGCTCTGAATAGCGGTAGCATACAGCAGCCAGGCAGCCATCCACCTCCATCCTCATCCTCGGGTCACGGTCCTGGTTCTGCATCGACAGGGTTTGCCGGACCGCAGGGGCCACCGGTGGTAGGACGAGAGGGTACTGGATCAAGGGCGGAACACCATCTGCAGGAGGGTAGTGGGCTTTACGGTGCGCATGCATAAGTTATATGACTTCAAGTTACCTGCCTTACTGACCAGATGAGGTCGCGCTCTATTGACCGCAGCAGCTAGCAGTTACTCGAACCAATCCCCCCGGGACACCGAACGCTGCGATCGGGTCCATCGCCAGGATCAGGGTACGATCCCCACTTTTCCACACCTAGTGCACACGGAGTTCCTGCGCCGACACTACAAATCAGTTCAATTGCCAGTGGGCCGCTGGAAGTAGATAGAAGGCAGTCAACATACCGTGATTATCGCCTGGCCCCTCCCCCGGAGCCTACAATGTATGGAACACCCCTCAGCAATCTCCAAGCCACGTCCCAGGCCCGATCAGGTGCAGTGCCCGGAACACCTTCTCCTGCTGGCGGACATCTATCGACGTATCAGCCCAATATTCCTGCCATGCAACTTGAAGCTCCTGCAAATGCGGTGACTACGCCACACCCACGTCGGCCGGGGCAAGGTGCGAGAGAGGCCCGAGTAAGCTAGGCACTCACAACGTCAGTATCTCACGCTGGCATGAAACCGACAGATTACGAAGACCGCTACCCAGTGTTTCAAGGTCCCCAATCGCCACGGTCATCGGTGGCACAAGCAGCGCTCTTCGAAAACGCGTCGGCAGGGTCTTTTGGGCTCGAGGCTGTTGTTCAACAGGTGGTAGGACAGTTGCGCGAGGTTCTTGATCGCCTGCACGAGGTGGAGAAGGTCGTTGAGGTGCAAGGCAACCGTATCACGAAGCTGGAAGGTCTGGTAGAAGCGTTGCAGCTCCAGGGGGAAGGGTCAGTGAACGCTGGGAAAGGAAGGCATGGAAGGACGAAGATCTCACCGAATGACCACCCGGAGGCTGAGGTGCGTTATCAGCCTATTCTGTGATGTACACTCTTGAATCGAATTGTTGCGGGGGTAAAAGCTCCGAGCTGTGTG
Source organism: Ganoderma sinense ZZ0214-1 (assembly GCA_002760635.1). Lineage (NCBI taxonomy): Eukaryota > Fungi > Basidiomycota > Agaricomycetes > Polyporales > Polyporaceae > Ganoderma > Ganoderma sinense. The sequence goes on from AYKW01000001.1 coordinate 377,220, forward strand.
GCGTTCATGAACGCTGCCGCGGACACGAGAAGGTCAGTGTCTGTGCCATGTATGTCACTCCCTGGAAATTTACGTACCTTTTTCAGCAGCTTCGGGAGGCGGGAGGGACGAGGGACACGGGATGTTTACCCGACGTCTCATTCCAACGGGCCGTGATGAAAGCTTTGGCGAATGAATATCTGACATCGCTGGTGCGTCAGTGGAAGCTACGGCAGACGAACGAGGGTCGGCGGAAGATAGCAGACAACAACGCTCCTCGAGTCAGTGCTTTGCCAGTAGCTTAAGTAGCTAGCGGCTTCCGAATCTCATCTATAATATTGGGGGGTAAGGTACGAAGATCCACAGGGTGCCAACGAAAGCTGCACTGTACTGGTGCGCAGACAGCGAGAACGAACGTTGCGTAGCGAATACGAATCGAATAACGTACGAATTACACGGCAAATGTCTTCTCCTCCCCTCTCCTCTTCTTCCCTCTTCTTTCCACCCCTCTTCTCCCTGTCGAGTACCCAGAGACGTCGACCTCTCTAGTCGACGTCGTCCATCCCGTTCCACCCGCCCTGCCCGCCCATGGGAGGCGGCGGGCCGGGCACGAACCCCGGACCAGAGTAGAACCCGAACAGCGGCGGGGGCGGCTGGGCAGGCAGAGCCGCAGCAGGGAGCGGGGGCGTCGCAGGCTCCAGCGGGGGTGGCGTGTCATCCTGGTCCATCTCCTGGTCCATCTCCGCGTCGTCCCCCAGCACCGTCTGCCCTGTCGCCGTCGGCGGCGGCTCGAACATGAACACCGGCGGCAGCGGAGGTGCGTGCGTAGAGGGCCCAGCAGCAGCAGCAGCAGCAGCGGCGGGCGTCTGGGTGCCGGCGTTGGCGCGGCGCTTCTGATCCGCCTTGTGCAGCTTGCGCCGCTGGACCTTGGCGAACGCCGCGAGCGCGTCGACCGCGTCGATGATGTGCTGCCGTCCGGGCTTCTCCGACACGCGCGCGAGCATGTCCTCGACGACGTCCGCCCCGCGCAGGAACGGCATCGCCTTCGCGAGCTCCTTGTACACCTTCAGCAGCACGCCGGGCCCGCCCTTGGCCCGCTGCGCCGTGTCCGACCACCCCTCGAACCGCTGTTTCAGCCGCGGGCGGAACTCCTCGCGCAGGTCCTCCGTGTCCGGGTCCGCGGGGTCGAGGTCGAGGTACCCGAGCGGGTCCGCGTCCTCCGCGCCGTCGAGGGGCGGGACAATGGGGAGCGGGAGGCCCATGACCATCGCCGCGAGCGCCATTGGGTTCGGGTTGCCCGTGCCCGGGGTCGTGATCGCGTCCACCCAACGCTCGACGCGGTCCTGCCGGTCGGAGGGGCGGAGCTTGAGGATGTGCTCGAGCTCCGCCTTGTTCGCGGGGCTGTCCATGCGCGAGAAGGGGCCGACGAGCGAGAACCGGACGCACGCGACGGTGTCAAGGAGCTCCTTCTCGATCAGCTCGAGCGCGCGGAGCTGCTGGAACGGGTCCTCGGCGAGCACCGCGACCGCCCGCTGGAAGACGGCCGCGTCGCGCGGGCGGAGGAGGTGCGCGTGCGTGGACAGCAGCGACGCGATCGTAGCGGTGTTGTTCTCGAGCGCGTGGATGTCCAGTGCGGCGGCGAAGACCTCAGGGCACGACGTCGCCGTGTCGGTCAAGAATGACATGAGCTCGGCCCCTGTCGCGTCGGGGTCTGTCGAAGACGAGAGCAGCGCGGAGTAAAGCCGTAGGGAAGGGTTCAGCTTGAAGACGGCGAGCATCCCGGCGTGTATGTGCTTGCGGAACTGCCACATTTGCGAGCTGATACGGTGCGACCAGTGCTTCGCATGCGATGGTGTCGTCTTCTTGCTGGGTTTCGCGACCCAGTCGGGGTTTCCCAGGGCATTGCCGTCCACGGCGGCGTCCAGGACCGAGTCGTCGTCGGTATATGCGTCCTCATCCTCATTTTCATCTGAATCGACGTCCGTCCACTCCTCGTCGGGGCCGTACTCGTCGTGTGGACCTAGGTGAATGGGCATTAGTTGCATCCAGGAGATTAGCAAGGTCTGACTCACATTTACGACCACCGTACAACAACCGCTCGAGCGCTGTCCAGCCCATGATGTCCTCGATGTCGTCCAGCATCTCCGGGATCTGGTTGATCTGCCGTTGGGTGCCCGTCGCGAGCAGGCTCAGGAAGAGATCCCGCCAGATGAACTGGAGGACTTCCTCGATGTTGTGCGCGCCGTTCACTTGCCACGACTTCACGACCTTCCCCGACTTCCGCTTGATCGTGATCGGGACGTACATGTTGGTGAATGCGCATCGACAACTACTTCGCGAACGTCAGTGGCGATGTTTTGAACAGGGCAGAGGCAATGAAAGGTAAATTGAGAGACGAAGGAACAAAAATCGGAAGGAACCAATATCAATTAAAGCTATCTTGATGCAGAAATGTTCGTGCAACGATAGAACAAAGTCGCCATTCGATGTGGAGAGCTAACCCGGGCAGCTCCCCGGACTGAGAGTTCTGTGGCATACTGCTCATCTAGAAATAGCTAATCTGCCGACGGGGCTCCGTTGGAAGGGCACGGTGAACGACGGCGAGTCGAATGGGGTAATCTAGGAGCAGAAAATGGTACCGTCAATGGCACCACGAGGTTCAGGATCGCGCTGAGTTCAGGGAAAGCGTGGATCACATGGACTTCGTGTCCGGGCTGAAATGGTGGTGGCCACCACCCTTCCATTTTGACCGACAATGGAACGACCCTCGAGCATCTCCTGGCTTGCATGTTACAGCAAAGTACCAAGGGATATCGCCTTGTGTGGGACGACATGTCCATGACAGGCAACACGTCTGGCAAGGTGGGTGTTTCGAGCGTTGGGAAACAATATGGAGACTTGAATGGAAATTTCAAGTTTCTTAGCGAATTCCGGCACGACGGGCAAGGTGGGTGTTTCTTCCACTTGGAAACAGTATGGAAACTTGTACGCAAACTTCAAGTTTCTTGGTCGTTTCCGGGGTGTTTAAGGGTCCAGGAAACGCCAAGTTTCCTGGGTGTTTCCCAGGCGTGTTCGGACATCGGAAACAGGTGAGGTATTTACATAGAAGGGAAAAACCGGGGAAATGACTCGGAAATAGGCATAAAACATTGTCACGGCGTTGCCCGTCGTGTGTGTTTCCGGACAATGTAGCCTGTCTCCAGCCTGTTTCCTGGCAGTTTCCCCTTTGTGGAAACACCTTGGGCCGTTTCTAGTGTCCGGAAATTCGATAAAAACACAAACGAAAAACCAAGTTTCCCCAGCACGAATTACCCCGGAAAATCCCGAAAAACTTGAAAATTCCGTCCTCGTTTCCTGACCGTTTCCCTGAACCCGAAACATTTGTTGTGCCCGTCGTGCGGGGTATAAGGGGTCTAGGAAACATTAAGTTTCCTAGGTGTTTCTCAAGCGTGTTCGGACGTCGGAAACAGGTGAGTTGTGTCCATAGAAGGGAATTCCCCGGGAAACTGGTGGGAAACAGGAAGAAAACGTGGTGTTTCCGGACAATGGGAGCCGTTTCTGGCTGTTTCCTCAGACTTTGTGAACACACTTCGGGCCGTTTTCCAATGTCAAGAAACCTGGAGAAAACACAAAGGAAACGGCAAGTTTCCCCAACCACGAAACACCCTGGACACTCCTGAGAAAATTGAAATTTCCATCCCTGTTTCCTCACCGTTTCCCCAATCCTGAAATATCTGCCATGCCCGTCGTGAAAGGAAACGGCGAGTTTCCCTAACCGTGAATCACCCCGGAAACTCCTGAGAAACTTGAAAACTCCGTCATCATTTCGTGGCCGTTTCCTTGATCCCTAAACATCTCTCGTGCCCGTTATGATAGCAAAATACCAAGCGGCATCGACTTATGCGGGGCGAGGTATCCCAGCACTATCCAATTAAATTCCCGAAACATGGTTGTCATGGGCTTCACGACAGGCAAAGCCCGACAGTCCAAGCGGCAAAACCCTTGGGAAACGTTGTCGCCACTTAATATGTCCCTAGCATTTCCCAAAAAAAAACAAATGGGACAACGAAGGCGAGGGAGGAATCTGAAAAGACACTTTAAGTCGCCCAAGAAGTTCCCCAAAGTTTCCCTGCATAAACCCCGTCGTGCTTTGTGCATCAGCAAAAGTGCACCTTCCTGGACGCTCCTGAGTGCCTGGGGAAGTCGCCTCAGGACCCTTCAGAGGCCCAAGGCTCTCAGGAAGCTCCTGAGAGCCCCTTCCTGAGAGCCTTGTACGGCCTGAGACGCTTCCCTAGGACGATGGGGGAAGCTCAGGGTCGCCCCAGGCGATGGCACTTTTGCTGATGTGCAGTGTCCTCGGGCTAATCGCTGTTATTCATTACATGCTTGTTACATCCGTATCAACGCATATAACAGCATATAACAAACAGTAGCACGGTCGATGGGCTATCATGAAAATATGCTTGAACCAGACTTGATCGTTGAAGAACTCGGAGGACGGGGGAGGAGGTGACATCGCTCTCAACTATCCACATTCCGGGGAAGGGTCTGGGCAAGAGAACGTCACTCCCCGCAGCCGCTGCTGCCGTACACCAATGGGAGAGTGAAACCAATGGATTCGCTTCGAGGCACCACATATATGCTACTCATCTTGAAATTACAGAGGCACACGACCAAGAGCTTGAACATAGATGACAGTCCAACAGGAGACGCGCAGAGACCATTCGCTCAAGGGCCTCAGAGATGACAAAGAAGCCGCGGAGGAAACAATGGAGAGGAGAAGATGCTCACCTGGGGCGACCGTGTCCTATTTGATCGATGGTATTGACCGTGAAGATGAGGCACTTGTGGGCTAAGAGGAAGTCGACGTTGTGTTCGTAGACCACTCGCCAGATATCGTTTAGCCAGCAGGTGACGCTCTCCACCGTCTGCTCCAGAAGCTCGTTGCGGTGGGAGCGCTCCCGGACGAAGGCCCTCTTGGCGTCGCGGTGGAGTTCATCGAGGAGGCCGTTCACTTCGCGTTTCTTTGAGCGGAGGTCGAGAACAGGGACGGCTGCATGTCGGCGGCGCATCTTGGATGCGCTTGCCAGGATTTGTCTCCGCTTTCCCTTTGATGCTTTGTCGAGGAGGGGAATAAGGTGCTTCTCGACGATGACATTCTGCACGTCCAGGGGTAATGTGTCGTAGATGGCGGCGAATCTGCTGTGCGATCAGCGCCATTGCTTGGGACGACGCACATGAGTTAAATACCTTGTGCTCGGCAGCGACATACTGGTTGGCAACGACGAGCGACGGAGGCCAACGGATGGTGAGGAGGCGAGTGGTGGTTGAAGGAAGAAGGCGGAAGCAGACGCTCCGAGTGGACGCTGGGAGCAGGCAGAAGCCGTGACGCACATCACGCGTCTTCGCGAGACGTGTGACTGTGACTCGTGTGACTGCCCGCGTCCGAACGCGCGCCACAACCGCGCCGACTCCCGCGTTCGCGCTCGTCACCACCGCTCCTCCCCTGTCCTCCTCAACCTCTTCCTCCTCGATCCTGTCCTCTACCTTGCTGGCTGAGACTGTTTGCTGGACTACAACGATGTCGACGACGAAGGCCAAGGCAGCGACGAAAACACACGGAGGCGACATCCGTGGTTTCTTCTCCAAGGGCAGCAGTCAGACGACGGCAGGCAGCTCACAGACACCAGGCCATAAGGGCAATGGGGTGGTGAGTGGCACCTCAGTCTATGTGTATGCGGGGGGTGCAGACGATGCTTCAGCGACGTGCAAATGGAACGGCCCAAGGCAATACAATAGAGATCAGTGAGCCTTCTACCAGACCTTACAGCGTAATCGGAGCTTACAGACATGCCCGGAAGGCGACGATGATGATGAGGAAAAGTGAGTCTACAGTCATTCGGGATCCTTGCATGAGTTGAACTTCCACAGGAAGCCAAGGAAACCTCCAGCATCGTACGTCCGTTCTTCGACTAGAAGACGACCTTGCGCGGACTAACTAGCCTCATGCGGCGTTTACCACATTCATAGAAAACCTGCAACTACCAAGGTGCCGCATCGCTCGAAGCCCACGCCCAAACCCACTTCACCAGCCAAGGCAGCGCCCAAAACCACGCCCGTGAGTAGTTTCTTTCCCTCGATGCAGTCAGTTGCACGGTCCTACGGGCCTCCTTGCACCCCAGGCCCCATTTTAGCATAAGCATGCCCAGGCTCCGCTCTGCGGTGATGATATTTGCGCATATATTCAATGAGATGGTAACCATTGCGTCTCTGGGCAAAGCCGGCCACTGGAATGGTACACTGCGCTTCGTGCGGGCTTCGGCACACCCGAAGCGCGGTGTCCAAGGGTTCTGTGACCTGACTCTGCTGTTGACTGCAATGGCAATGGCACTCCGGGGCCGGCACGACTCGAGTCAAATTCGGCTATCGCCTGCTATCGTACTAGTTAAACATGCAATGACCAACTGTGTGCCCCGGAATACTCTTGTAATTCTGACTGCGATGGTCTCCTGGCCACAAGCCATGTCGTAAGGCTAGTTCAGGACCTGAATCTTGGAAGCGCCTCATATGACGAGTAACAAAGACCTTATAATGGTCTATTATCTAGGCTTATCCGAGATTCCGATCCTGAACAGCCTTGTGGATACGTCCGTGACAGGAGACCAGTCGCAGACATTTTACAGGGATATTCCGGGGTGCGATATTCGCCACTAGTATCGTCTATTGTGGATGTGGCCAGGAATACAGTCTGTGGTGCTCCCGTGTCCATATTCGGAGATTCAATGACAGTCTATCAACAGCGTGTTTAGTCATTTAATGATTCAAAGTACTCTCGTAGCGACTTTTTGACTTTGCTTGTCTTTCATAGAAGCTCAAGAGCGAAGCGGCCATGGACATCGATGACGACGATGACGAACCACCCGTATCCGCGCCTCTGAAGCGCAAAGCGAAGGTTGTCATCTCGAGCGACGAGGAAGATGACGATGCGCCACCTCCGCCGAAGAAGCAGGCCAAGACTCCTGCCTCTCCCACCAAAGCCCGCGCGAGCACCTCGACGTCCAAACCCAAACAGACGAAGTCCTCGCCGAAGAAGCCGTCGCCGCGCAAGCCTGCAGCGTCATCATCGCGCAGGAAGTCGACTAAAGACGACGACTTCATTGTGTCTTCGGATGAGGATGAAGACGATGACTTTGTGGTAGACGACGAGGACGAGGACTTCGACATCGGGAAGAAGAGCAAGAAGGCTGCGCCCGCGAAGAAGGCTCCTGCCAAGTCGACGCCTGCGAAGGCAACGCCTGCAAAGACGGCAAAGGCCAAGGCGGAAACCAAGGATCAGAAGCCTACAAAAGCGGAGGACAAGAAGCCCGCGAAGGATGATGACAAGGCCCCCGCGAAGAAGCCAAAGTACGCTTTCATGGCGAGGCGGCAAGGTGGTCACTAAATCTTTGTGTACAGCTGGTATGCGATGAAGGCGGGCCGTGCGGGACCGTCGGCCCCTGGCTCGAAGGAGATACCTATCCCGGAAGACCCGAACTGTCTCGCAGGCCTCTCGTTCGTCTTCACGGGAGAGCTGAGCAGTCTGTCGCGCGACGAGGCAATCGAGCTTGCGAAGCGCTACGGCGGGTGCGTCTCGTTGCCACTTCGCGTTGCCCCTTGCAATACTGACGCGCATACAGCCGTGTGGTGGGCCAGCCGTCGTCGAAGACGTCATATGTCATCCTCGGGGCGGACGCAGGCCCGAGCAAGCTCAAGGCGATCGAGAAGAACAAGCTCAAGACGCTCGACGAGGACGGGTTCCTGAACCTGATCGCGACGCGCGTGACGGACGACTCGATGCTGGACGACAAGACGCGCAAGAAGATCGAGAAGGAGCAGGAGGCGATCCGGCAGAGCGCGAAGGAGATGGAGCAGCGCGAGAAGCAGGCCGCGAAGGCCGCGGCCTCTACGGGTACTCCAGCTGCGAAGGCCGCGGCGGGAAACCAGCTGTGGACGGATAGGTACGCGCCGCAGACGCTGAAGGAGATCTGCGGGAACAAGGGCCAGATCGAGAAGCTGCAGGGGTGGCTGAGCGGCTGGGCGGCGAGCCTTAAGAGCGAGTTCAAGAAGCCGGGCAAGGAGGGCATGAACGTGTTCCGGGCGGTCATGATCACGGGCCCGCCGGGGATCGGCAAGACGACGAGTGCGCACTTGTGCGCGAAGCTGGCGGGGTTCACGCCGATCGAGCTGAATGCGAGTGATGCACGGAGCAAGAAGCTCGTCGAGGTAGGTTTGGAGCGGGCTGGTGTGGTGCAAGGAGTGTTGATGTGTGTGTTGACAGAACAGCACGAACATTATGAATACCTCTCTCGATGGCTGGATGGGAGGTGGCAAGGTATGTGGTTGAATGCGTCCAGCCCCCCGTTTCTTGCTCATGACAAGCCGGGATCTAGAAAACGAATGCTGCTGGCGTTGCAATCACAGACCAGTCCTGCCTGATCATGGACGAAGTCGATGGCATGTCCGCTGGTGACCGGGGAGGTGTCGGCGCCCTTACTGCTCTGATCAAGAAGTCGAAAATCCCTATCATTTGCATTGCAAACGACCGTGGCGCACAGAAACTTAAGCCCCTAATCGCCGCGACTTATAACCTCACGTTCAAGCGTCCGGAGGCGAATGTTATCCGCTCGAGGATATTGAGTATAGCCTTCAAGTACGCCTGTCGTCACCCCTGTTATGTCGTTGAGTGTGCAACTAACGATTCATTAGAGAGAAGATGAAGATCCCGGCGAACGTCGTGGACCAGCTGGTCCAGGGTGCACAGTCAGATATTCGTCAAGTCTTGAACATGCTTTCAACATGGAGATTGTCAAGCAACACCATTGACTTCGACGAGGGCAAGAGCCTGTAAGTGTTCCATAGTGTCGACGTTGTTGAAGCTTACCTGACGCTGCTTATAGTGTAAAGGCCAACGAGAAGTACACTATCATGACGCCGTTCGGCGTCATCAATAAGATTCTCGGGCCTGGGATGTTCCTGCCGACCTCACGCGAGACACTTGGAGACAAGATGGAGATGTACTTCCACGACCCGTCGTTCGTGCCCCTCTTCATGCAGGAGAACTACCTGAAGACGCAGCCCTCGCGTATCCGGAACGCCGACGGGCCGGAGAAAACACTAAAACATCTCGAGCTCATGGACAAGGCAGCACAATCATTATCGGACGGGGACTTGGTTGACAGCCTGATCCACGGGCCAAACCAGTACTGGTCACTTATGCCGCTCCATGCTGTTTGCTCGACTGTCCGTCCTGCGTCATTCCTGTATGGGATGGGTGCCGGGTACGGCGGGCCGAACGCGATGTCGTTCCCCCAGTACGTGCTCTTCATCTGAATTAATGTGGCGATTCATTGACCGGAGATTGTAGATGGCTGGGGCAGAACTCCAAACAATCGAAGCTAAGTCGCCAGCTGACGGACGTACAAGCGCGGATGCGGCTGAAGGTATCTGGCGACAAGTCCGAGATCAGGCAATCGTACATCCCGGCGCTGTTCCCTCATCTTGTCCAGCCATTGATGGATCAAGGAGCGGTGAGTGATTTCGAGGAGATTTGTATGCATAAAATGCTGATGATGACACGCAGAGCGCGGCGGACGATACCATAGAATTCATGGACGAGTACTTCCTCACGCGCGAAGATTGGGACACGATCGTCGAGCTCGGGGTCGGCGACCACATCGATGGGAATGTCCTCAAGAAGATCTCGGCTGCTACCAAGACATCATTCACGAAGAAGTACGTTTTGTTCAAGTCCTGAGCTCATTTGTTGATGTTGACATGTGTTCGACCAGGTACAACTCCCGCGACCATCCTGTTGCGTTCCACAAGGCAGAGGCGCTCGGAAAGGCGCCCAAGAAGATCGCGGCGGCAGGGCCCGCTCCAGACCTTGAAGAAGCCTTCGATGTAAGCACATTCGCTTTAGTCTTGCGAGATCGTACTTGAATAACGTCTCTTTCAGGTTGATGACGAGGTCCCAGAGGCTGAGGAAGATGATAAGCAGGTCGATGATGACGCAGAACACGACAGCCTTATCAAGGCGCCGAAGAAGGGCAAAGCAGCCACAGGCAAGGGAAAAGCAGTCGCTAAACCAAAAGCCTCGAAGAAGAGTTGAGTATAGCGGTTTCTTGGATGACCTTTCCTCTTGATTCGTCGCAGCATGTTTGGTTGTCTGTAGTACTGGTTTCGCTTACCCAGCCATGTCATTGTTTTTATATCACACTGTCGAGTCTAATATACTAATCCGCAATGCATTTCAACACGATGGTACAACTACGAGACAGAGTTCATACCCACCACGGCTGCAGGCTAATCTGCACAGTCGCGAGGGCATTTATCGTACAGCGTAAGAGCCATGTTATGCCAGCCCTGTTTGTTATTATCCGAACTTGAGTGGAAGGCGAGAGAAGTACGTATCAGCAAACCGAACTGGAGATACAATCTTTGATTTTGTGACTAGTAGTTCCGAGAGGTGTTGTGTCATGGTAGAGCTCGTGTCATAAATCCTAGACACGGCTGCGAGAACCGGACCCGTGGCGACGAGCGTCGAGCTATATAGGAGAGAGGTGAAGACAACGAAAATATTTAGTTTTAGAGTAGAACATACCTCGCGACGGTTCCGACTGTCTCCGCGCCCACGACTGTCACCTCCGTGACGACGAGCCTCCAGCTAAATCCACGGTGCGTTAGAAGGGCTCGTGTGTGAGGGCATCGAAAGACTCACGCCACGGCGATTCCTACTATCGCCACGGCCGCGACTTCCAGAGCCATGACGACGGGCTTCCAGCTTTTCGTCTTGTGAGTAAACAAGGCTAATCATGAATGAATGAAGACCGTACCTCACGACGGTTCCTGCTATCTCCGCGACCGCGACTCCCGGAGCCGTGGCGACGAGCCTCGAGCTAAAGCAGAAATCTATCAGTAATGATACAATTCTAAGTTATGCTGAAGCAGAAACGCACCGCACGGCGGTCCCTGCTGTCACCACGTCCCCGGCTCCCCGATCCATGACGGCGGGCCTCAAGCTGTTTTGACTTTAGCCATGTATTCAAATCGCACAGCATACGAATGACCTACATCCCTGCGGTCGCGACTATCGCCGCGCCCACGGGAATCGCCGTGACGGCGAGCCTCGAGCTATTGGGATCGCTTCAGAAGGGAGTCCGAATGTTCACAGCCCAGCACCTACATCACGACGGTTCCTGCTATCGCCACGGCCACGAGAACCAGAACCATGGCGGCGAGCCTCGAGCTGGAGTTTTATCATGGTTAGTCCTCGGTCACTGAACGCATGAGAACAACCGACATACAGAGCGACGGTTACGGCTATCACCACGCCCACGAGAGCCCGAGCCGTGGCGGCGAGCCTCAAGCTGTCCATCTCCATGAGCAACTAATAGCGGTAACAGACACAAGAAAAGCATACATCACGACGGCCGCGGCTACCAGAGTCACCGCCGTGGCGGCGCGCCTCAAGCTGGAAGCATCATAGGAATCAGACGAGAGTGCACAGCAGCAGGATAAAGACCGGGCGTACCGCACGACGGTTCCGGCTGTCACCTCGGCCACGAGACCCAGAGCCGTGGCGACGAGCCTCGAGCTAGAAGTTCAATAGGTTGTTTCGTTAAGAATGTCAGTGGAGAGACCAATCAACGTACGGTGCGACGGTTCCTACTGTCACCGCGTCCACGAGAACCGGACCCGTGGCGGCGAGCCTCAAACTGTGGAAATCAAATCGTGTTAGAAAAAGCATTTGGCGTTGTGAACATGCGTACGTCGCGGCGGTTCCGACTGTCCCCTCGGCCGCGGCTTCCCGAGTCGCCGTGGCGGCGCGCCTCGAGCTGGTTGAGTGTTGTTGATTAGCAAGGAACATGAAGATCGCTGCTTAGATTTGAACGTACGGCACGACGGTTCCTGCTATCGCCACGGCCACGGCTGTCACCTCCATGGCGCCGAGCTTCGAGCTATACAAAGAGGTGGTAAGCACAATGTATGTGGTGTTCATATTGAAGACCTACCTCACGGCGGTTCCTGCTATCGCCTCGGCCGCGGCTGTCACCGCCGTGACGACGGGCCTCGAGCTGGGTAGAAAAGCGGATGAGTTTTGTTCGTAATAGGCTAGAAAAGTCAGCATACCTCACGGCGGTTCCTACTGTCTCCGCGGCCACGGCTTCCGGAATCATGGCCGTGACGGGGGTCGCGTGCTTCGACTTTAACAGGGCTTCTCCCTCGGACAGGGAAGCCGTCGACAGAGGGCTTGTCGACAAGACTACCGACGGTAGATACGACGCCGACGCTACCCGGAAGCTGTGGATGTAAGTGTCATCAAAGGACGGGGCTTGAATGGCAGATGGAGGAGAGACTTACAGGGACAGCAGCAGCAGCCGAGATGACGGCCGCAATGACGAGCAGGACGAAGTTGTTCTTGAATTGCATGGCGATCAAGGCGAGAAGGCGTATTCAGATGGACTGGATAGCTGGAGCTGCGAGGCTGAAGGTCGTCGTCTTCGACACTCCTCTTTTATACCTCCCGGGAGTCGCCCAGAATTTCCACACAAAAGGCGACCTAAATTTCGAACAGGGGTGAGTGCATGCTAAAGGCGCTTGGAAATGGCGCGATGCTACCTTGGCATTGAGAAAAGTTCGTTTTCTGCGCGGCGTTGGAGACGACGCAGCAGGAGGTCTCTGCTCAACATAGGTTCTTGGCACCGCTGTGGGAGTACCTGCGAGGGGTTAAAAATAAACATTCGAGTAGCCCTCGAACTTTGATGAACTTACCGAACGACAACTAGCGGCTGGTCTTGAATACCTAATCTTCTACAAATGCGCCACCTGTGTCAGTCCGACGAATCAATCTTTGCGAGCGACCGTTCCAATGCGTTGGACGACTCTGTTGAAACGACCGAACGAACCCAACAACGTTGTGAGAAGCGATCCATACCTGTGGCTCTGGGAAGAAGCTCAGGATCTAGTCACGGGACGTGTAATGCTCATGTCCCTGTCCACTCTTGGATAGTTTCAGCGACTTGGATCCTCTGAGGTTCGTTCGGACCTTGTTTGAGATCAGGTCCAGTCGACTGTCTTCTAGGGAAGACGTTCCCATAGATTAAGCTTGGCTGCAAGTTGTAAGGTCACGTTTCCCACTGCGGGTCGGGGGTGAGATACACAAGGAATCAAGGACTTGATGCCAAAGGCTCTAAGAACGAATGTTTCTCAAAGCCACGAGTGGCACTCCCGAGGGGTCGTTGCCCGTAAAATTCCTCTCTATCAGCGTGGCCGATAGACAGTATGATCGGAGAACCTACGAGTGTGTTTGGCTGGTCTGGATTGTGAAGGAAAGAAGGCTTTAGAGGCAATCGGCCGGTCGTCTGCATCGTACTCCTGGTCCTAGTCGATTCTGGAGTGATCCTGTCATACTTTGAGTAGGAATAGTCAGTGGAAAACAACTGTACATAGAAAGCCAAGTACCTTCTAGGACGTGCGGGCTCGGAGATGAGCTTAGATTAGCGGACTCCCAGCGGAATACGCAGGTTTGAGGGAAAGTTTACTGCGGATTCTCATGCTGACCTCCGTCCCGATGCACACCGCGCTGCTCACGCGCAGCGAAGGAAATAGGACGTTCAGTCAGCACTGGTGCCCTATACAGTGGGACAACCAACTATGACTGACGACGCCGTATTCGAATCGCGGGGCAGCGGCGGGAATGATCAATCCCATGTTGAAAGCTGAGGGGACTTGGTATCGTCCAGAACTTCGGCACACGACTCGGTGGTTCGACCTTGGGTCTGGCACCCAAATTTCTTCACTGGGCAGGAGTATAACCTCCGGCCCGTACGCGCTCTCTTTGCCCCGACTCCCGAATCCATGGTTACGGGCTCAGGTACCGAGGACCGCTGGAGCTTGCGTGCTGACCAAGACTCGGATTCTATCCAAACACTGCTGAGATGCACGGCTGTCCTTGGGCAGGGTTCCAAGAGACTTGGCTGTGCAAACTGAGGTTTAAGGATACACCCTTCTTGATCTTCGCCCACATGGATGCAACGAGACACCTGGTCTAGGGTAAAGTTTCTTGGTAGTTCGTGTGCGCAGGTACCAAACAGGCTTGAAAATGGCTCATCTGGATTCGGAGGGAAGACCATTAGTCATCGGGTACTGCGGATACCCTCTCCTTGGTCCTTGCTTGATTGCAGCACTCAACGGGCCTTGCGTCAACTGTGACGTCTTCGTTGCAATATGATTTGAGAGCAGAGTAATCTCCAAATACTGTGTCGAAGACGAGATCCTCATTTTAAGAGCTTTGTAGGACGGTAGAAGAGTGTTACTCACATTCCACCAAGAGCACTTCAGACGCCAGTCCAGTGACACGGATGCGGAGAGCCGACTTCTACGCTCCATGACAGCGTTGAAGTTGGCAAGCTAACCAATTGGCGGTGTTTTTACTTCGCCAAGACTTTCAACAATAGAACTGTGGCCGGCCTCCGCTTCATTGTTCCGTCGAAGGAAACGGAAGGCCCATGTATGTCGAAATGAGGGGATCTCGTGCCATCCATTCCACGTCAAGCGATGGTATTGCGACATGCCCAGATATCGATAACATATTGATGGAAACTCGTGTGGGTATTGGTATACACGTGTGGATGCATTGTCCAAGAACTTCATGCGTGTGCGTCAATAACGTCGAAAGCCCTGCAAGTGAGTCACCGTGAGTAACCATCGCAGAAATGTTCCGACTTGATGAGTTTGCCTCCCCACTTCCTCTGGAGGAACGGCACTCACCCAAAAGCCAGCAGGTCAGCTCATGTCATCCCCATTCCCTACTCAACCAACAGTCAACGATCCTCCCTCCACCAACTAGAGCTTTGGCGATAATCTCGGAGACATCGTGCCCAATGGTCGAAGTCGTTCCCCAGCCAGGTAAACCCCTTCTCCCTTCTCCAGGTCGACGTTCTCGAGTATTATCCCCGCCGTACTCGCGTCCTTCTCCCCGACCCCAGACAGCCCGAGCCCGACCATCGACGGCGACATCCGTTTCCCCTTCTCTTTCCCTCTATCTCTCTCCTTCTCGTCGTCAGACTGCCTGCGCTTGTTCCGCCGCTCGCGCCTGCCCCGCTCCTCCTCCCACTCCGCCCTGAACCGGCTCCGCCGGTCCCGCCTGACCGCGAGGTGCGAGTACGCCGAGAACGTCCGGATGATCATCGCGAAGTTGAACAGCCCGAACGCGAACACGATCGAGATCGCGACGCGCACGCCCAGTGCCTGCCCCTTCGTGAGCGGGGGGTACCCGTTCGCGTCCGCCTCCGAGCCCGTGCGCCACACGAACGACATGATCGCGATGCAGAACGCGATCATCGACCACGCGAGCCAGATCGCGGGCGTCGCGAGCAGCACCCAGATGTTCCACAGCACCGTCGCGCGCGTTCACGTACAACGACTTCCTCCTCCTCCCGGGCAAGATCGGCTTCGCGGCGCAGGAAGTGAGCACGGAGAGCCGCATCACGCGCAACGTCGTCCTCAAGACGCCCTTCATGAGCTCGCCCATGGACACCGTCACGGAGAGCGAGATGGCTATCGCGCTTGCGGTAAGCTCCTAGCTAGCGCCCCCCCCCTTCCCCGTCTCGCTCGACGGCGTGTCCGATGTCCCCTGTTCCCCCTTGTTTTTTGCAGCTCCTCGGCGGGATTGGCGTCATTCACCACAACCAGTCGCCTGAGAGCCAGGCGGGGATGGTGCGCGCGGTGAAGCGGCACGAGAACGGGTTCATCAACGAGCCGGTCGTCCTCAGCCCGGACCACCTCGTGGAGGACGTTTTGGACGTCAAGGAGCGGCTCGGGTTCGCAGGAATTCCCATTACCGGTGAGTGTTGCCTTTAAGTGCCGTTTGCGTCGCCCGAGATAGTGTATGTGGCAAAATGAGTGGCTTGGCATAGTGGTAGATGTATGCGCCTGACCAACCTGGGCGCACCCACACCGAGAATGGCACCACTTAGCATGCCGTCGACTTTAAATACGCTCATGGAGGTCGTCACATCGGTGGCCCTTCTATGAAATTGTTCGCGTTGACTGGCGGATTGCGACTCCGAAAGTGTTCCGCTTCACAGCGGTTTCTTCTGGCAAGGCCGGTCAAATCACGGTCAAATCATGCTCAAGGGGCGTGATGGTTTGGCATGTTCTAGTCCGCATTTAGCGGCCATCGACCCCGGGATAACTTACGTGACCAGTGCTATCAAGCCTTTGGGCTGGGCCGCTGGCGAGGTCGTTGAATGGGCAGTTAGTGTGTCGGCCTTATACGACGACACCGCTCGCAGGCATTGGCTAGGCGCTTTTCATCTGTCATATTGCCAGTGCTAGCCATTGCCAAACACGATTCTGCCCCATACATTACATTAGGCGTGCTCTGTGATGAGACAGTAAACATTGTAACCTTCGTTCTTCCGAACTAACGCCTATTGGCGTGACTTGAGGACGCTTCAAGATCTCTCTGAGTTTTTCGTATAAGCCTGGTAATATTTCCGTCCTCGGTGAGCTCACAGCTTTTCAGATACCGGCAAGCTTGGCGGCAAGTTGTTCGGGATCGTCACGAACCGCGACGTCCAGTTCCAGCCTACGTCCACCCCTCTGAGGGACGTAATGGTAACGAACCTCGTCACTGGCTCGCAAGGTCTCACGCTCCAGGAGGCGAACACCCTTCTCCGCGACTCGAAGAAGGGCAAGCTGCCCATCGTCGACTCCCAAGGTTGTCTCACTGCCCTCGTGGCCCGCTCCGACTTGCTCAAGAACAAGTCGTTCCCCCTCGCGTCCAAGAACCCCGAGAGCAAGCAGCTCTACGCCGCCGCTGCTATCGGGACGCGCCCAGCGGACCGGGAACGTCTCAAGCTTCTTGCCGAAGCCGGACTCGACATCGTCGTCCTCGACTCTTCCCAAGGCAACTCCATTTACCAGATAGAGATGATTCAGTGGATCAAGCAGACCTTCCCCAAGCTCGAGGTCATCGCCGGCAACGTGGTCACTCGCGAGCAAGTCGCGAACCTCATTGCCGCCGGTAGGCAGGTGAGGCAGGGACATACGGGGGAGTGGCCTCCAGGGCGAGTCGGAGATGCTCGCGGCGGAACCCAAACCAGCGTATATGCGAACTGAAAGGATCCGGGGGGATGAAGCGCTCGTCGCGGGTATGGTTGCGGTGCAGATTCCAGCCATGCAAGATATTACGCAGCGGTGACGCCGCTCGCGACTGGGCTGGTGAGCGAGAAGGCGGCGTCTGAAGGGTATCTCGACCTTGCATAGCGGGGGACAAGTTGTGGTTGGGGGACCTCGTACTTCGGCCGCGGCCGCGCGAAGGGGGAGGCGATTGATTATATACCTGTCCCCGTGTTGGTCCTGGGCTGTCGCGGGAGTAGAAGGACGGTGAGTCGTTGTGGCTTAAGCGACCCAAGCCGCCTGTAGTGACGATGCTGGTCAGTACCTGCCAGTGCAACAGATGATGCAGAAAGAGGGGAGTTCGCGATAACAATGAAAGTGGTCGGCTATTCAGTGCAGTTCAGCCCCTTGAGGGCACGAAAAGAGTCCATTGTCCCTCTCAACGCACACATGCATAGTTGCGATGAGCCGCCGCTAATATTTTGACTCTCATTCAGACATTACCAGCTCTAAACGTGTGCACGCTGGATAAGGACAAATCACATGTGCACCTGTCCGTTCGATCATCGAAGGCGAGCTCCAGCTACGTGTCAATATCCTACGGTGAGCCTCGAAACGACCCATCTACTGCAAGACCATGGCTGTTTCAGAGAAGCACTGAAGTGTAGGACTGAGGGAAGGGGAGGGAAGAGTACGGCCCAGGTGGATTAGGCCTGGTTCTTCCCAAGTCGCACCCCTTGGGATACACATAAGAGGGAGGGTTCAGATGTTGAGAAGAATATATGACCCGTCAATAGACAACGCGAAGATCCACCAGTGCCTTGCAAAGCTCCGGATCCCTGGATTTGTGTCCTCAAGGAGGATCCATAAACCCATCTCCTCAACCACCCGGTCGATAATAATCGCAACCGATGGCTGAGCTTCCAAGACTCTAGAACAACACAGCCATCTCTCTGCGTAATGATGCAGATTGGGCCGCCTCACGTTCCGTCGTCGTCCTCACCTACATGTCCTTGTACCCAAAGACGTATAACGACGGCTTTGGCACAGAGGAGGGTGCGTAGGTGTTGAGATTATCCGGACAACGTACAGTGACGCGTATCATGGCCCAGAACAGCTGTGAGACTTCCGCCAGCTTGTTTCGGATTGCAATTGCAATCCCATACAGCCAAATTTAATGGGCATGGTCACGAACACTCTTATATGCATCACCACCGAGATTTAAAACTCGAACGAGATTTCCAACCATGATCATGACCAGAAGAGCAACCAAGGCCACAAACAAACTATGCTCGGTGCTTGTCTCGCGTGTCTAAAATCCTGTCCAAGGGCCCTTACGTACGAATAAGCAAAAAAGCCCATGGTGAACGGTAGATTCACTGCTTGGCTGGCTATGGCTACAGCCATAGCTAAACTTATAGCTAGCTATGATGGTCGCTCGGACCCCGCTTCAAGTCCGCTAAGTCGCCTATCGAGAGAACTGAGAAAACGGCGAAACGCCTCGGGGAACACCGCCACGCAGTGCGGCAGGGAGCGCAAAGTCACTCCCTCCTGCTCTACGTCTCCCAAAAACAGTCTCTAATATCCTGTTTCGTTGACTTACGGCTAAATCCCAGAAATGAAGGGGAATGGGCAAGAAATAGCTACTAGGGATAGTGGGGAAGAAAAGGCGCCGAGCGGGATCGACCCGAAGGCGCCACACTCGGCTGCCGAAAAGGGATTCTCGGTAAAATGGCGAGAATTCCTTTTCTTAGCCATAGCCGGCCAGGCGGAGAATGCGATATTCTGTCGAAACGATCCAAGTTTGCAGGGATCTGGATCTTGTTTTCTCCGCGCACCCCAACAGCAATGCAACCACCGACGGTCGGCGACGATCCTCGCCCAGCGTCGACCCGACGCACGGCAACAAGCAAGTGCACGCGGCGGGCCTCTACGTTCATCCACATTGCCAACAATACCCGAAGCAACGATGACGAGGGTATTTGCACCTGATATATCGACACGAAAAGCTGCCAGTGAGCGTTGGTGACACGGAAAGCCACCTTTACGGATATCACCGGGAGTTATAGGGCATGCTCGTAGGGAACTTCCCACCCCAGCGCGCGAGCACAGGCAAGCACACCCAATGACATGCCCAATGACATGCATTTTTGATTGTGTCTCACGCGCCTTGGCGAAAAGATCCAGGGGGAATGATGTCATCGAGGAACGGGTCGGTGAAAAGTATACGGTAATCAAACATTTCACGGACACAGGAACGGAAGACCACGCCCTCCCAGTGGGTGAAGACAGATCGACGGGCAACGGAGCAGGGAGACACGGAAAAAGCCAAGGCAAAGACGAAAGGTACAGAACTCACCGGCTCTGACATTCTGAAACGACCCGGGAAGGGAGCGGCCGCTCTCGTTCCTTGGCCTCGGGGTATCCTTCGCAATTGAGGGGTCCGACTCGCTTTGTTGAGTCGCGTCGGGGAGCGAGTGCAGCGCGCGCAGACTGCCGGACGCGGAGTCGATGGAGGTGAGGGACACATCGGCGCTTCGCGGCCCACCGCGGGTGATGGTCTTAAGACGGTCGAGGACGGGAGTGGATTGTGTCGGGAGGGCAGTGAGCTTGTCGGGCTAGTGAGGTTGGATGAGGAGGAGTGCGACTCTGCGGTAGTACGCGGCGATGAGCGGTGTCCCTGACCACAATATCGTAGCGTACTGACCTTTCAACACCTGTTCCCCACTATCCGAGGGAAATGGTATGGAATTCGAGCGTGTCGGGGTGGGCCCGCGGGCGGGTTCGGGTTCCACATTCGTCGGCGCCGACATGGCTTCAAGCCCCAGGTCCACAGAGTGCGCGTTACAGTCGTCAACAGTGGTCGGAAAGCCGTCGAAAGCTAGAATGTCGACGTCGTCGTGATGGTGGTGGTCGGAGAGAGCATGGGGGTAGGGGACATTCAGAGGGAACGAACAGAGGACGCCGTTCTGAGTTTGTGAGAGATTGGTGGAAGTCGAGTACCCACGCGTGCCGGATATGGAAGCGAGACGCGTCTGTGGCTGTGCACAAGTCGAGGGCTGGACACCTCTCTCCTGCTCTCTCTCGCCCTCCGCGTTTTGACAGCTGCTCGCGTCTTGCGATTGGTCGACGAGCG
>AYKW01000001.1:397933-409615 GCA_002760635.1 Ganoderma sinense ZZ0214-1
CGGAAAGACGAACGCGGGGGGCCCCCCCCCCCGCCGCGTGCGGATCGAAGACGTACCCAGACGGCCGGTTTCACGGCACCCCGCCACCGCCCCCTCACGTCCCGCCCGCCACCGTCCAGCTATATTGGCCCGAGACGCCTCGAACGAAGCCGGGAGACGTGCGGACGACGGCCAGCGAGACGTGGGACGCCGTCGCGGCGGCTACATTGACAGGGCAGGCGTTGTGCGCGAACGTGGCGGGCAGCGGCACGAAAATCGCGCCATCCTCGTGCGGAATGCGTCCCGCCGTGCGCCGATCGTGGGTTTCGGGACCGCTGTGCTGCGCTGCGTCGGGCGCGCACGGTTTCGCGGCCGTCGGGCGGGGTTCGGAAATCGGTGGGTGGTGCGGTTTCATGGTAATTCGATTTTTTCGGGGCGGGTCTGGTCTCTCCGCACTAGTACTGATCCCGCCCTCCCTCGGCTCAGCCGGCGCTGGGGACAGCGTGCGTGGACATCGGAGGGTGCGTGCATGTGTGTTGCAGTGTCCGGGGCGGAATTGGGAAAATTGAGAATCTTTGGCAGGACGGTCGGAGACGGGTGCGGGCGTGACTCTGACATGGAGCTCAGCGGCCGGCTACCCGTCGTCGGTACCTGCTTGACCGGCGCGGGTAGTGGGACACGGACGGATGGCGGGCTCGTCTGGAATGCGCAGCGACGGGTTTAGTCCGTGGTACGTTAGCAGCAGGATGGGGCACGTACTCGGCTGACTGGACAGCGACAGCGTTAATGCGGGCGCCGCAGATTCAGATTCACTGGCAGGGACGAGCCGGAACAGACTCGGCGACGGAAAGGCATGACGGGCGGACGGGCGGGCGAGCGGGCGGTCGTCTTGCAGGCGGATTCGACACCGTGGGGCGGCGCACGAGCATGGTCGAGCCGTCCCTGGGCCGCAGGAGTCAGGACATGGGGCGATGGACTCGTCGGGAGAGCGGGCCGCACTCTCTCCCCAACCATTCATACCTGTGCTCGGCCGCGCGCGTGGCGGTGCATGGGAGGGATTGGAGTGGGTGTGTCCGCGGCGTACATGTGGGAGACCGAGCGGTGGCTAGGGCTGCAGCCGAAGAGACGGTCATGCCGTGAGGACGGTGCCGGTCGCACTCAAGACGATTCAGACGACGCGGCGTGGACAGAGACTCGGAGACGGCTGGGGAGAGACCGAGAACGAGAGGGATGCCACTGGAGGCTGGGACTCGGGCGGCGCACGCCGGAGTCGGCTGGAATCACGAGCCGTCGCGCAGGCCGTCCATCTCGCGCGGTCTCCGTGGCGCAGGTCGGTCAGACTGTGAGACGGAGCGGGTACGGAACGTGTACTCACGCCGGCCGCAATATATTTATATTTCGTGCATCCAGATCGAGGGTGGGCTGAAAGGCGAGCGGGAACTTCGGTGCCGAGACGGGGAGTGCGAGCCGGCAGGGCATTAGTGAATCCCGGTGGAGACGGGCGTCGTGGCGGGACATTCGAAGAGGTATGTGGCTTCGCTCGGTCTCGGGTACGCAGATGGTGCTGAAGGAGCTGCGGCAGAAGGCGCAAGTGATCGCTCCGGACGCTGATTCGCTTGTCAGTGCTCCGCTCCGACCCGGAAGCAGACTTTGACGGGAGCTGGGTCGACGTGTGTCTGGGTCGACGAGGACGAGGGTGAGCTCGGCACGCATCGCATGCTGGGGGGAGATACTTACTTACCTCACCGGCATCGTTTCGTCCAGATCTAGGCACCGAGCTGCCGAACGCGGTCCAGTCAATGCGGGAGCGTGCCGGCGATCAAACGAGACCCACCGCCCAAGAAGCCGACCCCGGATGAGCATGGAGCAGCTTGGTCGTGTGCGGGGTGCGGGGTGCCCGGTCGTCGCCGTTCCGTCGCGACGACTGTAAATAACGTCTGGGTACAGACGTGGTCGATCCCGCAAGCGCGACCCTGGCCAGCGGCCTCCGTGACCAGCGTACAAGAATGCGGCGCGACGCCGACGCGACGCCGAGGTGACAGCTGAACTTGGCGTTGCGTGAAGGTCGGTCCAGTCGGATAGGGCGGTGAGCGGGCTTGCATGTCTTTGGATCTCGGTAGGCCACTGACAAAGTTGCCGTCAGGTTCAGGCACAAGAATGGCGGCCTGGGGCGGACATGGCGAACGTACCGGTCATCAAAGGAAAGCTGCCGCGAACCGGGAGAGCACACGGGAGGGAGGTTGAGTGGTTGTATGTGTAATGCGGATGCGGGTCGATGTGCGCGGTGTCGAGCGGGGAGAGGATGAGAGAGCTCGAGGTGAGTGCCCTTTCCAGCCCGCCGACTCGGGGGTTCTTGTAGAAAACGTCGGTGGCCCGTGCGCGCATGCCCTGCGCACGGTCCCGCTCTGCCTTGTTCCGAGTTTACGAGAGTCGAAGGGCGAGACCCGCATGCACACGTCATGAGCGAGTCGGCCATGCTCGCCATCTCATGATGCGGGCAAGGAGGCCGAGCACGATAGGCTGCACGGAATGTCCAGACGGAGCAGATGGCATTAGCCACTTCTGTGGAAGAACGGACGCTGTGTGCCGAATGCGGGGCTGTTCTCGCTTGACGAGGCGGGCGTTCCGCGGACGCTTATCGTGTTCTCCCCCGCGTTGTTGCCACAAGCCGAGCCGTCTCGGTAGGAAGATCCGTCTTGTGATCCCGGAATGTCCGGACGCGGCATCTAGGCCAAATATTCCGAGCTGTGTACGCGACGCCTCCAGGATGCTGGTCTGTTGGACCCGCTGCCACCGCTGCCATTCCGGCACGCGTGCGGAGATATCCCCTGCCGTACTATACTACCCCAGCCCTCTTGTCAAGTTGATTGTAAGCAATGGTCGACGGTGGCCATTCTCCTTCCGGGATGCTTGCACAATGCATTTGCGTTGCTGTGGCCTGTGTTCACGCTGCGGGTCTAGCAGGATTGAATTTCGTTCTCGAGAGAAACACCCCGGAACAGAATAAACTAGTACGTTATGGCTGGCTCGCAGTGTCGGAAGAGATGGCGGCTGAGAATTATAATTATCCCAGGGATGCGTGCGACTGTAGTTTGCGAGGCTCGGGCCCGCTCGGCGACCCGGTATGGCCTCATTTGCTGACTGTTCCCACCTTACTCCTCCACTCCGCCGTCTCTCCCGCCTACTCGAGTCTGAGTCGGACGCTTGCGCTTCACATCTACAACGTGGTCAAACAGTCTCGGCATACCTATACCTTCCAATGCCTCACCCAAGCATGTCCTTAATCCAGCGCACCGAAGTTAGTGATGATCGAGAAGTAGCCCGTGCCCGTCCGAGTCGCGGAATTTACTCCGCTCGAGACTGCAGCAAAACGGAATTGGATGCTCTCGTTGTAGGTTACGCATTTTGTCAACTAATAAATCCAAGTCCTTCTCAATTAATCTATTCGTGGTTCAGCACGCAACGGCGAGGGCTTGCAATTCAGCTAGGGTGCAGCAGTGGGCGGACTCACCAGGCTGCACGAGTCTGAAGTTGGTAAGGACTCGCGATACAGCAGTCATAGCCCACATTATTAATCATCCGCATCAACGCAGGGCATAATGAAGGGATTCTACGACTCGGAGTCCAATGGGCCTCTTGGCGGCCTAGTACACTGGCACGCAAGGCGCTTCGGATCTGGGATACAGCCTGAGATCGCTTACAAGGTCCGAGGAGCCGGAAGTACCTCCCTTCACTTTCTGCGATCATGACAGTGTGTTCTGGGCGCATAGTAAATCATTCTCCAAGACTCGTCCCGGAGGCTATACCAATTTCACTGCGGCGGCGGCCGTCGGAAGATGCAGTGTGTCGAAATTATCCATAACTGCTGCTGCCCTGACTCTAGACAGTGGCCCCCACGTTGATGATATTATTGTACAAAACGTAGATGGATTGCAAACTGGATGTGGAGGGGATGGGAATCAAAGCATGTGGAGGACTTGGAGATACTGCTCAGGCTGGGATTCGGCTCCTCTCCGAGTCCACATCCCCGAGCAACTGAGTGTGACAGCTGCGGCATGCGATATCAGAGAAGGCGCTGTCGGAATCCGAGAAGCTGAGAAGCCATTAGAAATCTGAGGAGACGTAAGAGACGTAAACGGTGCGTAGCGAGGGGCTGGAGCGAACCCCTTCACCTTGGCGCGGCAAACCTGAGCCGCGGCTGAGCCGCTCTTCCATTGCCAGCGTGCACACAGAGTATATATTACACAGTCAGATCACACGGAAACAATCTCTCCCCCTCTCGCTCAGACATTTCTCCCTGCTCTTGCTCTCATTGTTGGTCCATGGCGCTTTCCAAACCTCTGCATCCATGCCGTTCTGATGATGCCCATCGTCAGTTAGCTGTGGCAAGATTTATCAGGTCTGTCCTCTTTCACTGGCACCCCCATCTCTGAATCTTACAATCTCACGAGGCAGCAAGCTACATAGGTGCGCACCAGGGAGGCAGCCAGGACGAGGATGGATCCGGAGTGGCAAGGCGAACTGGCACTTCGCCTTGCCATCCATCCCTTTCCTGACGCACTGGCACCGGCCCGTGAGACAGCCGGAACATTGACCTCGCCGGGTGGACCACGGAGCGATCTGGGTGAAGCACACATGTGGTAGTCCGACGCGGCATGAGGTTAGTGATTCCATGCACGTATTGCTGAGGGATTTGTGCTTACAGACCGAGGGAGTCGGGACGTCTTCAATAGCTGGTGGTAGACCTGCATCGTAGCATCCGAGCATCTCGAAGGCCGCTGGATGGGAAGGACCAAGGGTGGGTAACTGTGGGTTGCTCATTATTCCCCATTTTCACACAATGCAAGCTCGCCAACCCGGGCATGTAGCAACATTGAAGACGCGGGGAGCATCGGCGACGTATGCATGCAGCACTACACGCAGGAATTAGTTAATCAGTACGTTCATCATTCCACGCTTACATATTGCTCGACCTCGCTAACAGGTCTCAGGTTCTTGGGGACGCAATCAGCGACGGCCAGAACTTCCACAGGCAAGTTGTTCGGGCTGACAATACCATTAGGTTGGGGGGCAGGCTCGGATTGTGGGACAGTGTTTTCAGAGGAGCTGGACGGGGCAGTGAAGGGGTTGTCGGATTCGGAGGGATGAGTTGGGATACTCATCTGAGCGTCGACCGGAGACATCGGGTCGAGTAAAGCGGGATCAAAGCCAGACCGGTCAACAGGTTCCCTCGGTGAGCGTTGGTCTCTCGAAGATCCAGAGGGATGCCACTGCCCGGCGAAGCAAGAAGGAGATCGTCCACGAAGCGTACACTCAACGAGCGCCCAAGAGTGCGGCAAACAAGTATAGAACGTACGTAGAGCAGAAACCCAAGAACCGACTGGCGGCGGGTACGTACCATTTCGAGCTTTACATCGTGCGAGCTGGACGGTTCTGAGATTGCGGGCAGCACACAGAAACTACGTTCTGTGGCCGGCGGCGTGGAAGACCGTCTTGAAACACTTGGCCATCCGAGTTGGCGGACCGGGAAGGAGCAGGACGTGCGTACCTTTTTTTGCCTCGTGTGAGATGGACCCCGGTGGCACTTACACGCGCTCTTACAGGACTGCGGCCGGCGGCTGTATGCGAATGGATGAATGGGTTCGGAGCGGTGGGAGCGTCGGACTCGGACTCGGAGGCAGGATGTAGATGGCGGTTGTTTGGAGGGCAGAGGATGGAGGCTTCAAGTGTTTCGAGCGGGTTCAGGTCCTGTACTGATGTTTCCCGTCCCTTGAGTGTTCGTCGGGCGAGACTGAGTGCGGAGGTTGCATGGTGGTACCGCCGGTGAAAGCGAGAGAGCAGTGCCGCGAGCGCTGCCAGACAGCCCGATAGACGCCCGTCTCCCCGTCCTCCCACCAAGTCCGAATGCACACGACAAGGACACCGTGAACTACACACCACGAGAGCTCCTGCTATACCACAAGAGCCCCAAGTCTGCGATTATCAACGGCGCACAACGGTGTCTTGTGCGCCACAGCACAAAATATATATATTTGTCTGTGTATGTACATGCCGACAACGGCCCCCGCTCCTCCTCCCGCATCGCGACGCGCACGCCGAGCGCCTGCCCCTTCGTGAGCGGCGGGTACCCGTTCGCGTCCGCCTCCGAGCCCGTGCGCCACACGAACGACATGATCGCGATGCAGAACGCGATCATCGACCACGCGAGCCAGATCGCCGGGGTCGCGAGCAGCACCCAGATGTTCCACAGCACCGTCGCGCGCGTCTTGCGCGCCTCCTCCGCCCAGCGCGACGCCCGGTCCATCGACCGCATCGTCCCGAAGTGCACGATGTACACGCACCCGAACGAGAGCGACATGATCGCGAAGATGAGCGAGAAGAGCGCCGTCCAGCGCGTCACCGGGTCGCCAGCCGCGTCCTGGATCTGGAAGATCGTCAGGATCCCGCTGTGCAGCCGTCAGCATGGTTGGCGGTCTCAGTCAATGAAGAAGACGTACGTGGTGAGCAGCGCAGAGACGAGGTTGAACGTCTTCCACTCGCGCATGAGCGTGTCGACGAAGTTCTCCCACGAGATCTTGAACCGCGCCAGCGCGGGCGACACCGTCGGCGGCGTCCACTCCTCAGGATACGGTAGGCCGTTTGGCAGCGGCTTCGCGTTGTTCGTCGGTGTCGTGAAGCCCGCCGCGATGAACGCGTCGACCGAGGGGTCGTGTGCGAAGTCGCCACACGCATCGATGAGCCGCTCGATCTCGGGCTTGCTGAGCTCCGCGTCCTCGAACACGCGCGCGACGCGCTGCCAGTAGAGAGCGGGAAGGTGCAGAAGGAAGTTGAGGTACACGATACGGGGAAGGGTGTATGTGAAGAAGAAGCTGGCATCATTGAGGTACCTACGCCATGCGTTCCGCTTCTTCCGCGGCTTCTCATCCTCGTCCTCATCAGCACCCTTGCGGGCAGGGACGGCGCACACAGCGGTCGCCACGCGTGACCAAAGCGGAGGTTTCGGTGTGGTATGTGATACCTTCGGGGAAAAGGCAGGTGAGGCAGGGACATACGGGGGAGTGGCCTCCAAAGGGCGAGTCGGAGAATGCTCGCGGCGGAACCCAAACCAGCGTATATGCGAACTGAAAGGATCCGGAGGTATAAATCGCTCGTCGCGGGTATGGTTGCGGTGCAGATTCCAGCCATGCAAGATATTACGCAGCGGTGACGCCGCTCGCGACTGGGCTGGTGAGCGAGAAGGCGGCGTCTGAAGGGTATCTCGACCTTGCATAGCGGGGGACAAGTTGTGGTTGGGAGACCTCGTACTTCGGCCGCGGCCGCGCGAAGGGGGAGGCGATTGGTTATATACCTGTCCCCGTGTCGGTCCTGGGCTGTCGCGGGAGTAGAAGGACGGTGAGTCGTTGTGGCTTAAGCGACCCAAGCCGCCTGTAGTGACGATGCTGGTCAGTACCTGCCAGTGCAACAGATGATGCAGAAAGAGGGGAGTTCGCGATATCAATGAAAGTGGTCGGCTATTCACAACATGGATACCAGTACAGTTCAGCCCCTTGAGAGCACGAAAAGAGTCCATTGCCCCTCATCACCGTACACATGCATAGTTGCCATGAGCCGTCGCTAATAATTTGACTCTCATTCAGACAAATCACATGTGCACCCGTCCGTTGGATCATCGAAGACGAGCTCCAGCTACGTGTCAACATCTTACGGTGAGCCTCAAAACGACCCATCTACTGCAAGACCATGGCTGTTTCACGAGAAGCACTGAAGTGTAGGACTGAGGGAAGGGGAGGGAAGAGTACGGCCCAGGTGGATTAGGCCTGGTTCTTCCCAAGTCGCACCCCTTGGGATACACATAAGAGGGAGGGTTCAGATGTTGAGAAGAATATATGACCCGTCAATAGACAACGCGAAGATCCACCAGTGCCTTGCAAAGCTCCGGATGTCACGAACGTTCCGTTTGGCGCCTACCTTGGCGTCTCTGTTTCCTTTTCTGGACGGTTTACTTCCCATGTCGTCCCTATGGTCCTTTGTTGCATCGTAACCCGTCCCCTTGTCTCGTAGTACAATAGCTCCTATTGTCCCTGTTGTTCCCTAGTCGCTATTGTCCTACATTCCATTGTTCTCCCTTCCACTCCCGCGTCCATAGTTACCTATTGTCCTTGGACCCCATTGTTCTGTACATGTATATAAGACCTGTACCTTGCTGCCTGGAGACTTCAGTTTCGACCTCTTGTCTCCAGGTAAGCCACTCTGTATTCTCGCTCATACATACTCGCTCAATACATCTTGTCTCCAGCCTGACTGTCGAGCCCTGCTCCGCTCTCGCTGCACAAGTGCTCGTCGACGCCCTTGCTCGTCTTCGTAAGCCTCCCTGATCTTACTCGACAGCCAGTCGTAACATTAGGTCGAAACTTCTCCACGAGCACCGGCGTACTCCTTACTCCCTTTCCTCTTGTATGGTACGCACTTGATCCTCTGTGTTGGCCTCACGTAGTGCGCGCTCTAGTCACACCATTGGACGTGGTCTTGGTTCAACCCGAGGCTTGCCACTTAGTGGTACAGGACGCGGAAAGCTCCTAACCCAAGACCCCGGTACTGACAGAAGTGGTCCGCCTCACAGCGTGGGAGGCTAGAGAAAGGCGGCGAAACAAAGCCAAGGCAGAACACCCTTGGGATCGTGTCCCTTGAGGCTAAGACACAGCAATAGGCCGAGGAGGCTGAGCAGACAGTGTTGGATCGTGCACCTGCCGTTTTCATTCCTGGGATAGGAAGCGAGCTATCCCTACCCCATCCACCCTGGCTTGTGAAAGAAGACCACACGTCTTTCACCCGACTGAAGTTCAGCACGAACACCTGCTTAACGAGCTCGGTGACTGGGCTGTCTGTGTAGAACAACCGTGTCCCAATTGGCACTGGATCTTTGCAGATACTGAGGAGAATCGTCGTGCGGTTGCACCTCGCCTCTATCCCACACCAGCACACGTAGACATAATCCGCAACCACCTTGCCAACCCTCCAGAGCCACCTCCCCGAGACCCAGAACGACCCCCTGTTCGTCAAGCAGCAGCCATTGCAGCCAGGAACCCCTCATCCCGACCTGCCTCTCGACCTCGGAGCCACGCTCCAAGCCGTGTTCCCACTCCACCTCGATCTACAGGTTCTCCAATCCTTGATCGGACCATTGAACTAGTACGAGAACGACTCCAAGGTCTCCGACCAATCACCCCTCCGGTTGACCCGAACCGACCCACTGTCAACCTCAACAGTCCCACTCCACCCTCATCACATCACTCTTCATCGCACCACTCATCGGCAGCTTCCTCGCGCTCACAATCACCAACGCCCTCATCGACCATGAGCAACGCTGGCACCACACCCGCACCTCCGCAACTGCCGGCTGGTTATGATGTCTCCAAGCTGGTCACCCAACTCGCCCCTCGCGAATACGATGGAAAGATGGCTCAGGATGGCCTCCGCTTCGTTTCTGCGGCCAGCATCTACCACTCGAACATTACCACCTTCTCGCCAAGCTTTCCGGAAACGATCCTCTGGATCACCCTCCTCAATAAGC
Organism: Ganoderma sinense ZZ0214-1; assembly: GCA_002760635.1. NCBI lineage: Eukaryota > Fungi > Basidiomycota > Agaricomycetes > Polyporales > Polyporaceae > Ganoderma > Ganoderma sinense. Next base: position 407,484 of record AYKW01000001.1, read on the forward strand.
TTACGGAGGGAGCGGCAGAGTGGGCAGGCCCCCATATTGTGACGCTCGCGAGTGGTACTCAGCCGTGGGCAGACTTCGCGGCTTTTGAGACGGCCTTCAAAGCCCACTTCTGCGCTGCGGATGACAAGGAAGCAGCCATCGCAGAGCTCGTTAAGCTCTGTAAAGGGCAGCACAAGATCGGCACCGTGCAGGACTACACGGTGAAGTTCAACGCGATCGCGGCTCGTACCAGCTTCAGTGCCGAGGACAAGCGCGAGCGGTACGCACCGGCTGCCTTACACAAGATCAAGGACATCCTCGCTACCTCAGGCCACGACACTTCATCGATCACGAAGATCCAAGCGGTCGCACTGACCATGGATCAGAATTTGTTAGTGCGCAAAGAAGAGCGGCCCAAGCAGTTCAGTGGCGGGTGGAGAAAGAAGGGCGAGAAGGCCGCTGCCACTGGTAAAGAAGGCATCCAAACCTGTCGAGACCAAAGCGCGTGATACGGAGGTACGGCTTACGGCATGCAATGGTCCTCGTAGGGTAAGGAAGGCAAAGACGGTGGGTAGGATACGTGCAGCCGTGATGGTCGAGGAGGAGGAGGAGGATAAACCTCTACCACCAGGTTTTCTGCCGGAATGGGATGGCACTGAGGAATCTCTCCTCGACGCTTTAGCTACTGGGCGAACCCTTCGCAATGCTCCTAAACTCTTTGTCTCAGCGACCTACACATACTCTCAACAACTTGCTGAGCAAGAGTACCAGAAGAAGGAGATTCGCCCTGTCGAAGAGATTGTACCTAAACAGTACCACGAGTATCTGCGCGTGTTCTCGAAGGAGGCATCTGAACGCCTACCTGATCATGGACCATACGACCACGCTATTGAACTCGTGCCAGATGCCAGGATGTTCCATTCCAAGGTGTACCCCCTGTCGCCCAGCGAGCAGGTCGAGCTTGACAAGTTCATTAACGAGAACTTGGCCAAAGGCTATATTCAGGAGTCGAAGTCACCGATGTCTTCACCGTTCTTCTTCGTTAAAAAGAAGGATGGCAGCCTACGTCCTGTACAGGACTACCAGCAGTTGAATGACATCACCATTAAGAACCGATACCCGCTGCTGCTGGTGTCTGACTTGATGGATCGACTCAAGAAGGCCAAGTACTTCACAAAGCTTGACATTTGTTGGGGGTACAACAATGTGCAGATTAAAACTGGTGACGAGTGGAAGGCTGCCTTTGTTACCAATCAAGGGCTGTTCGAGCTGAACGTAATGTTCTTTGGGTTAGCCAATTCGCCCAGCACATTCTCTGCGCTTATGAACGACATCTTCAAGGACCTCATCATACTAGGCAAAGTCACTATCTACCTCGACGACATCCTCATATTCACCAACGACATCGAGGAACATCGCACATTAGTGCGTGAGGTCTTGAAGCGTCTAGCAGAGCGCGACTTGTTCTGCAAACCAGAGAAGTGCAAATTCGAACAGCCCAAGGTTGAATACCTGGGGGTACTCGTATCGGAGAACCGTGTAGAGATGGACCCGGTGAAGGTTAAGGGTATCGCAGCGTGGCCTGTCCCTCAGAACGCCTCGGACGTACGGAAGTTCCGCGGCTTTGCGAACTTCTACCGGCGTTTCATCAAGGACTTTAGTGCCGTCTGCAAACCTTTAGATCGCCTCACGGGCAATGCTCCATGGAAATGGGAAACCGAAGAGCAGGAAGCCTTTGACGAGCTCAAACGTCGCTTTACCGAAAGTCCTGTCCTGAGCATGTACGATCCAGACTGCAAAACCCGCATTGAAGTCGATGCGTCCGGGTACGCTACCGGTGCAGTTCTGTCTCAGGAGGGGGAGGACGGTAAATGGCACCCTGTTGCTTTTCACTCCGAGTCTATGAGCGATGCGGAACGCAACTATGAGATCTACGACAAGGAGATGCTCGCTATCATTCGTGCCCTGCAGGCCTGGCGCCATTATCTTGAAGGTCTTCCTAGTGTGTTCGAAATCCAATCGGACCACAAGAACCTCGAGTACTGGAAGACCGCTCAGAACCTCACACGCAGGCAGGCACGATGGGCTCTTTACTTGTCGCGGTTTGAGTTTGTCATCTTGCATAAACCAGGCACATCTAATGGCCGGGCAGA
>AYKW01000001.1:418686-658384 GCA_002760635.1 Ganoderma sinense ZZ0214-1
GCGGGCGGTCGTCTTGCAGGCGGATTCGACACCGTGGGGCGGCGCACGAGCATGGTCGAGCCGTCCCTGGGCCGCAGGAGTCAGGACATGGGGCGATGGACTCGTCGGGAGAGCGGGCCGCACTCTCTCCCCAACCATTCATACCTGTGCTCGGCCGCGCGCGTGGCGGTGCATGGGAGGGATTGGAGTGGGTGTGTCCGCGGCGTACATGTGGGAGACCGAGCGGTGGCTAGGGCTGCAGCCGAAGAGACGGTCGTGCCGTGAGGACGGTGCCGGTCGCACTCAAGACGATTCAGACGACGCGGCGTGGACAGAGACTCGGAGACGGCTGGGGAGAGACCGAGAACGAGAGGGATGCCACTGGAGGCTGGGACTCGGGCGGCGCACGCCGGAGTCGGCTGGAATCACGAGCCGTCGCGCAGGCCGTCCATCTCGCGCGGTCTCCGTGGCGCAGGTCGGTCAGACTGTGAGACGGAGCGGGTACGGAACGTGTACTCACGCCGGCCGCAATATATTTATATTTCGTGCATCCAGATCGAGGGTGGGCTGAAAGGCGAGCGGGAACTTCGGTGCCAGACGGGGATGCGAGCCGGCAGGGCATTAGTGAATCCCGGTGGAGACGGGCGTCGTGGCGGGACATTCGAAGAGGTATGTGGCTTCGCTCGGTCTCGGGTACACAGGTGGTGCTGAAGGAGCTGCGGCAGAAGGCGCAAGTGATCGCTCCGGACGCTGATTCGCTTGTCAGTGCTCCGCTCCGACCCGGAAGCAGACTTTGACGGGAGCTGGGTCGACGAGGACGAGGGTGAGCTCGGCACGCATCGCATGCTGGGGGGAGATCCTTACTTACCTCACCGGCATCGTTTCGTCCAGATCTAGGCACCGAGCTGCCGAACGCGGTCCAGTCAATGCGGGAGCGTGCCGGCGATCAAACGAGACCCACCGCCCAAGAAGCCGACCCCGGATGAGCATGGAGCAGCTTGGCCGTGTGCGGGGTGCCCGGTCGTCGCTGTTCCGTCGCGACGACTGCAAATAACGTCTGGGTACAGACGTGGTCAATCCCGCAAGCGCGACCCTGGCAGCGGCCTCCGTGACCAGCGTACGAGAATGCGGCGCGACGTCGACGCGACGCCGAGTTGACAGCTGAACTTGGCGTTGCGGGAAGGTCGGTCCAGTCAGATAGGGCGGTGAGCGGGCTTGCATGTCTTTGGATCTCGGTAGGCCACTGACAAAGTTGCCGTCAGGTTCAGGCACAAGAATGGCGGCCTGGGGCGGACATGGCGAACGTACCGGTCATCAAAGGAAAGCTGCCGCGAACCGGGAGAGCACACGGGAGGGAGGTTGAGTGGTTGTATGTGTAATGCGGATGCAGGTCGATGCGCGCGGTGTCGAGCGGGGAGAGGATGAGAGAGCTCGATGTGAGTGCCCTTTCCAGCCCGCCGACTCGGGGGTTCTTGTAGAAAACGTCGGTGGCCCGTGCGCGCATGCCCTGCGCACGGTCCCGCTCTGCCTTGTTCCGAGTTTACGAGAGTCGAAGGGCGAGACCCGCATGCACACGTCATGAGCGAGTCGGCCATGCTCGCCATCTCATGATGCGGGCAAGGAGGCCGAGCACGATAGGCTGCACGGAATGTCCAGACGGAGCAGATGGCATTAGCCACTTCTGTGGAAGAACGGACGCTGTGTGCCGAATGCGGGGCTGTTCTCGCTTGACGAGGCGGGCGTTCCGCGGACGCTTATCGTGTTCTCCCCCGCGTTGTTGCCACAAGCCGAGCCGTCTCGGTAGGAAGATCCGTCTTGTGATCCCGGAATGTCCGGACGCGGCATCTAGGCCAAATATTCCGAGCTGTGTACGCGAGGCCTCCAGGATGCTGGTCTGTTGGACCCGCTGCCACCGCTGCCATTCCGGCACGCGTGCGGAGATATCCCTGCCGTACTATACCACCCCAGCCCTCTTGTCAAGTTGATTGTAAGCAATGGTCGACGGTGGCCATTCTCCTTCCGGGATGCTTGCACAATGCATTTGCGTTGCTGTGGCCTATGTTCACGCTGCGGGTCTAGCAGGATTGAATTTCGTTCTCGAGAGAAACACCCCGGAACAGAATAAACTAGTACGTTATGGCTGGCTCGCAGTGTCGGAAGAGATGGCGGCTGAGAATTATAATTAATTATCCCAGGGATGCGTGCGACTGTAGTTTGCGAGGCTCGGGCCTGCTCGGCGACCCGGTATGGCCTCATTTGCTGACTGTTCCCACCTTACTCCTCCACTCCGCCGTCTCTTCCGCCTACTCGAGTCTGAGTCGGATGCTTGTGCTTCACATCTACAACGTGGTCAAACAGTCTCGGTATACCTATACCTTCCAATGCCTCACCCAAGCATGTCCTTAATCCAGCGCACCGAAGTTAGTGATGATTGAGAAGTAGCCCGTGCCCGTCGCGGAATTTACTCCGCTCGAGACTGCAGCAAAACGGAATTGGATGCTCTCGTTGTAGGTTACGCACTTTGTCAACTAATAAATCCAAGTCCTTCTCAATTAATCTATTTGTGGTTCAGCACGCAACGGCGAGGGCTTGCAATTCAGCTAGGGTGCAGCAGTGGGCGGACTCACCAGGCTGCACGAGTCTGAAGTTGGTAAGGACTCACGATACAGCAGTCATAGCCCACATTATTAATCATCTGCATCAACGCAGGGCATAATGAAGGGATTCGTACGACTCGGAGTCCAATGGGCCTCTCGGCGGCCTAGTACACTGGCACGCAAGGCGCTTCGGATCTGGGATACAGCCTGAGATCGCTTACAAGGTCCGAGGAGCCGGAAGTACCTCCCTTCACTTTCTGCGATCATGACAGTGTGTTCTGGGCGCATAGTAAATCATTCTCCAAGACTCGTCCCGGAGGCTATACCAATTTCACTGCGGCGGCGGCCGTCGGAAGATGCAGTGTGTCGAAATTATCCATAACTGCTGACAGCTGCTGCCCTGACTCTAGACAGTGGCCCCCATGTTGATGATATTATTGCACAAAACGTAGATGGATTGCAAACTGGATGTGGAGGGGATGGGAATCAAAGCATGTGCAGGACTTGGAGATACTGCTCAGGCTGGGATTCCGCTCCTCTCCACATCCCCGAGCAACTGAGTGTGACAGCTGCGGCATGTGATATCCGAGTCAGAGAAGGCGCTGTCGGAATCCGAGAAGCTGAGAAGCCATTAGAAATCTGAGGAGACGTAAATGGTGCATAGCGAGGGGCTGGAGCGAACCCCTTCACCTTGGCTCGGCAAACCTGAGCCGCGGCTGAGCCGCTCTTCCATTGCCAGCGTGCACACAGAGTATATTACACAGTCAGATCACACAGAAACAATCTCTCCCCCTCCCGCTCAGACATTTCTCCCCGCTCTTGCTCTCATTGCTAGGCCATGGCGCTTTCCAAACCTCTGCATCCATGCCGTTCTGATGATGCCCATCGTCAGCTAGCTCAGCCTAGCTGTGGCAAGATTTATCAGGTCTGTCCTCTTTACACCCCCATCTCTGAATCTTACAATCTCACGAGGCAGCAAGCTACACAGTTGCGCACCAGGGAGGCAGCCAGGACGAGGATGGAGTGGCAAGGCGGACTGGCACTTCGCCTTGCCATCCATGCCTTTCCTGACCCACTGGCACTGGCCCGTGAGACAGCCGGAACATTGACCTCGCCGGGTGGACCACGGAGCGATCTGGGTGAAGCACACATGTGGTGGTCCCATGCGGCATGAGGTTAGTGATTCCATGCACGTATTGCTGAGGGATTTGTGCTTACAGACCGAGGGAGTCGGGACATCTTCAACAGCTGGTGGTAGACCTGCATCGTAGCATCCGAGCATCTCGAAGGCCGCTGGATGGGAAGGACCAAGGGTGGGTTGCTCATTATTCCCCACTTTCACACGATGCAAGCTCGCGAACCCGGGTGTGTAGCAACATTGAAGACACGGGGAGCATCGGCGACACATGCATGCAGCACTACACGCAGGAATTAGTTAATCAGTACGTTTCCACGCTTACATATTGCTCGACCTCGCTAACAGGTCTCAGGTTCCTGGGGACGCAATCAGCGACGGCCAGAACGTCCACAGGCAAGTTGTTCGGGCTGACAATACTATTAGGTTGGGGGGCATGCTCGGATTGTGGGACAGTGCTTTCAGAGGAGCTGGACGGGGCAGTGAAGGGGTTGTCGGAGGGATGAGTTGGGATACTCATCTGAGCGTCAACTGGAGACATCGGGTCGAGTAAAGCAGGCCCGGGATCAAAGCCAGACCGGCGAACAGGTTCCCTCGGTGAGCATTGGTCTCTCGAAGATCCAGAGGGATGCCACTGCCCGGCGAAGCAAGAAGGACATCGTCCGCGAAGCGTACACTCAACGAGCCCGCAAGAGTGCGGCAAACAAGTATAGAACGCATGTAGAGCAGAAACAGGCTCAAGAACCGACTGGCGACGAGTACGTACCATTTCGAGCTTCACAGCGTGCGAGCTGGACGGTGCTGAAATTGCGGGCAGCACACAAAAAGTACAAATTCGCGGCCGGCAGGGTGGAAGACTCGGACGGTGAAACATTTGGCCATCCGAGTTGGTGCGACAACGCCGAGGGATGGATTGGAGGACACTCGGAAGGAGTGGGACGTGCGTACCTTTTTTGCCTCGTGTGAGATGGAACCTGTTGAAGCCACGACCTGGCCACGACCCCGGTGGCACTTACACGCGCTCTTACAGGACTGCGGCCGGCGGCTGTATGCGAATGGATGAATGGGTTCGGAGCGGTGGGAGCGTCGGACTCGGACTCGGAGGCGGGAGGTAGATGGCGGTTGTTTGGAGGGCAGAGGATGGAAGCTTCAAGTGTTTCGAGCGGGTTCAGGTCCTGTACTGATGTTTCCCGTCCCTTGAGTGTTTGTCGGGCGAGACTGAGTGCGGAGGTTGCATGGTGGTGAAAGCGAGCTCGAGAGAGCAGTGCCGCGAGCGCTGCCAGACAGCCCGATAGACGCCCGTCTTCCCGTCCTCCCACCAAGTCCTACTATACCACAAGAGCTCCTACTATACCACAAGAGCCCCTGCTATACCACAAGAGCTCCTACTATACCACAAGAGCCCCTGCAATACCACAAGGGCCCCCAAGTCTGCGATTATCAACGGCGCACAACGGTGTCTTGTGCGCCACAGCACAAAATATATTTGTCCGCATATATACACACGCCCACAGCCACGCCCGCTCCCTGCCCGCTCCTCCTGCTCCGCCAGCCCTGACGCCGTCATCGCAATGCAGAACGCGATCATCGACCACGCGAGCCAGATCGCCGGGGTCGCGAGCAGCACCCAGATGTTCCACAGCACCGTCGCGCGCGTCTTGCGCGCCTCCTCCGCCCAGCGCGACGCCCGGTCCATCGACCGCATCGTCCCGAAGTGCACGATGTACACGCACCCGAACGAGAGCGACATGATCGCGAAGATGAGCGAGAAGAGCGCCGTCCAGCGCGTCACCGGGTCGCCTGCAGCGTCCTGGATCTGGAAGATCGTGAGGATCCCGCTGTGCAGCCGTCAGCATGGTTGGCGGTCTCAGTAAATGAAGAAGACGTACGTGGTGAGCAGAGCGGAGACGAGGTTGAACGTCTTCCACTCGCGCATGAGCGTGTCGACGAAGTTCTCCCACGAGATCTTGAACCGCGCCAGCGCGGGCGACACCGTCGGCGGCGTCCATTCCTCGGGATACGGTAGGCCGTTTGGCAGCGGCTTCGCGTTGTTCGTCGGTGTCGTGAAGCCCGCCGCGATGAACGCGTCCACCGAGGGGTCGTGTGCGAAGTCGCCACACGCATCGATGAGCCGCTCGATCTCGGGCTTGCTGAGCTCCGCGTCCTCGAACACGCGCGCGACGCGCTGCCAGTAGAGCGCCCGGGAGGTGGAGGAGGAAGTTGAGGTACACGATACGGGGAAGGGTGGTATGTGAAGAAGAAGCTGGTATCGTTGAGGTACCTGCGCCATGTGTTCCGCTTCTTCCGCGGCTTCTCATCCTCGTCCTCATCAGGACCCTTGCGAGCACGGACGGGCCACACAGCGGTCGCCACGCGTGACCAAAGCGGAGGTTTCGGCGTGGTATGTGAAATCTTCGGGGAGAAGGCCGGGGAACCGGGGACATACGGAGGAGTAGCCTCCAGAGGGCGCGACGGGGAGTGCTCGCGGCGGAACCCAAACCAGCGTATATGTGAGCTGAAAGGATCCGGGGGGATGAAGCGCTCGTCGCGGGTATGGTTGCGGTGCAGATTCCAGCCATGCAAGATATTACGCAGCGGTGACGCCGCTCGCGACTGGGCTGGTGAGCGAGAAGGCGGCGTCTGAAGGGTATCTCGACCTTGCATAGCGGGAGACAAGTTGTGGTTGGGAGACCTCGTACTTCGGCCACGGCCGCGCGAAGGAGGAGGCGACTGGTTATATACCTGTCCCCGTGTTGGTCCTGGGCTGTCGCGGGAGTAGAAGGACGGCGAGTCGTTGTGGCTTAGGCGACCCAAGCCGGCTGTGGCGACGATGCTGGTCAGTACCTGCCCGATGATGCGAAAAAGGGGAGTGTTCGCGGTATCAACGAAAGTCATCGGCTATTCGCAAGATGGATACCACTACAGTTCAGCCCCTTGAGGACACCAAAAAAACCTGTTCTCGAGAACGAGACGACTTGTAAGGCGTTTACGGAACACTCGGTCCGTCAATGAATATCGCTTAAATCTTCACAAAGCTCTGCACCTCTGGAGCTGTGGGGAGTGCTGCAGCTCAAGGAGAAAGCCTTTCTCAAGTTCCTCGCCAACGGAACCATGCCTGACAGCCGATCTTCCAATGCGCTGGAAGAACACGACCACCTCTCCGCATAACGGTAATAGCCCTTCTCTGTGTTTATGGATCGCGGAGCATCTGATTGCTTCGACCGAGGAAGCTGGCCCTCGTCACCATCCGCCCTTGATCTCATGACCACAATTTGGCACAAAGGAGGGTATTGGGGTGAAAAACTATAAGGTTGGTGGCGTCCATGGGCAGGCAACGCCACGTGGAGTCAAATTTTCTTTCTCCCACACCTCGACTTTCGAAACTTCGCCCCCGACAAGATGGCCTATCTCCCAACACGAAGACTATGTCGCGGACAAATTTTTAAAAAGAGAGGATATGGGTGAGGAGATAGGTCTCGATGTTTGCATGGCAGCCCCGGCTCGTAGGACGGGCAGTAACAGTTACATCGCCTGAAAAATGGCTCGCATTTGACCCTTCAACAAAGGCATGCTCAAAAGTCCGTTTGGGACCGCCAGATCGGCGAAGCCTACGGGCTACTCCGAGGTCACCGATACTCTTGTGTGCGTCGTGTTCGAGTTTCAGTGCGTGAATCGCAGTTCAAACCTTGATCATGACAAAGAGAGCAATCACAGACTTGCCCTTGGACGCTTGCGTACGGGCAAGAAAATATGGCCCAGGCCATTCACGAGAGCCCTATGGCGCGACCTTGCTCTCCTCTGAACTCTGAGAACGAGAGGGATTGACATGAACAGTTTCTGATATGCACTACGCCCGGCGGTACAAAGACATGCTTAACATCTGAGGGTTCTCTCGGGACGCGTTCGTGACGCGTAAATCACCTCTACGGATGCCACCGGCGGGTATAGGGCATGTTCACAGAGACAACTTCCCACCCCGGCGCGCAAGCACACCCAATGACATGCATTTTTGATTGTGTCTCACGCGCCTTGGCGAAAAGATCCAGGGGGAATGATGTCATCGAGGAACGGGTCGGTGAAAAGTATACGGTAATCAAACATTTCACGGACACAGGAACGGAAGACCACGCCCTCCCAGTGGGTGAAGACAGATCGACGGGCAACGGAGCAGGGAGACACGGAAAAAAGCCAAGGCAAAGACGAAAGGCACAGAACTCACCAGCTCTGACATTCTGAAACGACCCGGGAAGGGAGCGGCCGCTCTCGTTCCTTGGTCTCGGGGTCTCCTTCGCAATTGAGGGGTCCGACTCGCTTTGTTGAGTCGCGTCGGGAAGCGAGTGCAGCGCGCGCAGACTGCCGGACGCGGAGTCGATGGAGGTGAGGGACACATCGGCGCTTCGCGGCCCACCGCGGGTGATGGTCTTAAGACGGTCGAGGACGGGAGTGGATTGTGTCGGGAGGGCAGTGAGCTTGTCGGAGCTAGTGAGGTTGGATGAGGAGGAGTGCGACTCTGCGGTAGTACGCGGCGATGAGCGGTGTCCCTGGCCACAGTATCGTAGCGTACTGACCTTTCAACACCTGGTCCCCACTATCAGAGGGAAATGGTATGGAATTCGAGCGTGTCGGGGTGGGCCCGCGGGCGGGTTCGGGTTCCACATTCGTCGGCGCCGACATGGCTTCAAGCCCCAGGTCCACAGAGTGCGCGTTACAGTCGTCAACAGTGGTCAGAAAGCCGTCGAAAGCTAGAACGTCGACGTCGTCGTGATGGTGGTGGTCGGAGAGAGCATGGGGGTAGGGGACATTCAGAGGGAACGAACAGAGGACGCCGTTCTGAGTTTGTGAGAGATTGGTGGAAGTCGAGTACCCACGCGTGCCGGATATGGAGCGAGACGCGTCTGTGGCTGTGCACAAGTCGAGGGCTGGACACCTCTCTCCTGCTCTCTCCTGCTCTCTCTCGCCCTCCCCAGTCCTGTCGTCATCTTGCGTTTGACAGCTGCTCGCGTCTTGCGATTGGTCGACGAGCAGCGTCCCTTCCCTGCTCCACAGCTGCCCTTAGGCTGCGTCGTTGTCCGTCCTCGCTTTTCCCTCGCTTTTGCGCTCGTCTTGGTGCCGTCTGCCAGGCCCGTCCCTCCAAGTTTTCTTCGATCGTCCGCGCCGTCTGCTCCTCTCCACGACTCGGATCCGACGTCTTTTCTCTTTCTTTTCGCCGCATACTCGTCCTCCCGTCGATCCATGCATCAACTCCCCCCGCCGCATGCCGTCTTCGCCTCCTGCCTCCGCCGCCGGTCATGCTTGAAAGGTGTGTGTGTTCTCTGTCTTCCCCTGATCGGTTTCGTGTCAGCTCAGACTATTCTCACGAACAGCCGATGTTTTAATCACCTCCCTTTCGTATCCCGGCGTTCCCTCTCACTCGAGAGACTCGGAGGAGTCCTTGTCCGCGTCTCTACACAAGCTCCCCGCGCTTGAAGCAGTTCCGGCGCAGCGGCGAACGGCTTGGAGGATGGAAGTGATAAAAACGGTGTTACGCACACCAGGTCTCGTCATGGATATCCGGTGCGTTTCTTCGCCGTCGCTGCACGCCTCTGAGCACCCTGATTCCCTCTTCCCCCGTAACATCTCCAGCGTGAAGGCTAAGTGTTCCCGACCACGCCGACAAGCGAGTTCTCCCGAATGCACTTTGTAAGCACACGAGGCCGGTGTGCGTTGCGGCCTGAAAGGACGCAAACGGCGGGCCACAAACGCGAGCATGCCGCGGCACCCAGTACCTCTGCCATACCGTGATTGGTACGCCCGCTTCCGTCCTGCTCGCATCGTGGAGAAGCTGATGGCGGCGTTGCACACAGCGGCCGCCCACGGGGGGAACATACACTCAGGCGGTGCAAAGACGTTCCGCCGGGCGCCCGCAGACCATCCATCCCTCCTCCTCAACCTCGAGAACGGGCCCGTCGCGAGACAAGCGGGCCTCAACCCGCGTTTCCCAGCACGCACGGACCACTGTGCGACGAGCAACACGTGCTGCGAACCCAGCCGCAAGCGGACCGCGTCCCGCGACTCTGGACGCCTCCCTCTCCCCCGTCACAAACACGGCGAGATCTCGCGCGCCCAGCACCGGTTTGGCACGCAAACAGCCACCTCAGTCTCTATGAACACCGGCAAGACGAACGCGGGGGGCTCCCGCCCCCGCCGCGTGCGGATCGAAGACGTACCCAGACGGCCGGTTTCACGGCACCCCGCCACCGCCCCCTCACGTCCTGCCCACCCCCATCCTGCTATGACGCAAGACGCCTCGAACGAAGCCGGGAGACGTGCGGACGACGGCCAGCGAGACGTGGGACGCCGTCGCGGCGGCTACATTGACAGGGCAGGCGCTGTGCGCGAACGTGGCGGGCAGCGGCACGAAAATCGCGCCATCCTCGTGCGGAATGCGTCCCGCCGTGCACTGATCGTGGGTTTCGGGACCGCTGTGCTGCGCTGCGTCGGGCGCGCACGGTTTCGCGGCCGTCGGGCGGGGTTCGGAAATCGGTGGATGGTGCGGTTTCATGGTACTGTAATTCGATTTTTTTCGGGGCGGGTCTGGTCTCTCCGCACTAGTACTGATCCCGCCCTCCCTCGGCTCAGCCGGCGCTGGGGACGGCGTGCGTGGACACCGGAGGGTGCGTGCATGTGTGTTGCAGTGTCCGAGGCGGAACTGAGAAAATTGATAATTATAATTTTTGGCAGGACGGTGGGAGACGGGTGCGGGCGTGACTCTGACATGGAGCTCAGCGGCGGGCTACCCGTCGTCGGTACTTGCTTGACCGGCGCGGGTAGTGGGACACAGACGGATGGCGGGCTCGTCTGGAATGCGCAGCGACGGGTTTAGTCCGTGGTACGTTAGCAGCAGGATGGGGCACGTACTCGGCTGACTGGACAGCGACAGCGTTAATGCGGGCGCCGCAGATTCAGATTCACTGGCAGGGACGAGCCGGAACAGACTCGGCGACGGAAAAGCATGACGGGCGGACGGGCGGGCGAGGGCGGTCCGGTCGTCTTGCAGGCGGATTCGACACCGTGGGGCGGCGCACGAGCATGGTCGAGCCGTCCCTGGGTCGCAGGAGTCAGGACATGGGGCGATGGACTCGGAGGGAGAGCGGGCCGCACTCTCTCCCCAACCATTAATATTCATGCCTGTGCTCGGCCCCGCGCGTGGCGGTGCATGGGAGGATTGGGGTGGGTGTGTCCCCGGCGTACATATGGGAGACCGAGCGGTGGCTAGGGCTGCAGCCGAAGAGACGGTCGTGCCGTGAGGACGGTGCCGGTCGCACTCAAGACGATTCAGACGACGCGGCGTGGACAGAGACTCGGAGACGGCTGGGGAGAGACCGAGAACGAGAGGGATGCCACTGGAGGCTGGGACTCGGGCGGCGCACGCCGGAGTCGGCTGGAATCACGAGCCGTCGCGCAGGCCGTCCATCTCGCGCGGTCTCCGTGGCGCAGGTCGGTCAGACTGTGAGACGGAGCGGGTACGGAACGTGTACTCACGCCGGCCGCAATATATTTATATTTCGTGCATCCAGATCGAGGGTGGGCTGAAAGGCGAGCGGGAACTTCGGTGCCAGACGGGGATGCGAGCCGGCAGGGCATTAGTGAATCCCGGTGGAGACGGGCGTCGTGGCGGGACATTCGAAGAGGTATGTGGCTTCGCTCGGTCTCGGGTACGCAGGTGGTGCTGAAGGAGCTGCGGCAGAAGGCGCGAGTGATCGCTCCGACCCGGAAGCAGACTTTGACGGGAGCTGGCTCGACGTGGTCTGGGTCGACGAGGACGAGGGTGAGCTCGGCACGCATCGCATGCTGGGGGGAGATACTTACTTACCTCACCGGCATCGTTTCGTCCAGATCTAGGCACCGAGCTGCCGAACGCGGTCCAGTCAATGCGGGAGCGTGCCGGCGATCAAACGAGACCCACCGCCCAAGAAGCCGACCCCGGATGAGCATGGAGCAGCTTGGCCGTGTGCGGGGTGCGGGGTGCCCGGTCGTCGCCGTTCCGTCGCGACGACTGTAAATAACGTCTGGGTACAGACGCGGTCAATCCCGCAAGCGCGACCCTGGCCAGCGGCCTCCGTGACCAGCGTACAAGAATGCGGCGCGACGCCGACGCGACGCAGAGTTGACAGCTGAACTTGGCGTTGCGGGAAGGTCGGTCCAGTCAGATAGGGCGGTGAGCGGGCTTGCATGTCTTTGGATCTCGGTAGGCCACTGACAAAGTTGCCGTCAGGTTCAGGCACAAGAATGGCGGCCCGGGGCGGACATGGGGAACGTACCGGTCATCAAAGGAAAGCTGCCGCGAACCGGGAGAGCACACGGGAGGGAGGTCGAGTGGTTGTATGTGTAATGCGGATGCGGGTCGATGCGCGCGGTGTCGAGCGGGGAGAGGATGAGAGAGCTCGAGGTGAGTGCCCTTTCCAGCCCGCCGACTCGGGGGTTCTTGTAGAAAACGTCGGTGGCCCGTGCGCGCATGCCCTGCGCACGGTCCCGCTCTGCCTTGTTCCGAGTTTACGAGAGTCGAAGGGCGAGACCCGCATGCACACGTCATGAGCGAGTCGGCCATGCTCGCCATCTCATGATGCGGGCAAGGAGGCCGAGCACGATAGGCTGCACGGAATGTCCAGACGGAGCAGATGGCATTAGCCACTTCTGTGGAAGAACGGACGCTGTGTGCCGAATGCGGGGCTGTTCTCGCTTGACGAGGCGGGCGTTCCGCGGACGCTTATCGTGTTCTCCCCCGCGTTGTTGCCACAAGCCGAGCCGTCTCGGTAGGAAGATCCGTCTTGTGATCCCGGAATGTCCGGACGCGGCATCTAGGCCAAATATTCCGAGCTGTGTACGCGAGGCCTCCAGGATGCTGGTCTGTTGGACCCGCTGCCACCGCTGCCATTCCGGCACGCGTGCGGAGATATCCCTGCCGTACTATACTACCCCAGCCCTCTTGTCAAGTTGATTGTAAGCAATGGTCGACGGTGGCCATTCTCCTTCCGGGATGCTTGCACAATGCATTTGCGTTGCTGTGGCCTATGTTCACGCTGCGGGTCTAGCAGGATTGAATTTCGTTCTCGAGAGAAACACCCCGGGACAGAATAAACTAGTACGTTATGGCTGGCTCGCAGTGTCGGAAGAGATGGCGGCTGAGAATTATAATTATCCCAGGGGTGCGTGCGACTGTAGTTTGCGAGGCTCGGGCCCGCTCGGCGACCCGGTATGGCCTCATTTGCTGACTGTTCCCACCTTACTCCTCCACTCCGCCGTCTCTCCCGCCTACTCGAGTCTGAGTCGGACGCTTGCGCTTCACATCTATACTGTAACGTGGTCAAACAGTCTCGGCATACCTATACCTTCCAATGCCTCACCCAAGCATGTCCTTAATCCAGCGCACCGAAGTTAGTGATGATCGAGAAGTAGCCCGTGCCCGTCCGAGTCGCGGAATTTACTCCGCTCGAGACTGCAGCAAAACGGAATTGGATGCTCTCGTTGTAGGTTACACATTTTGTCAACTAATAAATCCAAGTCCTTCTCAATTAATCTATTCGTGGTTCAGCACGCAACGGCGAGGGCTTGCAATTCAGCTAGGGTGCAGCAGTGGGCGGACTCACCAGGCTGCACAAGTCTGAAGTTGGTAAGGACTCGCGACACAGCAGTCATGGCCCACATTATTAATCATCCGCATCAACGCAGGGCATAATGAAGGGATTCTACGACTCGGAGTCCAATGGGCCTGTCGGCGGCCTAGTACACGCAAGGCGCGGCTTCGGATCTGGGATACAGCCTGAGATCGCTTACAAGGTCCGAGGAGCCGGAAGTACCTCCCTTCACTTTCTGCGATCATGACAGTGTGTTCTGGGCGCATAGTAAATCATTCTCCAAGACTCGTCCTGGAGGCTATACCAATTTCACTGCGGCGGCGGCCGTCAGAAGATGCAGTGTGTCGAAATTATCCATAACTGCTGACAGCTGCTGCCCTGACTCTAGACAGTGGCCCCCATGTTGATGATATTATTGCACAAAACGTAGATGGATTGCAAACTGGATGTGGAGGGGATGGGAATCAAAGCATGTGGAGGACTTGGAGATACTGCTCAGGCTGGGATTCCGCTCCTCTCCGAGTCCACATGCCCGAGCAACTGAGTGTGACAGCTGCGGCATGCGATATCAGAGAAGGCGCTGTCGGAATCCGAGAAGCTGAGAAGCCATTAGAAATCTGAGGAGACGTAAATGGTGCATAGCGAGGGGCTGGAGCGAACCCCTTCACCTTGGCGCGGCAAACCTGAGCCGCGGCTGAGCCGCTCTTCCATTGCCAGCGTGCACACAGAGTATATATTACACAGTCAGATCACACGGAAACAATCACTGCGTTTGCGGGGGTTTGAAGCCGGGTTGGCTTAGATGCGGCAAGAACGTAGAATCCAGGGGGGGGCCAGGGCATGTTTGCTCTGTCTAAGCCGGGTGGGATCGGTCTGGAAGGGGGCACGTTGTCCAAGTGTAAACTAGCCTGGATTAGATGGTCAAATCCGATCCAGGACCACGACGTATCATACTTCCAAAGCTTGGGCGTAACAACACTGGTTTAGAGAGCTCAAACTGGGTAGGCATATAGACGCTTTTCGTCTGGAATATTATTGATCGCAGCTCTCATTTTTCACGCGTGCAGTTACATGCAGCAGAAATGCATTCAGCACACGAAATGAGCATTAGAAAGTGCCAAGGTCATATACAAAGCATATGCTATATACAACGCAATGAAGGTACATACATAAGTAACCTGCTAGGAACAGAGAGAACAACCGGACGGCGTACTCTGAGTCGTACTCCTCTGAATCCTAAGTTCCATCCCAGCTCCCAGTGTAGCACTATCCTAGAGGGTAGAGTACCGGTACCGCGAATGCATAAAATTTTCGACACTTACCAAGTTGCGCGCCGTGACGGCGAGAATGGCGACTTCGAATCGAGTGAGAGCTGAACGGAACGCATGAGGATGCAGCTGAGGTATAGGTGAAGGGTTATGATCCTTATGCTTAGCATAGAACCAGGTTGTACATTCATACGCCCGCTCGTGAGGAACGGCCCGATAAAGAGAGAAGATAGCAAGCCTACGCACCACGACATCTGAAGCCCTAAAAGTCCAGGACTGCACTTAGCAGCGAGCACCAACTGAACAGGAACACGTTGCCGGCTTTCGTCTCCAAGGGCAACAAAAGAGACACTCCAGATTAGTGTGGGGAAACGGTGTGCCAGTGTCGTCCGAGGTCGTCGTCCCAGCGGAGGCTCGAGGAGGTAGTCACTGTGGTGCGCGTGAAGGGAGTGTGGAGGAAGTCAAGTTGAAAGAGGCGTATTTATGGAGGTATGGGTATCGTGGAAAGCCAGAACGGTGCCAGGATAAGCTGAGTTGGGGTGGTTTCGAGCGGGTTAGATGGTCGAGACGAGGTGAACTACGATGGTTCCGAGAGGACGTCCTGTGTGAACCCACGCTGGCCGTCACGTGCTTGTCCAAGGTCGGATTAGACGGAACCTCACCATCGCGTCCAACTTGGTTTAGACGGGCTCACAGGGCATTACCCTCTCTCAAACACACCCTGTCCCACTCCGCCAGAATCCCACTTGGATTACTCTGGCACGGTAGCGTTTTTACCACTACTTAGGTTGGATTAGGACGGCAACGGGTCGGTTTAGGTGGGAAATCCCGTCTAGCTCCACGTAATCCACCCTGTACTAGATACCAGGCAAACGCAGTGAATCTCTCCCCCTCTCGCTCAGACATTTCTCCCTGCTCTTGCTCTCATTGCTAGGCCATGGCGCTTTCCAAACCTCTGCATCCATGCCGTTCTGATGATGCCCATCGTCAGCTAGCTGTGGCAAGATTTATCAGGTCTGTCCTCTTTACACCCCCATCTCCGAATATTACAATCTCACGAGGCAGCAAGCTACACAGTTGCGCACTGGCGAGGCAGCCAGGACAAGGATGGAGTGGCAAGGCGGACTGGCACTTCGCCTTGCCATCCATCCCTTTCCTGACCCACTGGCACCGGCCCGTGAGACAGCCGGAACATTGACCTCGCCGGGTGGATCACGGAGCGATCTGGGTGAAGCACACATGTGGTAGTCCCATGCGGCATGAGGTTAGTGATTCCATGCACGTATTGCTGAGGGATTTGTGCTTACAGACCGAGGGAGTCGGGACGTCTTCAACAGCTGGTGGTAGACCTGCATCGTAGCATCCGACCATCTCGAAGGCCGCTGGATGGGAAGGACCAAGGGTGGGTTGCTCATTATTCCCCGCTTTCACACAATGCAAGCTCGCCAGCCCGGGCGTGTAGCAACATTGAAGACGCGGGGAGCATCGGCGACGTATGCATGCAGCACTACACGCAGGAATTAGTTAATCAGTACGTTCATCATTCCACGCTTACATATTGCTCGACCTCGCTAACAGGTCTCAGGTTCTTGGGGACGCAATCAGCGACGGCCAGAACTTCCACAGGCAAGTTGTTCGGGCTGACAATACCATTAGGTTGGGGGGCATGCTCGGATTGTGGGACAGTGTTTTCAGAGGAGCTGGACGGGGCAGTGAAGGGGTTGTCGTAGTCGGAGGGATGAGTTGGGATACTCATCTGAGCGTCGACCGGAGACATCGGGTCGAGTAAAGCAGGCCCGGGATCAAAGCCAGACCGGCGAACAGGTTCCCTCGGCGAGCGTTGGTCTCTCGAAGATCCAGAGGGATGCCACTGCCCGGCGAAGCAAGAAGGACATCGTCCGCGAAGCGTACACTCAACGAGCCCGCAAGAGTGCGGCAAACAAGTATAGAACACATGTAGAGCAGAAACAGGCTCAAGAACCGACTGGCGACGAGTACGTACCATTTCGAGCTTCACAGCGTGCGAGCTGGACGGTGCTGAAATTGCGGGCAGCACACAAAAAGTACGATTCGCGGCCGGCAGGGTGGAAGACTCGGACGGTGAAACATTTGGCCATCCGAGTTGGTGCGACAACACCGAGGGATGGATTGGAGGACACTCGGAAGGAGTGGGACGTGCGTACCTTTTTTGCCTCGTGTGAGATGGAACCTGTTGAAGCCACGACCTGGCCACGACCCCGGTGGCACTTACACGCGCTCTTACAGGACTGCGGCCGGCGGCTGTATGCGAATGGATGAATGGGTTCGGAGCGGTGGGAGCGTCGGACTCGGAGGCGGAATGTAGATGGCGGTTGTTTGGAGGGCAGAGGATGGAGGGTTCAAGTGTTTCGAGCGGGTCCAGGTCATGTACTGATGTTTCCCGTCCCTTGAGTGTTCGTCGAGCGAGACTGAGTGCGGAGGTTGCATGGTGGTACCGGTGAAAGCGAGAGAGCAGTGCCGCGAGCGCTGCCACACAGTCCGATAGACGCCCGTCTTCCCGTCCTCCCACCAAGTCCAAATGCACGCCATGTCCCCCCACGACAAGGACACCGTGAGCTACACACCACGAGAGCTCCTACTATACCACAAGGGCCCCCAAGTCTGCGATTATCAACGGCGCACAACGGTGTCTTGTGCGCCACAGCACAAAATATATTTGTACATGCCGACAACGGCCCCCGCTCCTCCTCCCGCATCGCGACGCGCATGCCGAGCGCCTGCCCCTTCGTGAGCGGGGGGTACCCGTTCGCGTCGGCCTCCGAGCCCGTGCGCCACACGAACGACATGATCGCGATGCAGAACGCGATCATCGACCACGCGAGCCAGATCGCCGGGCGTCGCGAGCAGCACCCAGATGTTCCACAGCACCGTCGCGCGCGTCTTGCGCGCCTCCTCCGCCCAGCGCGACGCCCGGTCCATCGACCGCATCGTCCCGAAGTGCACGATGTACACGCACCCGAACGAGAGCGACATGATCGCGAAGATGAGCGAGAAGAGCGCCGTCCAGCGCGTCACCGGGTCGCCTGCCGCGTCCTGGATCTGGAAGATCGTGAGGATCCCGCTGTGCAGCCGTCAGCATGGTTGGCGGTCTCAGTAAATGAAGAAGACGTACGTGGTGAGCAGCGCAGAGACGAGGTTGAACGTCTTCCACTCGCGCATGAGCGTGTCAACGAAGTTCTCCCACGAGATCTTGAACCGCGCCAGCGCGGGCGACACCGTCGGCGGCGTCCACTCCTCAGGATACGGTAGGCCGTTTGGCAGCGGCTTCGCGTTGTTCGTTGGCGTCGTGAAGCCCGCCGCGATGAACGCGTCGACCGAGGGGTCGTGTGCGAAGTCGCCACACGCATCGATGAGCCGCTCGATCTCGGGCTTGCTGAGCTCCGCGTCCTCGAACACGCGCGCGACGCGCTGCCAGTAGAGCGCCGGGAGGTGGAGGAGGAAGTTGAGGTACACGATACGGGGAAGGGTGTATGTGAAGAAGAAGCTGGTATCGTTGAGGTACCTGCGCCATGCGTTCCGCTTCTTCCGCGGCTTCTCATCCTCGTCCTCATCAGGACCCTTGCGGGCAGGGACGGCGCACACAGCGGTCGCCACGCGTGACCAAAGCGGAGGTTTCGGTGTGGTATGTGATACCTTCGGGGAAAAGGCAGGTGAGGCAGGGACATACGGGGGAGTGGCCTCCAAAGGGCGCGACGGGGAGTGCTCGCGGCGGAACCCAAACCAGCGTATATGCGAGCTGAAAGGATCCGGAGGTATAAATCGCTCGTCGCGGGTATGGTTGCGGTGCAGATTCCAGCCATGCAAGATAGCACGTAGAGGTGACGCCGCTCGCGACTGGGCTGGTGAGCGAGAAGGCGGCGTCTGAAGGGTATCTCGACCTTGCATAGCGGGAGACAAGTTGTGGTTGGGAGACCTCGTACTTCGGCCGCGGCCGCGCGAAGGGGGAGGCGATTGATTATATACCTGTCCCCGTGTTGGTCCTGGGCTGTCGCGGGAGTAGAAGGACGGCGAGTCGTTGTGGCTTAGGCGACCCAAGCCGGCTGTGGCGACGATGCTGGTCAGTACCTGCCAGTGCAACAGATGATGCAGAAAGAGGGGAGTTCGCGATATCAATGAAAGTGGTCGGCTATTCACAACATGGATACCAGTACAGTTCAGCCCCTTGAGAGCACGAAAAGAGTCCATTGCCCCTCATCACCGTACACATGCATAGTTGCCATGAGCCGTCGCTAATAATTTGACTCTCATTCAGACAAATCACATGTGCACCCGTCCGTTGGATCATCGAAGACGAGCTCCAGCTACGTGTCAACATCTTACGGTGAGCCTCGAAACGACCCATCTACTGCACGACCATGGCTGTTTCACGAGAAGCACTGAAGCGTAGACTGAGAGAAGGGGAGGCAGAGCATGCCTCAGGTATGGCGGAGATTAGGCCTAGTTCTTCCCAAGTCGTACCCCTTAGAATACACATAAGGGGTCAGATGTTGAAAAGAATATGTGTAACCAGCCATCACCTAAAGCTGTAGTTGTGGTGATCGAAAAGAAGGCGAGCGCCTAAGCATAAGCATCTGGGTCCAGGAACTCATCTTCCCAGGACATACTACCGCATGACCGGGGACGAGATATCTAAAAGGTACTTCCGGAATACTCAAACCCCTCAATAGACGACGCGAAGATTAACCAGTGCCACGCAAAGCTCCGGATCACTGGATTGTACTCAAGGAGGATCCATAAACCCATCTCCTCAACGATAATAACGTGACCGATGGCTGAGCTTCCAATACCCTGGAACAACACAGCCATCTCTCTGCGTAATGACGCAGATTGGGCCACCTCACATTCCGTCATTATACTCACCTGCACGTCCTTGTATCCAAAGACGTATAACGATGGCTTTCATCAGCATTTTTACACTTTCCTGAGCGCTCCTAGACGACCCTGAGTGCCTAGAGAAGCAGCTTCAGGAGCCTTCAGAAGTACCAGTCTCTAAGCCAACTGTTGGCACAGCTGGCTTAGATCCTTTGCGGCCTAGAGCGACCTGGGAAGCTTACCCAGGACGTCAAGGAAGTTAAGGATCTCTCCAGAAAGTGGCAATCTTGCTGATGTTAGCACAGAGGAGGGTGCGGAGGTATTAAGATTATCCGGACAATGTACAGTGACACATACCATTGGGGGCAATGCCAGACAGCGGGCAAGGTCACGAACACTCTTATATGCGTCACCACAGAGATGTAAAATTTGAACAATCCAACCATGATTATGGCCAGAAGAGCAATGAAGACCACAAATAAACTATGCTCGATGCTTATCTCACGTCTCTAAAATCCTGTCCAAGGGCCCTTACGTGCGATTAACCAAAAATGCCCATGGTCGTAGTCACCGTTGTATTCACCGGAGCCTCATAACGATCCAAGTTTGCATGGAACTTGTACAATGCAACCACCGACGGTCGACGATGATCCTCCCCCAGTGTTGAGACGACGCACAGCAACAAGTGCATGCGGCGGGCCTCGACGTTCATCCTTATCGCCAACAACACCCGGAGCTCCGATGAAGAGAGCAATTGCACCTCATATATCGACACGAAAAGCTGCCGGTGAGCGGTGGTGACGCGTAAAGCCACCCTTACGGATATCACCGGGAGTTATAGGGCATGCTCGTAGGGAACTTCCCACCCCAGCGCGCGAGCACAGGCAAGCACACCCAATGACATGCATTTTTGATTGTGTCTCACGCGCCTTGGCGAAAAGATCCAGGGGGAATGATGTCATCGAGGAACGGGTCGGTGAAAAGTATACGGTAATCAAACATTTCACGGACACAGGAACGGAAGACCACGCCCTCCCAGTGGGTGAAGACAGATCGACGGGCAACGGAGCAGGGAGACACGGAAAAAGCCAAGGCAAAGACGAAAGGTACAGAACTCACCAGCTCTGACATTCTGAAACGACCCAGGCAGAGAGCGGCCGCTCTCGTTCCTCGGCCTCGGGGTATCCTTCGCAATTGAGGGGTCCGACTCGCTTTGTTGAGTCGCGTCGGGGAGCGAGTGCAGCGCGCGCAGACTGCCGGACGCGGAGTCGATGGAGGTGAGGGACACATCGGCGCTTCGCGGCCCACCGCGGGTGATGGTCTTGAGGCGGTCGAGGACGGGAGTGGATTGTGTCGGGAGGGCAGTGAGCTTGTCGGAGCTAGTGAGGTTGGATGAGGAGGAGTGCGACTCTGCGGTAGTACGTGGCGATGAGCGATGTCCCCGGCCACAATATCGTAGCGTACTGACCTTTCAACACCTGGTTTCCATCATCCGAGGGAAATGGTATGGAATTCGAGCGTGTCGGGGTGGGTCCGCGGGCAGGTTCAGGTTCCACATCCGTCGGCGCCGACATGGCTTCTAGTCCCAGGTCCACAGTTCCCCCGAAGAAGTGCGCGTTACAGTCGTCAACAGTCGTCAGAAAGCCGTCGAAAGCTAGAACGTCGACGTCGTCGCGGTGGTGGTGGTCGGAGAGAGCATGGGGGTAGCGGACATTCAGAGAAAACGAACAGAGGAAGCCGTTCTAAGTTTGTGAGAGTTTGGTGGAAGTCGAGTACCCACGCGTGCCGGATATAGCAGTCCCGGTGCTACGCGTGGGTGGCTGTGCCATCGGCCCGAGGAGCCGATCGCAACATCCACCCCGACGCGTCTCGAGCCTTGCTCGATTCATACGAAAACAAGTCAAGATCGGAATCTTGCATTCCGATGTATTTCGTTGTGGTTAAGATCGTGGCAGTGCACTCGGAATTTAGTTTTGTGCATTGACACAGTGGCAGGCAGCGGACCTGGGTGTTTCACCCTCACATGGAGGATATTATTCGGCGACACCGTCCGACTCGTGTATAGTCATGGACCTCAATCCACAGAGTTCAGTGCGATCATCAAGGAAAGATGGCCCGTATTGAATATATATTGGCATTTCTATTCGTACATACAAGCGGTAATCAAAGATACGTGCTATAATCATACACGCAACTGTTGTAGGCCGGGCAATGAGGAGCGAAGTGTCATGAAATAAAACTACAAGCCACCCTTCGTGCTCGCGGGCGACGAACACGGCGAGAGCGCAGACACCTCACCGGACGAGTTGAGTCGCCGGCTTGCCAATCGGGACCGGGGCATGCGGGACAGGCGCGTGAGGGAAGCGAAGCTTGAGGCCTGCAGTCCATCCCAAGTCAGCCCCAAGGCACCCACACAATAACATCATAAAATAGTACGCACCGAGGTCCTCCGCCACGAGGTCCGCGCCCTTCTCGCCAACGAGGAGCGCCGACGAGTACGTGTTCGTGCCGAGGTTGTCCGGGCAGATCGAGAGGTCGACGCACTTGAGGTTCTGCGTGCCGTACACGTTCAGGCGCGCGTCGACGACGCCGCCCTGCGCGCGCGGCTTCATCGCGCACGTCCCGAGCGAGTGCCACGTCGTCTCGACGTGGTCCGCGATCCAGTCGTCGATCGCCTGGTCGTCCTCGGCCGTGTACTTGATGTCCTCGTGCACCTTCGCCGCGTCGTACGCCTCCGACGGGCTGTGCCACGTCCCCATGTGGATCCCCACCGTCAGCCCGTTCGGGAGCAGCTCCTTCGCCGTCTGCAGGTCGATGTCGCGCGCCGCCGCGGGCGAGTCCGGGTGGAAGCGCGGGTGGTGCGACGCGAGCTCGCCGCGGAATGCTGTCGAAAGGGATGAGCGACACATCGCCTCGTAAAACCTGAGGAATCGGATGGAGGGAAGACGTACCATCCATGCGGCGCGCGACCTCGCGCGTCTTCTTGTAGCTCCAGCGGATGGGCGCGAAGTCCGCCTTGTTGTTCATGAAGCCCGAGTCGAAGAACGGCTCGACGTACGGGTTCGCGGACTGCACGTGGATCTTGCCGCGCGACGCGGGGTACTCGAGGTACTGGAACATCGTGACGTACTTGCCGGGCGGCAGCAGCGCGTGGTCCGCGTACGCCCCACCGACGATCGAGCCGAACATGACGGGCTTGTCGGGCTTGTCCTTGAAGTAGCGGTCCCAGAGCGCGTTGAACTCGGGGCCCATCTCCGCGAGCTCCGCCTCCGTGGGCCGGATCTTGAACCCGGCGTCGATCGCGTTCGAGGAGAGGCGCGCCTTCTCGGGGCTCGTCTCCCACTCCGCGAAGAGCTCCTTCTGCGTGTCTTTGTCGCCGCGCAGGAAGTCGTCGAGCGTCTGGGTCTCATTCGATACGCGGTAGACTAAAGAGAGGACATACAGTTAGCTTCACTTGGGGAACAATGAGACAGGAAGGACTTACTGGAGAGGGTGGTATAGTGGTCCTGGTACTCCTCGCCGACGCCGGGCACGTCGCTCACGACGGGGATGTTGAGCTTGTTGAGAAGCTCAGCATTACCCACACCAGAGCGCTCAAGGATCTGCCGAGGAAGACACGGTGAGTCGTCGTCCCATGACCCTCACAAAGTTCGATCTTCGCTTACCTGGGGCGTGCCAAGAGTGCCGGAGCTGAGAACGACCATCTTGCGTGCCTTGACGATGGTCTCGACGACGTCCGCGTTGTTCGCGCGGTTGCGCGAGGGGACGTACGTGACGCCGACCGCCTTGTTGTTCGCGTCGAAGAGGACGCGGCTCACGCGCGCGTTGCAGCGCAGGAAGAGGTTGTTCTGCGTGTCCATCACGCTGTGCACGTAGGCTATACGCAACTGTGAGCAAGCCGAAGACATGGTCGTGTTTCGAAGTCCCACGCACCAGTAGCAGCATCGGAACGACGCCCAGTATGGCGGTTGATGTACTTGGCCCAGATCTCGGCACCGTGGGCAGTCTTGAGGTCCTGGATATCGTCTGCGCCGGGACTTGTGAGCTTCCGCAAAAAGGTGCGAACATTTCCGGACGCGAAACCTACCACTGAAGGGCACGCCGATTGCGTGCGACGCCCGAAGGAAGTCCTGGGCCACGGGCTGGACTTGCCCGCCGTTGCTGATAGCGATGGGCCCGTCGTAGCCGTGTGTGTCGTTATTCGTCGGCTTCTGGTAGTTCTCGAGACGCTTCATGAGGGGAAGAAGGTCGTCTGCTTTCCAGCCCTCCATCTTGAAATCGTCTGGAAAGGAAGAACAGCGTCAGAGCCAGCCTTAGGGGGAGAGAACGCAGGGTGAACTCACCCCAGTCGGATGCAGAGGCACGGGTGTACATCTGGAAGTTGATGCTGGAGCCACCACCAAGGATATTGGCGCAGGGCACGATGGACCGACGGCCACGGAGGTGAGACGACTTCTGAGTGTCGACATAGAAGGTGGCCTTGTCGTTGCTGTAAAACCATCAGCCATTATTCGTTGCAAAATAAATTCGGGGTTGCTCACATCCCATCGCGCTGCATGTTACGCACGTAGATACCGGGGCGGTATACCCAAGGGTCATCGCGGTTGTTCGCGCCACCTGTCACCAACGCCATTAGCCAGTGCCATTCGAGGTGTTGGGTGGTACGTACCCTCGATGAGCATCACCTTGAGGGTGGGGTCGGCATAGGCCAGACGGCCTGCGACGACTGACCCGGCGGGCCCACCACTGGAGTGACGACGCAGACATAGTTAGACTTTGGCTTGGTGGTCAGGCGGACAGAGGAGGGCGGGGTCTCGACATACCCGCAGACGATGACATCGACTTCCTCAGGGTGCCCCATGGCGGTTCAGTGTGCGAGAGTGGGCAGGTGAGCGGCGGTAAGAATAGAGCTGGGAGCCTCGGACGAGGATGGGGTGTCTCTATTCTTTCGAGGGGCTTTTATCCTGCCCTCGGGGGGCATGTTATCTCTCGCCCGCCGCCGCGGTTCCCAAGGGGCCGTTCGCGAAGTCATGGGCCTCCCACATCGCGGCCGCTTCGCATAAGCAGGGACGTCAGCTGGACGGGGGCTCTCGAGACGGCCTAGCAGGGAACCACCCCGCGGGTCGCAGAGTGGCTGCCGGAACGGGCGGCCTGGGAGCATGCGCGCACCGTTGGTGGAGTGAAAAACGGATAGTCCGTAGCTCGCAGCGGGCATGGGGCCGCCGTATTGGCGCCACAAGATGCAACTCAAAGGTGACGGGGTTCTATCAGCGTCCTAGCATCCCCGCCTACCCACGACTACAAAAGCCCAACATTAGCACGGCCAATCGGCGGTTAAGGCGCGAGGAGAGTAACTCACTGGGCGACCAGGTGAAGACACGGTTTTGCCATGACAGACAAGGTTCCATGCGATGAGGGTCAGTTCAATATGCCAACACGAGGAGAGAGTACGTCAAGAGGTTCAGCGAACCTCCACACGAGGTGGAGTGACCCGAGTACTGGCGATGCCCAGCCGACGGACGTCTGTGCAAGGGAGTTGGACACGGGGTGCAATAACCAATGGAGCTGTCTGCCGATCATGGGGCCGAGGCAGATGACAGGGAGAGGGACTTGGGATGCTTCCTCATTCAACGAACGCAATCAAGCATCTGGAAGACAAGAATGAGCCGTCCCGGGAAGGCGCATGAATGTGCGAAAATGCGGCCGTTTCTATACGTACCTCATAGTCATAAGGGCTTCGAGAGAGAGCCTTGGGATACGCCGCAGGCACTCAGTCGTTTCATGTGGGTATGAATGGAACGCAATTGCCCCTGAAGACCGGTCCAATGCGGCCAGCCTGTGTAGAGATCCTTGCATCTCTCGGTGCCCCGCGCTCTCGAGCGACCAGTGACCACCGCCCAGTCGTGACCTGACAACCTCTGGAGGGTTTAGGCTGCTCCAGGGTCCTACTTCACCTATGAATAACTGTTCCAGTCCCTAGACACAGCGCCAGGCAACATACCGAGGTCGTGAGGTTGCAGCTGACCAGCGGCCTCGATTGGGTGCCGAGGAGCGACGGTCACGGATTCGATCGTGTTCGTAAGACTGTGTAAGAGACCCCTTGTTTAGTGTGGGGGGTCGGACTTTCTGCGTCCGTGGGGCGGTTTTCCGACTGTCCCCGTGTGAGTGTGAAGCGATGGTGGTAGTTGAGAGCAGGGTTGCAGGCGCCAGTGATTCTCTCTTCCCCAGTTCAGGTGACCAGCGCCGACCCCAGGTTAGCACCGCCTAAGCTTCTTCGGATTCTGAAGAACACACCACAGGGGCCGAGTGCTGCGAAGAACCTCCACATATATTCTAGATGACTTAACGGCGATGATGAATACGTGGTACAAATCCGAGGCAGCTGAATGGACTCGTGACGAAGCCCCGCAGTACATGACGATAATTGTTCGGACCATATTGCTTCAAGTTTCGAGGACGTCGGGTTTTCTTGAGTCGCAGGAATATTCCCTTCCCCCTACCCCTTCAAAAATGCTGGCTCTGCTCAGAGGGCTTGTCCCAAAAACCTTTGTGCATGGTCATGAGGGCGCTCGTCGGCTATCTAAAAAGGAAAAACCAAACATAATCAATGTTGAACTTAGATGCCTGAGACTTCCCATGGCCACACCTCTATCTGATACCCTCATTCCCCCTCCTCCCCACTCCTTCTTTGCTCCTTCTTACGACCAGTTACGCTCTCATTACGCCCGTAGACATGCTACAAAAATCAAGTGTTCCCATTTATACAGCAAAATGTCACGATGGAATCAATATCACCAACTGGGAGGAACAAAGCCATCCAGCGTCCCGCGCCACGCGCACAGTCGATCGCTCCACACGTTTGCTCATCGTCTCTGTCGGCAAGAAGGCCGACGATCACGTCCTTCGTCAATCTTTGGCAAGTTGGGTGCACGAGGGGATCGATCGCAATGGCGAAGCGTCAGTCTGAGTCCACATACACCGCTCGATTCCGCTCACACTTCAACCTACTCCACAGTTACCGATTCCTGGGGTACACGGAGTCCCAGGTGAAGGCCGGAAAGCTTATATTCTTCCGCGAAGGCGACGACTGGACCGTCCAGCGGCTCCTCGAGAGCTTCGGCGACCTCCCTGCTGTGTATCTCAAGTCGGGATACGGCAAGTACGCCGCACGTCTCGGACTGTCCTTCTCCTCCACCGTCGAGTCACTTGATGTACGAATGCTTCTCGTCTTCCTCTCCCTGCAACGTGTACTAAAGTTAAAACGTGTGTAGATCCCCCACGAGTGCGCAATTGAAATCCCCGACCTCTTGGCTCCCGATGGGTCTCTCCACAGCGATGGCTGCGGGATGATCCGCGATACCTTCGCTGCCCAGGTGTGCAGGCGGCACGACCTCCCGCCGGATACGACAGGTGCGCGTTAACCTTTGAATGGCATGATATGGTGTGTCCGCAGGCTACCGCCTTTCTCCGTCCCCATTTGAGCGGGACCCAATAGGACTCGGGCCGTAGTCATCAACAAAAGTACACTTCCTTGAACGCTCTTGAGCAACTCCAGGAAGCTTTAGGAACCCCCAAGCCGAAGGCTTTCAGGGATCTGCTTCTTGGGAGCCTTATACGGTCCGAGTAAATGCCACTTTTGCTGATGACTAGGCAATACAACGGCGTTTGCAAATGCAGGCCTAGCGAACCTCGTCGGCTTCAACGCTACTTTTTTGCCGTATTGAGGCATTCTACACATCAGATATGCTCGACTCTCGAGCCTTGTCCTTTATTCGGTTACTCCACGCCGCGATACAATTGCGCCGAATCTCTCCCTTCCCGCTACATGCCCTTTATGACCTACTCCTACCTTGCCCGTCATGTTCTCAGCGCCCTCTAGCTCCGTCGAGGCCTATGGTAATCAAAGATGACCATTCAGAGGTAGCTTCCACAGGCGAAGCATCCACGAAATCGAGCAAGGTTTGGCTACCTCAGTTCAGGTAGTCGATCCTGTTGTGGATCCCAAGAGGCGATTCTGCTCGATTCTGCCAGAATCGAGTAGACTCGTCGCTTCACCCCCCTCGAAGCCACTCCGGAGACGACGACCACCGGAGCGACATCTCTAACTACCCGAAGTAGATGTCGTTCAGAGCTCTCCTGATCCACATCCACATACGATAACTACCTGATGCGTATCGATGGAGGGCGCTGATGGCGTACTTGGTTCTACTTTGAAGGCTTAGTGGTGGGGACGAGAGAGCGGAAACATCGCGAGCCAGTGGTTGGGGCATGATGCGGGAGCTCTGCGTTCTGCCTGCGGGAATGAAAACTCAAATGAGACAAAGAACGTATCATATCGGGGCAGCGCCACGACGCATGGCACATTACACGACGGGCAATGGCCAATTTCGCACCCTGGAATATCCTTGTAATTGCGACCAAGATTGGTCTTCTGGTCACAAGCCATGGTCGCAAGCCTGGTTCAGGGCCTGAATCTCGGAAGCGCCCCATACAAAGAGTAACAATGACCTTATAATGGTCTATTATGTGGGATTATCCGAGATTCCGATCCTGAACAGCCTTGTAGACAGGTCCGTGACAGGAGACTAGTCGCAGACATTTTACAGGGATATTCCGGGGTGCGATATTCGCCACTGCCCGTCGTGTTAGAATACTATGTGGAACATGCGGCGGGGTGGTCTTCAAGGCTGCAATTTTGTAAACCCGTATACAGAGGTCCTTCAAGTTTAAGTTTTAGAGCAGGTTGTCGTAGCCCGTGAACGTGTCTCTCCCGAGTTAGAGTTTCCTTCTGTCTGACCACCTACGCAGTATTTCAGGTACGCCGTGGGGGTATTAAGGGCTTGCTCGTTCGCTACCCGGACGATGCGTTTGATCGGCATTGCAAGAAACACCCCCACGCCCGAAGTGGCCATTTCATGATCGCGTATCGTCCGTCGATGTTCAAATACGGGGGAGGACCAACCGTCCTAGAGCTGAACAATCACAACTCTCCGCCCGGGGCGGCACGACTCAATATCCAGTTCACGGCGCTGCTGCTGACGCTCGGCGTGCCACTCAATGTCTTCAAGAGACTCGTGCAAGATCAGCTGGACCTCATCGCGAGCATTCTGACTGACCGTGAGAAGGCGCTCGAGTATATCAGAGGCGACCTGGATGCAGCTGCTGAGGACGAGTTCGTCCAAGGCCGTGAGTCGTTCTCTTTACCATCTGGTTTCTCGTTATTCACATCTCGACGTAGTTTACTCCATGTTGTTGGCACGGCACGAGCTCTCAGAGCCATATATGAGGCAGCGTCTCCAGGCGTTCCAGAAGATGCAGTTCACCACCCTGCGCAACAAGATGAGTCTCAGGATACACGAGTCTGCCTATCTGTTCGGAGTGGTCGACGAGGAAGGCGTACTTGGACCAGACGAGGTCTATGTGAACTTGCCGAGCCGGAGTGGCGTGCTGGTTAGAGACGTGATCGTCGCCCGGTAGGACCGCAGATCCATCATGTCCCACAATGTCAGCCTGACGTCAAAATTTCTTTTAGGAATCCTTGTTACCATCCCGGTGGTCAGTTTGCCTTGTATATGTGTGGCGGCGTTTCCTTCTGATAGTACCCGCAGATTTCCGGAAGCTCCGTGCGGTCGACCACCCCTTACTCCGGCACCACCGCAACTGCATCGGTAAGGGTACTACATCATTCTTGATTGGACCCACAAGGCTCACGTAGATCCTTGCAGTGTTCTCGGCGACGGCGGCGCACTCGGTCCCGGACACGATCGCGTCTGGCGAT
This sequence comes from Ganoderma sinense ZZ0214-1, assembly GCA_002760635.1. NCBI lineage: Eukaryota > Fungi > Basidiomycota > Agaricomycetes > Polyporales > Polyporaceae > Ganoderma > Ganoderma sinense. The sequence goes on from AYKW01000001.1 coordinate 447,909, forward strand.
CTCGACGGCGATTTGTACTTTGTGTGCTGGAACCCATCCCTCATCCCCCCTCAGGAAGCGCCCCCGTTCAATCGCGCGCCATCTGCGACATCCGCACCTACGCCTGCACAACGTCGGGGTCGCCAGCTCTCTGACATGCCACAGGCGGCGATCGACACGTTCATGCAACTCAAATTCTCGAGGTTGCTCGGCATGATGTCGAACGAGTGGACGCGACGCGTAGAGCTGATGCCGGAGTTGGCAGATTCCACCTTCTGTAGGGAACTAGTCCCGCTCATCGAGTCTGCATTGGTCTGTATAGTTGTCTTGTTTGCAGACTTAGCCCATCCTTACATGACCATGACAGGACATTATGAAATCCGGCGAGGACGCCGCGAAGCTCGAAAAACGGTTCAAGATGCTTCGTTCCCGTCATGCTCAGGCGAGCCAGAATCCCGATGGATACCGGAGCCCAATCCAGCAATTGCGCGACATGATTCCGCAAGGAAACAATGAGCCCTTGAAGGACCTGAATGGCTTGCAAGACGAGGCGCTGATCCTCCGAGAGGAGGACCCCGCTCGGTGGCAGTTCCACGTCTCCGAGGCCGCGAAGGCGCTTCCCAGCTTCAACCAGGAGCTATCTCAGGCCATCCGCGTCGACCAAGAATCCGGTACGTGTGGCGCCGTTCCCAGCCATCGCGCTCGTCCATGTTCACAGTCTCTGTTGTACCACTAGCGGAGAACTTCGGTTCGGCCTCGCAGCACAGCCAAGATCGAGATGTGCCCCGGCATGCGGACAGGGTGAAGCAGCTGTACCAGTCCCGATACTTCGGAGGTCCGCGTTCAAGTTCTGCTCGTTCAGGCTCGAGACAGGTGATTGACTTGTGCGCTGCGGTGCGCGATTAGGGGGAAACGAGGATACGCGGCGCGAACAGCGAATGCGGGCGTCAGCTTGGTCTGTATTATACGTGCACATTCTGTGTCAACATTCAGCCTTTCGCTCAATTGATCGGTCCATTCAGGTACTATTACGGCTACGCGAAGGACAGGCCCGCTTTCGCGTGGCTCGGCGAAAGGTATCTGAACGAAATCAAAGCCTGTACGTGTGACCCGGACGCTGCACGGACTCAATCGACGGATACTGAGCGCGTTGTCGCAGGGTGGACAAACGGCAACAGACCGCCGCTCTTTGTCGGAGCTGCGATTCCCCGTCCTATCATCACGTCTTCAGCATCGCTTTCTCAAGGCGACTCGCAAGCCACGCTTCTCGGCCAACCGTCGAGTACTCAGCAAGCTTCTTCCCGTACGAAGAGTACAGATGAGGTCCCTATGGACATTGACAGCGAGACGATTCCTGAAGAGGTCCCACTCGCCACTAAGATCCGTGAGCCAGTAGACTGCCGCACTCGACGACGTCCCGCCCCACAGAATGCTGCTGAAACTCGAGGAGAGCAATCACGCAGGTGTACTACTGAACCTGTGGAGCGTCTGCCGGGTGTCCCTGTCGCTACTAATCCGAAACCTCGGGCGCCGGTTGCCACCAGGGTACGCATCCCCCCAACCAGGTGTTCAACTGCTAGTCATGAGTGGAACATCATTTCCTCCAACGGCACCGCACGGCGGTACCTCTGCGCCTGTGGAATCGAAGTTCGGGAGAAGAAGGAGAAGGGCTTTTGGGTCTCGGTCCAGTACAACATCGGTGAACTTCGCGAGCCCAATCACACGCCACGCCAACCTCGACGTCCCCATCCTGAACCCGAACCTGAGCCTGACGAAGATGATTCCCCTCCGCCGAGAAGGAGAAGAACCTCATCGCTGAGCACCGTGCCAGAGGAGTCTGTGCAAAATGATGACGACGATGACTCGAGCTCTGATTCTGATTCTGATTCTGACATGTCCTTGTATGTGTCCGCTGACGACCGCACGGCTCGCATCCCGGTCGAAGAACTCCTTCCTCCGAGCCCTCAGCCGCGGCGATCCTCCACCCCTCGGACATCTGGAGCATCCGACGCCCCTAGCTCTCTCCTCGAACTCTCCCTGCGGCGTCTTCCTGCTCGCCCTGGTTCCGACATCTCGAGCCCGGTGGGCCGACCTCGCCAGGTCTCTGCGAGCTCAGCGCGCTCTCGCAGGACGTCTGGCTCGACCGCAGGCTTCTGCACGCCCGCGTCCCCTCCGCGCGCGGTGCTCGCCGGCAGTCCCTCTTCGTCTCGGTCTTCCGTCGCCTCTCCCGCTATCGCTGCGGCCTGGCCCTTGGTCGCAGAGAACCCGAAGCCGCAAGCTCCTGTCGCGACGCCGTTCATTTCGCAGTGCCCGTCTGGAGTGGCCCACAACTGGAAGGTGTGGGGGAACCAAACGCATCGGAAGTACACCTGCCGCGACTGCGGGTACGTGGTGAAGGAGCGCAAGACCGGAACGCCGGAGGTCTGGGTGCCCGCTGACTGAAGTTCAAACGCGTCGGCCTCGCGAGCCGTGATCGTATATCTTATCCGTATTGACTCCTGCTACTATCTAACGTAGGTGTAGCGTTCGCGCTCATTATCAAGTTGTAAGGTACTCTACTGTACGAAGACCACGGCTACACCTGCGATACCTCCAATCCTCCCATACTGCGATACATCTGGGCGACCTCTGGGCAATAATGTAGTAGTACAGTCATCTAGGTCTATATGTTCTGTATAATCTAGAAGGCAACCATCGTTTATAGTCAAATATGCTAGCTGTGCGTTCTATCCGAGTCATCGTATCACGCGCCATGCGAGTCCTTGCCTTTCTCCAGATCTGTCACCGTGCTATGCGGGCGCTCTTTGCTCTTGAGCCCATAAGTCTCGTCAGTGTGTTGGAGCATCGGGATCTCCTTAAGCAAGAAGACCGATAGGAGGCCTGCGCCACAGAAGCCCACCATTACCTTCCAGATGACAGAGAAGCTATCCGCGAAGGCGTCCTGTATCTCCGTCCGGAGGGGCTCGGGGAGGGAGGCTATCGTGGGGATGGCGGCGTATAGCGTGTCGAGCTGGACGCCTTCAGGGAACTGTGCGAAGAATGCCTCTGGCATCTTGCTCTTGAGCTGGTTCTGCAAGATTACCCCGGCGATGGTGATACCCCAGGTCTGAGACGTAGGGGGTGAATGGTTGATATAAGGTCGTGAAAGAACCAAATAATTGCTACTGACCTGCGCGAATGCGCGACAGAAGGCGAAGAAGCCAAGCGCGGCCGAGTTCCTAGACACCGGGAGAGGCGCCAGGACGGGATAGACCGTGGCCGTCCACTACGCACACCGTGAGATATCTTGCCATCCGCTACACCCAGGGAGACGTACCACTATGCCCACGCCAGCGGCCATGAGAAACTGGAAGCCGACCTGCTCCCCCAGTCCGCTGTCGGGCCGCAAGAGCGAGAGGACGCCAAAGCCGACGACGGATATGACCCATCCTGCGAGGTTCACGAGGCGATACTTCTGGACGACCTTGACGAGGATGCCGCTGATGAGCGCGAAGGGGGACAGGACGAAGGCGATGGGAAAGGTGTCGATGCTCGATCGCACGGGCAACGCTCCCTTGCAGGCCTGGAAGAACACCGGCATGTAGTCTGCCACGGTATCGGTATCGGTATCAGCACCGCGTGAGCACGGGAGGGCACGAAACGTCTCACAGATGGCAGCCATGCTTGCGATCCCATGGACGAAAGTAGCGAAGTTCCTGAAGAACGGCCAAGGTTTGTCAAACGGAGCGCCAGAGTGCGGCGGACTCGGCTCGGACTCACGCAGATAGCGTCGTGCGGTTGCTGAGGATGTCCAATGGCATAGTAGGCTCGGCCACGATGAGGCACTCGTAGACGACGAAGATAGCCATGAGGACGATCCCGAGGACCAAGGGGACCAGAACGTGCGCTGAGCTCCAGGGATAATGGATCCCGCCCCAGGTGAGGCCGACGAGGGTCAGCGTCGATCCGGCCACCATAAGCGCATTGCCCCTGTGGATACGGTGAGATCGTTCGATAGGGACGGATAAGTAGGAGCAAAAAGTACGAACAGCCAGTCCATCCGAGCCAGCTTCTCCCGAGTTGAACCCTCAGGAGCGCGAACGCGCAAGAAGACTGACACCAAGAAGACCGCTAGGCCCGTCACCGGAAGGTTCATGTCTGTCAGGAGGGAAACGTCGTCAGTATCCGGTATGTATATATAGAGGTAATGGCACGTACAGAATATCCAGCGCCAGGACGCGCTAGCGGACAAACCGCCGCCCTATGTACGACCAATCAGCATTCGTTCATGGTCAATTTCGATAGCACGCTTACCACTGCAGGCCCAACACCAGATGCCAGACAGTACGTCAAGACAAGGTAGCCTTGGTAGGTGCCTCGCTCTGCCAATGAAACGAGATCTGACGTGATGATGTTGGACATGAAGAATATGGCACCGCCTCCGGCTCCCTGCAGGGCTTCAACAACCGTTCAGCCCACACCGAGAAGGAAGGAAGCCAGAATATATGCACGTACCTCGCGCGGCGATCAGCATGTTCATGTTCTGCGAGGCCCCAGCCAGGGCGCTGCCCACCGCAAACGACGTGATGCTGGTAAGCAGGACGACCTTCCGCCCGAAGACGTCGGCGAAGCGACTGCAAGGGAACAGGACCGCGGTGCTCGCGAGGGCGTATGCGGAGCCGACCCAGATGAACTTGTCGCCGCCGTGAAGGTCGTGGATGATGGTGGGGAGGGCGGTGGAGATCGCACACATGTCGAGGGCGTGCAGGAAGAGCGCGACGAGCATGGCGCCGAAGGCGAGCCAGAACGCGGCTCCCTTGCCAGACTTGGCTGGGGCGCACTCGGTCATGGGCTTGGCGGAGTTGCTGGACTGGGGGGTTAGCGTCGAATCGGACATCGTGTAGGAGGGCGGCGACGGTCTGCAGTTCACCTCTTGAGATGCTGCACAACTTATATAGGGCCATGGCTCGGGTTGGCTCGGGAGGTCTGGACTGCCTCACGAGTCGCGATAGTCAGTGGTCGTTTCGGGTAATGCGTACTCGGCAGGCGTACCTGCTGAGACGGCGATCGTAGAACCTCATCCGCGGAAGGAGTGATGGTCATCGACGCCATTGGCTGTGCCAGTAGGTGTCTGTTTCGTAGAGCGGTTCGACGTCCACCGACGCCTACAATTTAGAAGCGCTCCGCCGACCATGACTGGCATGATCCCAGCGTTCTACTACTGCGCGGGGCAAATGGATACTAGGTAACAAATCAGTCATCAATTCAGAAGAATTACACCACGTACATAGCGCGCCGTGCGTGTACTCGAAGCACACTATGGTTAATTCTTCCGGCTGTTGCGACGCATTTAGTTCCTAGGTGGTTCGTGGCCAGGATGTCGCTTTGAAGGAATCCTCTTGTTGTTATCGTAAACGAGCAGCCGCCGCGGAGAACGGTAGATAGGTTTCACGAGCATTCAGCGGCGAGACATATGGAGTCCAGTATCACCGGGACCGGGGAGAAACCACATGGCTCGCCCCCGAGCGTGGTTTCAACTCCGTTCTAGGGATGATCCTATCAGTGCATAGCAATGAATGCCTTGTACTCCGCGTAACCACAGGAACGATAGAGCGCAAGAGTCGCTCACCGATGCGCGGCTGCAACTCCACGATCAGCCGCGGACACATCAGCCCTTTCAACCACCTGCTCGCTCTGAGCAACCTTGCACGCCACATTCGCGCTCAGACCCCAGGCGGTGGAAACACCAAGCCAGAGAATAAAATATTCGATGATAATGGCCCGCACATTCCTTAGTGGTAGGTCGAGAGTTCCAGTGCGTCGTCGGCTGGAGGTCGGTGGAATTGCACCCCCGCGACATGTCTAGCCTCACTCCAAGGGTCGTTTGGATGCGCTCATCAGAACATGGCTAGATAATGGTGAGTAACGCAGTTGGAGACTCAAGATAAGTAGATGCACCTTCGCATAGCAGAGCTCATAAAAGCTGCGAGATCATGTCCGCAAAGTACTGTGCTTAGGACTTATCTTACCACTTCGTTGCAGTGCGCCGTGCATATCCTGGTAGTCCTGCCAGTGAAAACCAGATGCATCTGGGTAAACTTTGGAAGTGTTTATGGGAATTTACATACCATGAGATTATTTTCCTCTGGGAACATCGCCAGGCTCATGTCAGACGGTCCCGGGCTCATCTATATATATATATGCAGTGGGGGTTGACGAGGGTCGTCAATTCCTGCTCCAAGTGTTCAACGCCGTGTAAAAGTGGACCAATCGGACAGGACGCCATCTTTTAAGTATTTGGCAAGGAAAGATGAAAATGACTTCAACCCGTCGTAAAGGCATAGTACATATGAAGAGCTTAGCGGTCCATGCCCATTGTCTTGCCGAGTCAATTTTTACGCGAACCTGGACAGGTGGGTCAATTCAATCTCAAAGGTTAATATTAACACTAACCTATATGTCACGTCTGCCATAAAATGGGGTGACCCAGGCAAAAACACACAAAAGAACAGAAGGTGGTGGTTTAAAGAAAGAGGGCCGTTTTCAAGCTGTTTTCGTTCTGACTGAATCTGGCTTTAAAATTGATTAATAACCTGTACTTACTCTCTTTAATGTGGTTGGTTGACGTGTCAACACTTCCTTAGTGATCCATAAATGCTTAAGTACTTATCCTTTACAAAGAGATAAACCCTGGCTAATATACTTCCCTATTATACTGACTTGCTTCTGGCGCACGCCCGTCGCTCAGGCTGGTGATGCGCCCACTCGCACTGCGATCGAATCGTCTCTCGAATCGTGGCCATCCGTCGCTGATTAAGCCACATAGTACATTACGAGGACTCGGAGGAAGCAACTGCTTATTCTGACTTGTACTACGAGCTCCATCGAAGGCAGCGAAGTCCAAGACCAGTATTACTGTAACTAAACCAGGATGGCCGCATATACCGACAGTCTCTGGCAAGAGACTCCCCTTCTCCGTTCTATCCACATCTCCACGCTCCTCGGATGCGATGCATACCTGAAACTAGAAGTAAGACACTCCCTCGTTTCTCCGCAGCCTATCCAACCTTCTAACCCTACATCCCCTCTGGTCTCTACCGACGATATCAACCTTCGCAGAACCTCCATCCGCCTCAATCGTTCAAGTACAGAGGGATCTCCCACTTCGCCCAGCACGCCCTCCGGACCCACGGGCCCGACACACACCTGATCATCGCGTCGGGCGGGAACGCGGGTCTCGCCGCCGCCTGCGCGGCCAGCGTCCTGAAGCTCAGGTGCACTGTCTTCCTGCCGCACGGCGTGAGCCGGCCGACGATCGACTTCCTGCGCAAGGAGGGCGCCGAGGTCGAGATCGGAGGCGACTGCTACCTGCAGGCCCTGCAGCGCGCAGAGGCTGCTGTCGCTGCGGAACCGAACGCGTGAGCGATGGATCGAGCTGTATCGTTATCGTCGCTTTGCGAGGAGCTCACCAACGGGATGATGGCACAGCGTCATGGTTCCTGCGTACGACGATCCGCTGGTGTGGGAGGGGCATGCGAGCATGGTGCACGAGATCCGGCGCCAGCTTCCCGAAGGCGTGAAGCCCGATGCCATTTTCTGCAGCGTGGGCGGAGCAGGCCTGGCGGGCGGAGTTATGGAGGGCTGCAAAGCCGTCGGATGGGACGATGGTAAGCTGGTCTCGTAACCTTGCTTTGCAGGGAGCCCTCACCTTTTCTGTATGCGTGTTGCGTAGTCCCTCTTGTGACCGTGGAGACGCACGGCTCCAATTGTTTCTACCAGTCACTGTCCCTGAACAACGGGCCGTTTGCTGGCAATGTGGAATCAAGGCCTGTGGTGGAAGGGACGACCGTCGAGCACTGCCAGGAGCATAACGTGAACCTTGCTCATTTGTCGAAACTCAACTCTCGTGCCAGCTCCTTGGGAGCATCTTCACCCTCTGGGGCGATCGTCAGGAAGGCGTTGGATAGAAGCGGAGGTGTGAAGAGTATATGCATCTCCGACGAGCTAGCGATGCAAACGACACTATTCTTTGCAGGTGAGCACCATTGACAGTCCGGGCCTTGGCAAAAATGTCGTACCTCTAACCAGCGAACATGTTCGGGCGTTGCTTGGAATGGCAGAGGATCACAAGATCTTGGTGGAATTGGCCTGTGCGGTAACCCTCTCCCCAGCTTACAACCTAGCACTCTTCCGCAAACTGGTCCCTCCGACCGACAAACGGATGACCGTCGTGTTCATCGTGTGCGGCGGGTTCAAGATCTCGCTAGCTGAGCTGGAGGAATTCAAGGGCATAGTTGCGTCCGAAGTAGCCGCAGCGAAAGGGTGGGACATTGCGTACAATGGAGAGAACTTCGTGGTGCCAATGTGAATTGAAGAGCAGGGAAAGTCGTGTAGAGACACAGAGCATAACGATGAGTAGACATAGGATGTATGTTCTAGATGCCAGGCGTTGTGTTTATTAGAACGCACGAGCCTTATCCGAAGTACTCACATCATGAGGCGTACAAGCCGGAGCATGTACTCACCGCATAAGCCCATCACCTGCCCCGCTTCCTACTCCTACTGGCACTGCCCCTCTGCTCTTCTTCTCTTGGACTGTCACGTCGAACCAGAAAACTCCCGCGGTCGAGTGCTTGCTTAGCCACGGATGAGATGCACCTCCACCGATCGGACCCAAGCTTGGTGCCGCCATACCACCGGAAGACCACTAGGATGACGTCTTCGCAGCCCCCCAGCTCGAGCAACCGCTCCAGCCGTTCTCCTGCCCCAGCCTCACCGCCGTTGGACGAACCAAAGAGGGCCACGTTCGAAGGCGCACTAGCGGACGTCAGGCGCACTCGCCACGCATACATGGCGTGCGAGGCGCGGCGCGTGTGTGGGTCGACGCCCTGGATGTGCGCGAGGAGCTGAGGGACCACGCTCGTCTTCATCAGACTCGAGGTGCTGGCCGGACCATCGACCTGGATCCGGACCCTTGTTGCGTAGGCTTGGAACGTGGATTTCTGTTGGGTGAGCTCGTCTGAGACAGCTAAGGGTCCGTCCCAGCGCGAGGTGTCCGTCGTGTACCGTCGTGCCGCCGCGTTAAGACCAGGATAGGGAGTCCCGCCGCTGCGCGGGATCATCAGACGACGGAGTGCTGAGCCTGGAAGGCTCATAGGTGATGCTAAGAGATGATGTTGGAGGACGTTGGGCACAAAGAGGGAGGAGGAGGTGATGGCAACTGGTAAGGGAGAGTGAGACACGCGGATGTCATCATCTCTGGAGTCTGCGGTTCGTTTGGGACGGCCACGTCTCGCCCAACTCCAAACCTAACTTCAACGTCCAACTTGCTCCCGGACGACCATCGTCGTCTTCCCTACGTTCTCTACCTGGTTCCGACCCTACTCTCGTTGTCCGCTCTCACCACTGATCATCGATCATTACTCGACTCTCGCTTATAATTGTAATCGACATGCCGCGTCTCCGGATTAATACACGCAGGACATCCCTCTTGTCCACGAACTTGCGCGCCGAGTTCATCGAAGGTGACGCTATGTATTTGAACGTTTATACCCATTGTTAATGCTTGTCATTGCAGCTTTGGGACGCAATGTTTCCGCGAACGGGACTCGTTTCGGAACGAGGAGGCCCTCGGACTCCACCGACCTCCAAACGGTGGCCCGCCGAGTCCAAACGGACATTCGGCAGGCGACGGGTCGCTATTGCCCTCTGAACCAAATACTATCATCCATTCAAGACCTAGGTTCAGGTGAGCAGCTTGTTTTCAGCAAGTTTAAGAGCGCATATAGCCCAGGCAAGGTCCTGCCGGTAACTTGCTCTGTCTATGCCCGCGTTCACAGTACATTCCTAATGCGTGCAATGTCTCTAAAATACGACTTTCGTACCCATCGCGCCAATTGAACTGACCAAACCGTCCTTAGATAACTGCACAAGCCCCGTGGACACCCTCCCCCCTCCAACACCCCGCGCAGTCCCCATTGTCATTACCGCCAGCACACCCCCTTCGTCTAGCACATCTGCACTTGACTCCCCCATGGTGCATCACCGTATTACCCGCCCGAGGCCTACTCTACCTTTTCACCTTTCCATGCCTCCTCTCCGGGCCCCATCCACGTCCACGTCGCCTTTGGGCTCTCCTTGCGGCTTGACCCCCCCGTACCCGATTGCCTCTTTCATGCGCCGCTCGCACTCTTCTGGGGGAAACACCAGCCAACCCATCACCCCCATCGACCAGATAGCATGCACGCCCCTCACTCCCCCCAAGCTTCCTCGCTTGGTCCCTTGCGCCCCAGGCACATGGTCCCGCCTCAACGTCCAAGCCCGAAAGGAAAACCTGTCCCCGCTCGAAACCCCCACCCTCCCTCTCACCCCGCACCCGCTGTGCCCCATGAACGCCCGCAAGCCCGTCCTCGGCCGTCTCCAGATCCCCGATGCCCCCAAAGAGCCCGGGCTCCTCGGCGCCCCCCGCAGCGCCCACCTCACCCCGTCTCCGCAGGCGCTCTCCCCCTTCGACATCGGCAGAGGCCAGTTCTCGTTCTCTGGCGGCCTCTCCGCGCCCGAGGGCACGAAGCACGTCTTGATGCCGACCAGCTCGTCGTCCAACCTGACGCGGACGACGCTCCTCCGGGTGTCCCGCCCCGCGCTCGCGCACAAGTTCTCGCAGTCGCTGGACCTGCGCAACGCGCCCGACCGCGCGGGCTCGCCTCCGAGTCTCCTGTCGCCGTTCGCTGGCCCCGGCTCGACGCTGGGGTCGCCGTTCGCCATCCGCCCTGAGGGCGAATACTTTCGCGTGTAACGCGCCTTGGTCGTGTTAAACACCTCCTCTCTCTCTGTGTACGGTGTATATATCTCGCGGACGCCCTCCGTTGTAATTGGCTCTCTTCCCCTCTCTTGTATTTGTATTCCATAGTGTAACATCCCGCCCCTCTCTCGTTGTGGAATCCTGCGTCGCTGTCTCTGTATCCGTCCCCTGTGTTCTCTGCTCTCGTCGTCGTAACTTAATCTATGTTAGTGGTACCCCCTTGTCTGCGACAATCGGGTTGTATTTCGCTGCGCATGCCGCATCTATCCCTATTGGTATTTATGTTGTAGCATCGTATTTATGATGTGATGTATACCCGATTGTGTCCTTTGGCTACACAATATATGCTGTTCCCGTGCGTACACCCTTGGGTAGGGCAAAAAGCCTCCCCATCGGAAAAAATATATACGAAACTCCCGCGTGCGTGGCCCTTCTCATTCAATATATTCTACAGGCCTGACCGCATGGATGATGGTTGCCAGCGAGGGTCCATGCCCCGCACCGCGACACCATGTCGGCCCGCGAGTACTAACTACTACAGGACACGAATGACTACATGCGGGACTAACTATGAGTAAGAGTCTGTAAACTAAAGCTAATGTCCAAGCCCAGAGCACTAATCACAAACGATACAGTGTTCGATCTAATGTCCTAGTCCTAGTCCCAATCCCCCGATGGCAATGATGCCCAACTCCTCGATATCCCGGCCCCACTCTTCTGATATCCTCATACCATGGGTGCTCGTCCTCCGATTGTCCGGGCCTCGACCAGACCGGTTCAGCTCGTGGTAGGTCGCCATCCCACCACTCGCGTCGCCGAGTCTGCCTCCTAACGAGCCGCGCTCGCAGGGCGAAGCCGCCGAAGGAAGCCCGACCAGAGGCCCGGAGTCCCCTGGCGTCGCACAGCCTGGAACCGTACGTCAACGTGAGTGTCAGGCCTGTCTCGAGATGTAGCCCGGGCTAAGAGCGAGCTGACCTTGCGGCGCCACCGCCGAGGCTGGTTCCAGAAGACCGAACCAGTTGCGTCGGCCATGTCGATGACCACGAAGCCGTCGAGGATATAGTCGATGTCGGAATCGGAGGATATCGAGTAGGTGTCGGGCCAGAGGCGATCGTCGTACTCTTCGTTGTCGCCATCGCCTTCCGTCGGGGTCGCCGCCGCGGCCTCGGAGTCGCCAGCCCCGGGACCGTCGACGTCGGGAACGAAGTAGCTAGGGTAGCCTGCCCCACCCACGACGAACCCGCCGCCGACGGCCTGTTCGGTAACCGGAGCGTCGACCACCGTGTCGTCGTCACCTGCGAAAGGGGTCTCCTGCAGTACGGCTGCATACGCTCTGTTCTCGGGAAGCTTACCGATTCTTTGGAGCTTCTCCCAGGCCCGGATCTCCTCCCACATCCTCGCGTCCAGGCGCCGCTTGACGAAGGTTCCGGTGTCGGTCTCGGGGTCGATGACGAGGTTGAAGAAGGGTGTGCCGAAGGGGGTGCGAGCCTCGGCGCCGGGCCTGAGGACGGTGGTTGCGCCGGACTTGCGAAGGGTGCAAGAGGTGGTGCAATGCATGATGGAAATGAGGAGGAAGATGTTTAAGGGCGCTGCTCAACAGCGAAGAGTGGGAGTTGTAGACGATGGTAAGGGTGCGAGGTAGGTGGAGTGCCAGCCGCAGCGGAGACTGTCATGTATCCTTGGGCTGGATTCGTACGGCCTTGACGTAAACAGCGTTCAGTGGGGTATGAGTACAGTGGATGGGCATGAGACCAGCTTTGTGGGCCATGGTGTTCTCCGGCCTAGAGACTTGAACGTGTTCTAAATGTATCAATACCGGGAAATGACTACAACATGAGCGTGAGTAGATTGTAACGCAACATGAAAGAAAGTACACAGCATAGCGAAGTTGTGCAACAGGATATCTATCTCTACGGCACTGTATAACCTTGGTAAGTATGTACATCAGGTAGAATGTTTGGATTATGCGGGAGAAGACGATCGCGACCCTAGCGTCGGCAGGACACACTCCTTGACAAAGTACTCGTGGAAGCGGTCGTCCTTCGTCAGCTCGGGGTGGAACGTCGTCAGGAGGTGCATCCCCTGGCGCAGCGCAACGATTGTACGCGGATCGCGGGGGTCCGTGTCGTCCTCGTCGGGCGAGACAACCGTCTGCCCCGCAGGGAGGAGCGAGGCGGACACGCGGGAGATGATCTGGATAGGCGGGTCCGCGGGGGCGGGGCGGAGGGCGAGGACGACGGGGGCGCGGATGAAGATGCCGGGGAAGGGGCGGTTGGGCTCGCGGAGGCCGTCGACCTCGAGGGGCGCCTCGAAGGACTCGACCTGCGAGCCGAAGCCGTTGCGGGCGACGGCGACGGAGACGCCCTCGAGGAGCTCCTGGCCGCCCTTCTTGGCGTTCTCGACCCAGCGCGCGAGCAGGATCGCGCCTGCGCAGGTGCCCCAGACGGGTTTGGTCTTGAGGAACTCGCGCATGGGCTCGAGGAGCCCTGCGAGGCGTGCAAGCAGGGCGATCGTCGTTGACTCTGGTTGGGGGGGGGGGGTGAGGATATCCGCCCGATATTGATGTCAGCGATTGAGCGGCATGCGAGACGCGTGGTTCCTGCGCACCTCCGCCGGGTATGATCAGTGCATCGCACTTATCGAGGTCCTCTTGTTGACGGACCAGGACGATGATGACCCGCTTCTTGAGGGAGAGTTTCTGCAGCATCACCTGATGCTCGGCGAAAGCGCCTTGGAGGGCTGTGGGACCAGACAGAGGGATCAGTCCGTTTCTTCTCGAGCCGATTGAGGATTCGATAGCATACCTAGGATACCAATGGTGACATGGTCACTCGAGGGTTGCTGCATTCCAGATTCCACAAATGGCTCGTCCGATGTGGCTAAGTCTCGGTGCGCCTGTCAACTTTTGGGTGGCCTCTCCTGTGGCAATTTCTTGTAAATTTGGTGTAGTGCGTCGCAGGTGTGTCGTCTTTCCAGGGCTGAACCTCCAGGCTCTCCGTGGTGTTTTTGCGAGGGTATATATGGGAGCTCTGGACCACCGCAACTGCACCGAAAAAAAGACTTGGCGACAGTTCGTGTAGCCCAGGATAAATAGATTTGAAACTCCGCCTGCTAGGAACAATACAAAAAATTGATGACGTCTTTAGCACGGGAACGGCTCCGATTAAACGCGGCGCTCAGTCAGCACCTGGCACGCAGTGATCCTCCCTGTTTCCTACCATCACCTCCTCCCGCCTCCGCCTCCGCCTCTGCTTCGATTGTTCGTCGTTCTGCCCTTGTTCGGCCTTCGTTTTATTTTCTCTCAAGATGTCCGACCTTGACGCTGATTTGTACGGTGGTGAGTGTCATATAGCTCAAGTCCTTTCCATCACTATGTATTTCCAATTTTCCATACCATTTTCCTCATACGTGCCAGCCGATGAAGAGGCTATCGTTCACGGTGTGTATCCTCTGTCGGGAGCAGAGCATACGTGCCCAATTGGGGCGAACAACGCCAGCAAAAGGATGGTTGCTGAACTTTCATTGAACTTTTTTGTTTCCTGGACATGCCCAACAAGTCGTGTTAGGAGCTCTCATTTTCCACGTGGACCGGCCACTGGTGACAGAGCGCGTGGCGCCGCACGTACCCCAGGCTGTTCAGAACCCTTCCTCCAGATGTAATCTTGTTGATGAGGATGTGGTTGGGGCAGTTCTATAGACTGTCTCGACCGTTTGGCGCACAGCTGATGACGTGACGGATCTGGCCTGGGGCTTTGGTTTTTTTTTCACATTTCGATGCCCTTTCTTCATCTTTGTGGCATGGATGCTAGTTTGCTAACAATTTCGATGATAGATCTTTACGCCAACGAAGAAAATGAGTTTGCGGTCCCCATCCACGATCCCGACCGACCAGTTAAGACCCAGAATCACGACCCTCCCAAGGAAGAGTTGAAGTCTGCCGTCAAGCAAGAACCAGCGCCGCCGCCGCAAGCAAAGCCTCGAGCGCCAACACCTCTTGAAGACGTCAATCCCCATGTCGCTCCGTCTGACCAGTCCGGGGCAAGCGCTATTCCTTCTTACACCTCACCCCCCACCCAACAGATCGCCACTTATGAGGACCGAACAAACGAATACCGCGAAGCTGCGGCACCAAGACACGATAGTTATCAGGGGGCGCCCGGAGTAGATCGGCCAGTACGGCCCTCGGAGATGAAAGAGGAAGGGTGAGTACCCACTTGCTTCTTACAGCTAACCCTCCCAGCCCTCAACGCTTGCTGGTGGTTGATGTTTGGCTCGACTGGGTTGGGTGTCGACTCGGGTCGGTAATGGGTACGAGACGAACTCGTGCGGTAGCAACCTCGCCTTCACCTAGCTAGCACTAGCATGCTCTAGCACTTCCAGCTTTCCTAGGTCTAGGCTAGCACGTCGAGCACAGTAGAGTCGTCCACTCTCTCCTCCTTGTCATGACTGCTTTTTGTTCTAGGTAACGGATGCTAATAACAGCGCTTTCTTTCCATGTACCCCGCTCGTCCCGCGTGTTTGCAACTGGCGGTTGTTATATAGCAAAATGTTTATCGGCGGGTTGAACTGGGATACAACAGATGGTACATACGTCACGATGATTTGCTCCTCCGCGTATAGTAGTGCTAAACGGTGGCTGCTGCAGAGTCGTTGAGAAAGTACTTTACACAATTTGGCAAGGTCGAGGCGTGCACGATCATGCGCGACGCCGCGGGTCGCTCCCGGTGCTTCGCGTTCCTCACGTTCGAGGACCCGGCGTCCGTCAACGCCGTCATGGTCCGCGAGCACTTCCTTGACGGCAAGATCGTATGTCCCTGTGCCGTAATCATTCCCGGCCCATCGTAATCACTCATCCGTGCTTCTCTTCCATCTCCCCAGATCGACCCGAAGCGCGCGATCCCGCGGCAGGAGCACCAGCGTGCGACGAAGCTGTTCATCGGCGGGCTGCCCGGGTCGGTGACGTCCGAGTCGATGCGCGAGTTCTTCGCGCAGTTCGGCAAGGTCGTCGATGCGACGGTCATGCTCGACCGCGAGACGGGGCGGAGCAAGGGCTTCGGGTTCGTCTCGTTCGAGAACGTGAACGTCGAGCCCATGCTCGGCTTCGGGAACCTCCAGATTGACGGCAAGCTGGTGCGTGGTCTTTCCCTGTTCAACATTTCCCCTCTCGTCACACTTCTAGTCGGTCCTTGCAGATCGACGTCAAGCTCGCACAACCGCGCTCCCAGCGCGAGGGCTACGCCGAGAACGGTGGACAGGCCACCGCCGGCCGTGCCCAGTACGGATCAGGCGGCGCGGGCGCGGGCGCGTACGGCACCCAGAACTACAGTGGCCAAGGCATGGGCGGTCAAGCCCAAGGCGGCGCACAGAGCGGCGCGCAAGGCAACGGCGCATCGTTCGATCCCCAGGCCCTCGCCCAGCTCTACACGCGCATGATCTCGCAGATTGGTGGCATGAACCCCGCGGCAATGATGGGCGGCATGAACCCGGCGATGATGGGCGGGCAGTACGGCGGGCAGGGCATGGGTGGCATGGGCATGCGGGGCGGACCGATGATGGGTGGGCCCGGGATGGGTGGCATGGGTATGGGACGCGGGGGCGGGATGGGCGCAGGGATGGGCATGCAGAACGGGCCGGGCTCGCTGGGACCTAACGTCCCTCGCGGGCCACGAAACGCGCCGACGGGCCCGAGTGGAGGGGTTGGGCCGCAGAGGGCGGGACAGCGGGGACAGCACAGCTACCACCCGTACGCGCGGTGAGCGGCGGGGCGACGGCGGGGATCCGACGTCGTGCGGGACTTGTTCTTTTAATTTAGTTCGTAGATCGTTCGTACGCTATGGACTGTTGTTTGAGTAATGTCTGTATGTTAACGTTACAAGCGAGGGGTTCGGGTGATATTTACACACTTTAACTATGCCTCCCCCGCCGCTCGCCTGCCAGGGACTTCGTTGCTGGTGAGTCACCTTTCGACTCTAGGCTCTAAATTCTTGACGAGCAGCGAGTGAAAGATAGCCTCAGGTAAGTAACAAATCGCTAGTTGCAACCGTGCTGTTCCGTTCTTAAACTAACCTTCGCCTTCTGTTGTACAGATCTAATCGAACATCTACAGTATGACGGAGCAGGAACTCAACGGCCCTGTCAATAAA
The DNA here is from genome assembly GCA_002760635.1 of Ganoderma sinense ZZ0214-1. Taxonomy (NCBI): domain Eukaryota; kingdom Fungi; phylum Basidiomycota; class Agaricomycetes; order Polyporales; family Polyporaceae; genus Ganoderma; species Ganoderma sinense. The sequence goes on from AYKW01000001.1 coordinate 464,811, forward strand.
CCTACCTTACCATCATGATATGAAGCGGCTGGAAGATGCCAGACGACCATTAAGTATCGGTACTTATACAACGTACATCCTTGTACATCTAGGTGAGGCCATACGAATACCTATCATACTTTGCATAATTCGAATGGTTGAACCCCGATACAGGGGCATGATGCGAATTTGGAGTGCTGTACTACAAGTCCGCGTTCAGGCACTTCTGCTTGTGTGAATCTGATGTCTCCTGGCAAGGTTCACGCGGCTTTCGACTTTCAACCCCCACAGCGCTAAACATCATCAACCAGCACAAGCCAGCACAGCAACCTCTCCGGCATTCGACGGCGCCAGCATCGCCTCCTGCACAACCCTCCGATGATCCGCAACCCGGCATTCAGTCCATCTGAAATGGCGTCATGCCCAGAACTCGGTTGGTCAAAATGACAAGCCCGGCTTGTTCGCAGTCGTATCTGGAATCAGAGAAGGCGACACTTGGCGAACCAAAGCAGGTGGGCAACATCACTTTCCGGTGGTCTTCGCGAGCGGGTCATGATGCGGGCACAGTTTTCTCTAAGGAGCACCTGAACCAGGGGAGCCGAATTTCGGCCCCATTCCAACGCGGATCAAATTTGCCTAGACGTCCCAGGCTCACCCAGGTCATGACCTGCAGTGTTGAGGGAGATGTCGTCGTCGAACCGCATGCTGGGTCTACGAAAACGTATGCAGGGGCACCATGGGCGCTGTTGTTGGAAACGCAGTCCGGGAGGCCGCATTCTCTTGGCCTCCCCAAGCGCATACTGACCGCCGTGGAACAGGTATAAAACAGGGGGAAGAGGGCTCGATGAACCTCAGCTCCCGCTCCCTTACTATCTTTCGTCTTCACATTTCTCTCTCAAGTCCGCTAGTCGGCTTGACCTTTTTAACCTTCTTCTTCAACCACTCTTTGTTACTCTTTTTAAACCTTTCCTCACAACTTTAGAGATGTTCTCTTTCGCTCGCATGATCACTTCCATCCTTGCCGCTCTGACGCTGGCGTCCGTGAGCAGCGTTGTCGTTGCTGCTCCGGCACCGGCTGACGGCGACGTCTCCTCCATCTCCGCACGCGCAGTCGCCCCGAGCTCCCGCTTCGTCATCTACTCCGACAACTGGGTCACCGGCGCCCTCCCCGCCGCTTCCGCACTCAAGGTGCGCATCGTTGTCTCCCCCTCGTAGCTGTAGGACCAATCCTAATGCATACTCCTTCTGTTCCGTAGGGCTACAACGTCGTCGCACTCTCCTTCCTCACCCTCAAGGGTGCCGTCGACCAGGCCAAGAATTGGGAGTCCCTCGCGGGCTCCAAGAAGACCGCGAAGAAGAACGAGTACCACAAGGCCGGCATCAAGATCATCGCGTCCGCGTTCGGCGCGACCGACACGCCCACCACGTCCGGCGCGAACGCCGTCAACACGGCGAACACGATGGCGAAGTGGGTGAAGAGCAACGGGCTGGACGGGATCGATGTGGACTACGAGGACCTGTCGGCGATGAACAAGGGCGACGGGAAGGCGGAGAAGTGGGTGTCGGACTTCACGTCGACGCTGCGGAAGACGCTGCCTAAGGGCAAGTACATCCTGAGCCACGCGCCGCTCGCCCCGTGGCTCGCGCCCAGCCACCAGTTCAAGGCCGGGGCGTACGTGAAGATCAACAAGAGCGTCGGCTCGCTCATCGACTGGGTGCGTTCTCCGAGTCGTCTTCCTCGCATCGTTTATGAGGCTGTCTCTAACCATCGCTGCTCGCCGACAGTACAACGTGCAGTTCTACAACCAGGGCCTGTACGGCGACTGCACGGGCCTGCTGACCAAGTCGGGCGGGGCGTTCCCGGGCTCGTCGCTGTTCGAGATCCCCAAGCACGGGATCCCGCTGAGCAAGCTCGTGATCGGCAAGCCTGCCACGTCGGCCGACGCGTCCAATGGCTACATGTCGCCCGCCACGCTGGGCTCGTGCGTGAAGAAGGCCAAGGCGAAGGGCTGGAACGGCGGTGTCATGGTCTGGCAGGTCCGTCTCCTTCCCTCTCTTTCTGACGTCTGCCTGGTATCTCATCCGCTCTGCCCACAGTACCCCCACGCGAACGCCGGCTGGATCAAGTCGGCGAAGGGCGGTGCCTTCCACTAAACGCCTCGAGTTGTGGACTCTGGAGACTGTCACGACCAAGATACCCCCTGATACCCCCTTCTGTTCCCCCGTTGACCGGGCGGGCGAGGATTCACGACCTTCACGTTTACGATCACGAGCGAAACGAACCTCTCTATACCTCTACCATACCTTCCTATAATGTGTTGCGATCGTAGTAATGGATACCACTTCGGGACCGAAACATCTCTCTTCCTGTGCGAGAATCGGACTGGACTGGACCACTATGATCTTGCAGGCATCCGGTTGAGTATCTTGCATGCCTTTGACTCAAGGCGCGCTACTGCCGTTGAGCGTGAAATAAGGAGCACCTTTCAATCAACTGAAGGAGCAGTTTTATACGGACAATGGCCTGCCAAAAAAATACGTCGAACACACATGGTACACCATTCGACAGCTTGTCGATACGCAGTTGCGTCGATTACCAGTGTGCGTGTGCTAATCATTCGGGCAGGTTTTCGCTAGAGTAGTAATTCAAGGGTGCTTGTTCTCTCTGACCTCATTCATATCCTTGCACACCACAAACCGGCGGGATACTAGATGATTTACGGCAGAAGAGCACGACAAGGGGATATTCCGCCGGGGACCACACAGGTTGGGCCCGATGACGTCGACTGGGATATACGACAGCCTCCCAGTCGCGGCTAATATCCTACCTATCTTGCACTCGAACTACCATCATCTACTCACACCCTCTCGCTGTTGAGTAGCATTTTATCATCTCCCTCGTCACCATGTCCTGCAGTGCGACCTCTTCAGCCCATCGCAAGTCCGGTGCTACCACCGTCCTCAGGCCTGGCGCCGAGGCTCGCACCCCCTTCGGCACTCCCTTCTTCAACCTCGTCATCGACCCTGAGACCGACACCAGGACCTTCATCAAGCGGCGCCTCGACAGCAGGATGCGGGAGGAGATCTAAGCATGGGAGAAGCTCCAGCGGATTGGTAAGCTTCCTGAGAACATGGAGTATGCAGCTGTACTCCAGGAAACCCGTTTCGCAGGTGACAACGAGGACAACGACGACGGCGCGGTGGTCGATGCTCCGACTGCCGCAGGGGCCGTCGGCGGTGGGTTCGTTGTGGGTGGTGCAGGCCGCCCCAGCTACTTCGTTCCTGACGTCGACGGTCCTGGCGACTCCGAGGCGACGACCGATTCGACCGACGGCGATGGCGACAATGAAGACTACGACGACAGGCTCTGGCCCGACACCTACTCCATTGTCTCCGACTTGGTCATCGACTACATCCTCGACGGCTTCGTGGTCATCGACACGGCCGACGCGACCGGATCGGTCTTCTGGAACCAGCCTCGGCGGTGTCGTCGCAAGGTTAGTTTGTCTCTTACCCGGGGTACATCTCGATACAGGTCTGACACTTACTTGAACGCTCAATTCCAGGCCGTGGGACGCCAGGGGGCTCCAAGCCTCTGGTCGCGCTTCCTTCAGCGGCTTCGTCCTGCGAGCGGCGTGCATTAGTGGACAGGCTTGGTGACGCGAGTGGCGGGATGGCGACCTACCATGAGCAGGACCAGTCTATGGTTGGATATGGGCAATCGGAGGATCAGGACAAGGACATCGGAGGAGCGGGACTACGACATCCAATTAAGCCCTGTATCCTTTATGTAGTTAGTGCTCCGGCTCGGACATTATCCGTAGTTTACAGACTCATACCCCTAGTTCCACGTGTAGCCATCCATATCTTGTGCTGTAGTAGATAGTCGCGGCAGGCCGAGGTAGTATGGCAATCCGGGGCTAAGCCCTCGCTGTCAGACCGGCAGTCGTGTCCATACAATGTATTGAAAGGATCATGATGGAGCCACGCACGCATAGCCTTCACATCATGCTTGCAAGGTGGTCGGGGCGGGTGGTAGTGGTCGCAGGTCGTGCACTGTTAAAAGGCGATCGTTATGGGGTAAATAGACTCCAAGCAGTGACGGCGTTTGCATTCCAGACAGACTCGTCAAATGGCAGCTTTCACGGGAGAGGCATGGCGGATCTGCGAGGGCCAGTTCAGTTTCGACCTCAAAGCGCCACAAGCACAAACATTGAGTGTACCTAAACGGTGAGCGTGGCTTACCTCGTAGAGGTTTACTGGGTAGGGTAACACAACGTGGCAGGGGTAAGCTGCTCAAACCACAACCGCTTCGTGTCGATCGTGATAGAAATGGCGCGACAGTTACTTCCATTTCACGGCTGAGAACAGATCGGACAAGACTAGTTTGCCATTTAGTCCCGAAAGGCCTCTTACATGGCTGCGGTTGAAAATCAACGCCGTACGAAGACTTCTAGTGATTCGCACTCACCAGGCTAACCGCAAGCGGACTTTGAGATCTTCCCTTTAGCTGCACTGTATAATAAATGTGATCGTAATGAGGACGGGTAGAATGACTTGATGGGGCAAGACCACGTCAGTCTAGACGGTGGAGCAGTATGGTAGTCAGGAACCGGGTTAACGAGGATATGTATGGCCTGTCTCGGAGCGAACCAGGAATACCAAACTATTCAGGAAGCTGCAAGGACGGCCACACAAGTCAACGGGAATCCCTGCCGGTAGTTCAGACGAAATATTTCGCGGAAGCTGGAGTAATCGCTTGGGCATTGGGTGTTGTACATGCGTGATAGTCGACACAACGGACGAGAGAACAAAATTCACGAAAGCGGGAAGCAGGGGCGAATCACCGAGAACAAAGGCAACGTCAAAAGCGACACGACTAGTCCATATCTTGCAACACATTCTAGAGCGCGTTTCAGCATTGGCGTCGACTGCAAGGACGAAACCCACATACCACATCGTTGTCATCCCAAGACCACCACCACTGCAACTCGGACTTCTCACCCTCCGGCAAGCATTCGTTCATCACCGTATTCAAAAAGCCGATGAGCTTGTCGTACCTGTCCGGCCGCCCGAAATCGTCGTACTCCTCGTCCATGTTGTAGTTCGTCCACATGTACAAGATCTTGGGGTATTTGAACGAGAATGGCCGACCAATTTCAAGCCCTTGCCCCGTCTCACGAAGAAGCTTGTTCAGAACGACCATATTGGCCTTAGGACGCAAGTAGTTGACGATGTTCTTCTTCTTGTAATGGTCCTCGGTGACGTCCGCGAAGTTGAACTCGAGCGTGGAGCAACCGAGCCACTCTTGATGCTTCGGATCGGTCTCGAATGAGATGCGATGGCGTTTCGCGTACTCGACTAGGTGGTCGGGTTTGAATGGCCAGCCATAGAGGAGGACAGGAGGGCGGTTTTTGCCATTGGAAAGCATCTCGGGAGGGATGGTGGTTTCCGGTCCCCGGTTTCGCATGAGACGCTTCCATTTCTACAGGAAGGGGTAGTGTCAAGAGCACGATCATGGTTCGTCAGAGAAGCTGGTACTCACGCGGACCTGAGCCAAAGCCGCTGCTTCGGTGTACCGATAACCTGGTTTGGCGGGGTCGGTGCTGGGCTCCATCTCCAGCAAGTACTGGGACCCCTCCCAGAGGGCTGGATTCTGCTTTTTGTCGGCCATAGCAGCAGTGAAATGGATACGATAGAGCGAGTGGCTGAGGGGCTGAGGGATGGAAGTTGAAGCTATGAGGAAGGAGCTATGTGCGCGAAGGCAGGCAACCGCGGTGGGAGCTTCAACTGGGTTCAACTGGAGCTATTATGCTGCCACTGGCGCCTATCATTTGATAAGCGCACATCCGTAGTAGCCGCAAGAACCCGGGCGCTCCCTAGTCTGGCGCTCCCTTGTATTCCCAAACTCTCAGCGTACTTATGTTTCCAGCATCTCATACTTTAAAACACTCAGTCTGGTGCATCCAATGGTACGGTATTGCACCTTCAAATTTCGTAGGACTGATATCTTACAGCAGATTCAGAAATGGTTGACGCGTCCCAGATTTTTTCGACGCGTCTGAATCTTCCGAGCAACCTTCCGACCCAATCTTCCAAGGCACTCGGCCAGTCCCCACAGGCGTGGTATGTTTGGTCCCCTGCCCGAAATGGTGTGGAACGCACCCAAATTGAGCACGCGTGACGTCAGTACGCGTCAGTCGCGCCTCAGACAACCATTTTCGGGCAGAGAACCAAACATGCCACGCCGGTTTGCGCTGGGCCGGCGAGCGCTCAGCGTTGGAAGATTGGTTCGGAAGATACCTTGGAAGATTCAAACGCGTCGAAAATCCTTCGACACGCGTCAAGCATTTGTGAATCTGCTGTAATATTACTGGCGGCCTGGGAGGCTGGCTTATTCGCATCCCTGGGTGCATGTTCGCCTCTCCTCTCGTCCTCCCATGAAGGATCCCTCCAGTAGCCGCGTCCTCGACCAACTCCCGCTCCCGGTCGACTCCAAGGCAACGCGCCGGTCAACGGGCGCTAGATTCCTTCCCGCGCGACGTGCGATGGTGGTCCTTTTCGGGCTGATTGCCCTCACCTACATCTACTACACCCATGCAGCACTCCCACCACCAGGGTCGCTCCGAGACGTCGATGGGGCGAGGGAGATACCATCACTCGGTGTGTCGCGGACCATACAGCAGAGCTGGGCGATGTACTCGCCGTACTATGCCGCGGAGCCGTACGTCTCGCCTCCGCGAGGCTGCAGCGTCGATCAGGTGTGTCCCGCCTCATTCCCTTTTATCGCGTGGCACAGGGAGGCAGCCGCTCCGTTGGAACCATTCTTCCTTAACATCCGACTACCGTTTTAGTCAATAGGGCGTCACTGACATGCACAAATCATGCATTCTTAGGTACACATTGTGAGTACGCTCGGTCACTTCAGGTTTGGCAGGAACGTTCCAATCTGTAGCTGAACAACTCGTAGCTGCAACGGCATGGCGCACGATACCCTACCTCCGGTGCTGCGACGCGAATCCGGACCGCCATTGGGAAACTCCAATCCGTAGATCATTATACCGATCCGCTTTTCACCTTCCTCAAGAACTATACCTATGATCTCGGGCAGGATAGCCTCATACCGTTCGGTGCCGTCCAGTACGTATGTGAGAACCTGAGATCGTCCTGTCCACTGAATTTATGTTTATGTAGGTCCTTCCAATCCGGAGAGCAAGCCTTCAAGCGGTACACATCACTCGTAACCACGGATAACCAACCCTTCGTGAGGGCATCCAGCCCCCCGCGTGTCGTTGATTCTGCCAACAATTGGACCGCTGGTATGTTGCAGCTTTCTATGTTATAACACGTAGCGAGCTGCAATGTTGACGTGACTTGGTCCCAACCCTGTAGGTTTCGCCGCCGCCAGCCACCATCGCTACAATCCTACACTCTCCGTCATCCTTTCAGAAGCGGTACGTCTATTCTATCCAAAATACCTTTTAACCCCCCCGTCTCCCACCAGGGAAACGACACTCTAGACGACGGCATGTGCGCCGCCGCCGGCTCCTCCGACCCGCAAACCAACCTCTGGCTTTCCACCTTCGCCCCGCCCCTCACCGCGCGCCTCAACGCCGCGGCCCCCGGCGCGAACCTCACCGACGCCGACACCTACAGCCTCCTCAGCATGTGCGCCTTCGACACGGTCGCGCACGAGCGCCCCAGCCCGTTCTGCGCCCTCTACAAAGAGCTCAACGGCGGGCCCGGGTTCGCGTACACGGGCGACCTGACAAGTACTACGGCACGGGGTACGGGCAGCCGCTGGGGCGCGTGCAGGGCGTCGGGTACGTGAACGAGCTCCTGGCGCGCCTGACGGGCGAGCCTGTGCGAGACCACACGCAGACGAATAGGACGCTCGACGCGGACCCGCGGACGTTCCCGCTGGGGAGGGGGGTGTATGCGGACTTCTCGCACGATAACCAGATGATCGCGATCTTCGCGGCGATGGGGCTGTTTAGGCAGCCGAAGGAGCTCGATCCGACGAAGCCGGATCCGGAGAGGACGTGGAGGACGGAGAGGATGGTGCCGTTCTCGGCGCGGATGGTCACGGAGAGGCTGAAGTGCGCGGGGGGAAGGAGAGCGTGAGGGTGCTGGTGAACGACGCGGTCATGCCGCTGGAGTTCTGTGGGGCGAAGGGGGACGGGGTGTGCACGCTCGACGCGTTCGTGGAGAGCCAGGTGTATGCGCGGAACGATGGGGAGGGGGATTGGGCGAAGTGTTTGAGTAGCGGCCGTAGATTGCTATGGGTTCATATTGATTGGCGTCCTCACGTTGCGATTCAAGGGTTGCATCACGCGGTGTAGGTATCCCCTAGGTGGCATGTGTATGTGGTTCAACGGGATCGCAAGCAATGATGGCTTTACCGTAAAACCTTGACTCGTCAGTGGCTAGTCAATGCGTTTCCCCTAAGTAAAGTTGAAAGAGAAGAAAGATATACATACGTGGTGTACGGAATGTGCATGAACTGAATTTAGTCTACGATGTATTCTAAACGACGTTCTACTTGGCCTCACTCCCCTCACCCACCTCTCCACCCGCACCACCCGCACCGTTCCCCTTCTCACCGTCCTTCTTCTCGTTATCCTTCTGCTGACAGGCTTCCTCCTCGACATTTTCCTTTTCAGCGGCCTCCTTCATGCCGCCCTCTTTCGGGCTGCATATAGTCTTGCAGTACTCCTCGGGGAACTCGCCTTCCAACAGGTGACACAACAGCTCATTCACCTCCCCCGTAACGTCCCTCCACCTTTTCCCGCCCTTCAACACCGGCATCTCGTCCTCACTAATGATGCGGAACCGGTCTCCCGCCCACGGCCCCTTTACCAGCCTGTCCTTGTACTCCTCCCCACAGCACATCGAGATGCTGTCGTCGGGCGAGTAGCACACCCGCGCCAGGAGCGCATGCGCGAGCGTGACGCGCCAATATTCCATGTCCCACCCGACAAGCGCGTCCTCGCGGACGTACTCGCCCTTGGACGTGTTGCACAGCACGCGCGGGCCCTCCGCGTACTCGAGCCCCGGCGCCCAGGAGCCCACCCCGCCGAGCTTCGTGATCATCCTCAGGTCGAGCGCGGAGTAGAACGCGTCCATCGCTGCCGGGTCCTGCCTCCGCAAGTGCCAGAGTTCGTCCACGGTCTTCCGGAAGGGCTCGAAGAGCCGCCAGTACGCCATGTGCGTGTACGCATAGTTCTCCCCGGCGAAGTGGTAGAGGCACCGGCGCGCGATCGCCTTCTCGACGGACCCCCATGAGTGTTCGTCCGGGTCTGGGGTCATCGCGATCTCCTCGAGCTCCGCGGCCGTGAGCATGCCTGGGGGAGCTTGGTCCGGGGGGTAGGCGTACCACCCGAGGCAGACGAGGCGGCAGTCGGCCGCGCGGGCGTGCCGCGAGATGAGAGTGTGCAGGATGTGGCGCTTGCCGATGGTGAGCAGCCGTTTGCAGGATATGGCGAAGATGATGCAGTCGAGGAAGTCCTCGTTGGGATCGGGGTCGGGGTCGGAGCCGTCTAGAAGGACCTCGAAGACCATGTCGAGGACCTCGGTGGAGAGCTTTCCCATCGGCCCTGGCTGCACGGCGACGGACCCGCGGGAGAGCCACATGTCCAGATCCCTGAAATAGTCGAGGGTGGTTGGGGACTAAGAATCGGCTGGCAGACAGTCGAGAAGACGTACTTTGGGAGACGTGGGATCCGGAGAGAGTCGTACAGGTGCGAATGGTTTGTAAAGAAAAATTCTCCAAGCTTTCCGCCACCCGTGAGGTCCTTTTCCCTACGATCAACGTTGATTCTAACGAAGAAACACGCATCCACATGAATTGCATACGCAGGTATATATAGACAAATGTACTCACAGATCCCAATACTGACCCATTGTCGTTCCTTAAGGCTTCCGGACAAGGCGTTCGAGCGCTCCAGTGTTGAGTTGCCTGCCAGTGGTTCAGAGGTCAGAGGTGGTTAGGACTTGGATAGGGAGGCAGAACGAACTTGAAATTGTCTGGCAGCGAATAAATGAGAGCAACGATGTGATTGAAGATTGTAGGTTTGACAACAGAGTATGTCAGAGGCTCAGCAAATCGAGACTGTTGATGATGGTTGTGGTTGAGAACAGAGTCGCAAGCGATCCGAATCGGAAGCGCACACTTTTAAGAACGGTGGTCAGCGATCAATAAGCGAATCCAGACATGCCATAATTGGAGAACAATAGGGGACCCGACTCACAGCGCTAGACGATGATCCCGACCTAAGTACCAGTCATGTTTATTAGAGATGTCTACGACAGAGATACGGTGGGACCCTACTATGGCCCGGCGCCCCGAACAACCTTCAAGTTTGGGTGCTGGACTGATTGAACAACGGTCGTTTACAGATTCATTTAAAATTCTGTCATAAATTGCAGTTCTGCTCGTTGAGCCTGCAATCCTTGACGATTTGGCTTGGCCTGAAGCGGCAGAATCCATTGTACCGTTGCCACCTGAGTCACTTGCAGAAGCTTGCCAGTGCAGAACTCTAACAAGACAGCGCTCGAAAGTCCGCGAGCTGATGGTAGAGCCTAAGTAAGGATAGGAGGTAACCAGTGAGAATCACTGAATCTTACAGCAGATTCACAAATGCTTGACGCGTGTCGAAGGATTTTCGACGCGTTTGAATCTTCCAAGGTATCTTCCGAACCAATCTTCCAACGCTAAGCGCTCGCCGGCCCAGCGCAAACCGGCGTGGCATGTTTGGTTCTCTGCCCGAAAATGGTTGTCTGAGGCGCGACTGACGCGTACTGACGTCACGCGTGCTCAATTTGGGTGCGCTCCACACCATTTCGGGCAGGGGACCAAACATACCACGCCTGTGGGGACTGGCCGAGTGGGCGTCTAGGCCTTGGAAGATTGGGTCGGAAGGTTGCTCGGAAGATTCAGACACGTCGAAAAAAATCTGGGACGCGTCAACCATTTCTGAATCTGCTGTAATACCCGGTCCTCGTAATGCACGTAAGCTTCCTCTAGAGAGATCTTCAAACTCAGGCTTTTCTGGGCCCGGGCTAATTGTGAGTCACTTTCCAATCTCTGAACAATGGAGTCTTACACCAAACCTCGCACGGAACGCTGACACGTGGACGGTTGGAGAAATCTAGCATTTGACAATGACTGATGGCCATCAAGCGCAACCCAAAATGGGTGAACAAAAGCAGTTTCAAGAGGAAATCGAACCCGAGGCCGCGTACGCGCGCTGAGCAGTGTTACGATCTTCCTCTCCACTCAACCACCCCTTCCAGCATCTCTTCTACGCAACATGCCACCGAAGTCCACGCAGCGTCGAAAAAAAATGGTTACGGAAGAAGAGGCGAAGGCTCTCCTCGAAAGCTTGGGCCACGTATGCTCATTTGTACTTTTCTCCGTGAAATATCACGCTCAGATCTTGACACAGTTCATCGTTTCTACCAAAGACCGTTTCTATCATGATCTCGCTAGCAATATGGAGAATGCTTGGTCGACTCGCGGTTCTGAGCGGTACTTGTACACAGTCTTCTCCCACATCATTTCCCACCTCTGCGACACCATCCTACCGCCGCAATTTCCAACGAGCACCGTCTCTCATACGCCCAGGCGATCTTCACGGTACACCAACCACCTCTCGGTCAAGTTGCTCAGGAAGTCGACAAGCGCGACGTCCACCGGGATCAAATCCCGGACTTTGTTCGCATGATCTTCACGTATACACAGTCCGACGCAACCCCCGCTACCATTCGGCGACTGATCGATCTCTGGGAGATCAAGGGACTGAATGTCGCGGAGCGCTGGGATAGTGTTACCGCACGTCTACAAGCTCTCGTTGGAATCGACAAGCACATAGAACAACTCTGGATGCAAGCTAGGGCGGCCTTTGCTCATAATGAGCAGTGGACTGTTGTCTACGCTCTGTTGATCATCGGTCCGTACTTCTCGCAGGTCGTCTGGCAACGTCCTCCTGGTATTGTCGAACCGCCGACCCCGGATCTCACGAAAACTGGGACGGGAGGACGAGCCTTACTCGAGAACTTCAACGCGAGGATCAATGAAGCAAAGAATCGCGATGTGCCCCGCGTAGAGTTCTTCAACGCGCCGTCGAAGATGGACAGGCACAGAAGGTCTCTCTCTCCGCGCACTTTCGTTACGCGCTCTCCCTTGCCCTGAAGGAGCAGTTTGACGGATGCGAGACTCAGCCGAGTTGGTTCGATCCGCCCCGGGTCAAGCCCGATCCAATTGTCCACGTGGACACCGACGTAAGTCTCTCAACGACTCTATCATTGACGATGGCCAGCTCACGCATCATACTAGCCCGATGATGATCCAGTCGCCTACATCCGAAACGCACTGGTAAACAGGTCCGTGGAAAAACTCCAAGGCAAGAAAAAAGCCCAGTTTGTTCAAACCGAATCATCCGTGAACGAGGACTCTCAGGATGATGTGAGTGTCGAGTACGAACTAAGCCCCGAATCCAAGAGAATATACAGGCGGCTGGGGGCGAATCCCCTATCTTCCCCCCTCCCCACGCACAGGTCAAGGAGGCCTGGCCTTGGCGCTGCGAACCGCCGTCGGATTTCCCAGATCCCGGTGGATAACGACCACGTAGGCGACCTAGAGATAGCGGGCGAGCTTCGAGAGATAGGCTTTAGACGCGATGCTGAAGAGGAAGACGAGAGGGACGACTACGCTGACGATGAGGAGACAGGGGACGACGAATGACCTGTGGGCTGGCCACCTCACCGGGGGAATGGGCTTGCCGCTCTGTAAAGTTTTTCAATAACCTGTATTGTATCGAGTATGTTGAACGAGAATCGTGACTTGGAGGTGTATCAGCTAGCCAGAATATTCGGGTGACATCATATGAATCAAGCCTGGGGCACAAGATGGACTCCGAGTGGCGGCTAGCACGCTACCTACCTTGCATCCGAACAGCCATCTACTACTACCAACCCCTCCGAACTGTTGAGCAGTGCTCTTTGCTAGCTTCCTCATCCTCATCCTCATCATTTCCTGCGCCACCTCTTCAGCTTCAGCCCTTCACAAGTCTGGCGCAACCACCATCCTCAGGCCTGGTGCCGAGACTCGCACCCCCTTCGGCACTCCCTTCTTCAACCTCGTCATCGACCCCGAGACCGACACCGGCACCTTCGTCAAGCGGCGCCTGGACGCGAGGATGTGGGAGGAGATCCGGGCGTGGGAGAAGCTCCAGAGAACCGGTAAGCTTCCTGAGAACATAGAGCATGCAGCCGTGCTCCAGGAAAACCGTTTTGCAGGTGACGACGACAACGGGTTCGATGCGGTGGAGGCTCTGACTTCTGAGCGGGCCGTCGGCGGCGGGTTCGTTGTGGGTGGGGCGGGCTACCCCAGCTACTTCGTGCCTGACGTCGACGGTCCTGGCAACTCCGATGCCGCAACGGCGACCCCAGCGGAAGGCGACGGCGACAGCGACAACGAAGACTACGACGACCGTCTCTGGCCCGAAACCTACTCCATCGGCTCCGACTCCGATATCGACTACGTCCTCGACGGCTTCGTGGTCATCGACATGTCCGACGCGACCGGGTCGGTCTTCTGGAACCACCACAGGCGGTATCGTCGCAAGGTCAGCTCCCTCTCAGCCTGGGATCCTCCTCGAGACAGCGGACGCTCACGTTAACGTACAACTCCAGGCTGTGCGAGGCAGAGGGTCTCCGAGCCTCTGGTCCGCTTCCTTCAGCGGCTTCGTCCTGCGAGCGGCGCGACTCATTAGTGGTCAGGCTTGGTGACGCGAGTGGTGGGATGGCGACCTACCATGAGCTGAACTAGTCTGTAGTCGGATCTAGGAACCCGGAGGACTAGGACAAGGACATAGGAGGACTGAGACCGGGACTGGGACATCGACGGAGTCAGACATGGATATCGGAGAATGGGGACTGGGACATCGGATTGGATCCTGTATCGCCTGTGTCGTTAGCTTAGACATTGCCTTAGTTTACAGACTCTTACCCGTAGTTAGTTTGGCATGTAGTCTTTCGCATCCTGTAGTAGTTAGTACCGGCCGGCCCACATTGCGTTACGGATCAGGGCATGGTCCCCCGCTGCCAACCATGCGGTCAGACCCGCGGAAACTATCAAAGGAGGGAGGGCAGTCACGCACGCGTTTTTATATAATTTTTTCCTCGTCCAACACCTTTAGCGAAAAAGTTAAGGTGTGGGGTGCTGCTCAGGCTGGTGCCTGTTCTCCGAGTCTGTTAAGACGCGCATGAGTGAACCGTTGTCGTCATGAAAAGCGAAAACATACAAGAAAGTGAATAGGTCTGCGGAATAATAGAAAGAAGGGAGAACTCACCTCAAAGTCAGGTACTTGAGGGCACTCTGCACCCAGGATAATAACGTATCGCATCGCATTTGTCAAGAACCTGGGTTCCTAGGGATGGCACTGTGGAATACACAAGCAGTACTAATGACAAGTAATAATCTACAGGGGGGGAGCGTTGGGGCCGAGACCAATCAAACTATTCACACGAACAGGAACGCAGGTGCCTGGTGGACCGCAGATAACGAAGGAAGAAAAACCACAGTCCAAAGATCCCACAACCCAGAGTTCGATCACGGAGAGCCCACATCCACATCGTCCAGCTGCACCTCCCGTACGAACTCTTCTGCCTCCTCCTTGAGCTCCCACAACAGGCTTGCCCGGTCCCAGTCTTGCCGGTGCCGCCAGACGAGGCCGAGACACGTGGCACGCAGCTGCTCTAGTTGCTCGACGTTGAGCGATCCAGTAGCGTCGCGCAAGTACGCCTTGAGATCCACAAGCGTGTCTTCGTCGAGATGGAAGTCGGGCAGGGGCGTCGGGGATCGCTCGACCTCCATAGGCACCTCAGCTTGCGGTTCGGGTTCTGGCGCTACTTCTGGCACCGGCGCTTCCGCTTCTGCAAGCTGGGTGAGCTCCATCGCATGGTCGCCTTCCCCGTCGGGGATGGCCGGGACTTCCGCAGGCAAGTGGTTCGGGCTGATAATACCATTAGGTTGGGGAACAGGCTCGGGTTGTGGGACAGTGTTTTCAGAGGAGCTGGACGAGGTAGTGAAGGGGTTGTCCGGGGGATCAGTTGGGATACTCATCTGAGCGTCAACCGGAGACATCGGGTTGAGTAAAGCAGGGTCGAAGCCAGACCGGCGAACAGGTTCCCTCGGCTGGGCGTTGGTCTCTCCAAGATCCAGAGGCATGCCACTGCCCGGCGAACCAAGAACCACATCGTCCGCGAAACGCACACTCAACGAGCGCACAAGAGTGGTTGGGGTGTGAGGAACCTCTCCAGATGAACCAGCGTCCTCGCCGTCGGTTCGCGACTTCTTCGCCACGCGCTCGCCATTCTCGTCCTCCGAAGGTGTCGTTTCGGCGCCATTCGAGCGTTGCCTCTTGAGCTTGCGTTCGAGCAGCACCGGGTCAGTGATCGCGATCTCGGGTTCCTGGCCATTATGGCGGGCACTCCGACGTGTTCCCGGCGCGTACTCCCCGTTCTGCGCCGGTTGCTCAGCCGCCTTCTCCTTCTCCTTGTTCTTCCGGAACTCCTCGCGCCGCTGGCGTTCGCGCACGGCCATCCGCTGGCACTCGAGCCTGAACTGCGGGTCGAAGTCTTGACAACTGACCTCTGCGGCAGTGAGCATCGCCTGAGCTCTGAACAACCGCTCCGGGTCCTCGTTGATCCTCACGCTCGCGTTGTGGACGATCTTGCGGATGTCGTCAAGGAAGTCTTCGAGCGTGAGGTACCGGCCTTTGTAGAGCTCAACATGCATGCGCTCCAAATCCATCTCGAACAGCGGTGGCTCCTGGATAAGCTGCTCTTGAACCTGGTTGAACACTGCGACTTCTACAGTGGGCTGCTGAGGTTGGCCATCCTCGGTGATGTCGATGATGCCATTCGGCTCAGGTTGCACCTCGACAGCAGCAGCGACCAGTTGGACTTGGGGTGGTGGTGGAGGCGCGTTGAAATCGTAGTTGTATTCCTCCTGTGAGCAGTTATGAGAAACGCTCGTCAACGTGAATGGTCAGATCATTACTCACCGAAGCACGCTTCGTAAAGCGCTTGAACTTCCTCTTGAGTTCGCTGAGAATTGGTCCGAGGCGGTACTTGAGCAGCGTCACGACACGCTGATCGTTCTCCTGCTGCACCGCAAGCTCCGCAGCTGTCGGCTGCCGTGGCTCCAGAGGTGGTGCGATCGGGAGCTCTTCCAGAACACGCTTCTTCCGCTTCATGCCGTCAGGGAACTCGTTCGGCGGACGCCTGATGTCCTTGAACAGACCATCGAAGAACGCGTCCCGTTGCGATGCACTGGGCGAGATAAGCGCGACGCGGTTCTCCCGGATAGGCCCGAACCACTGGCGTACGTCCCGGGGCAACTGGGTGAATGGACCATCCACTACCGCAAGGAGGAGCACAGGATCCGTTGGTGAGAGGGTATCGAGCATGGCGCGGACGGTCGTGCGCGCAGTCTCTGTCACGGCCGCACACCATCCGACTAGCGATGGGATATACACCACAGAAGGTTGATGCCGCTTCGCTTCGACGAAGAGCTGAACGATGGCAGCCTCTGGCGACTGTAACACGGCGTCAGACAGATGCCACGTCAAACACACAAACTTACATACCCTGGTAGAGTCAGCAAGCAGCGACCCGAGGTCAAGACTTTGGACGTGGTATCCCTCGAGATGATGTAGGGCCGCGGCAGCGATGTATGACTGACCCATCCCGACTGGTCCGTGCAGCGCAACTCGCGGGCGGTACACGCGCAGAGTCTCCATCGACTGCATCATCAGTTCGCGCTCAAGCGCACCTTCGGAGCCGCCAACGTCCTCCCACTCCGCTTCCTCTAGCGCGGTCCGCTTCTTGCTTAAAGGCAGAACCTTGCCTACGACCTCCTTGATCTTGTCGAGAGGCTCCTGCAACAGTGGCACTAGCTGGGTTGGAAGAGGGGACGCAGCCGAGGATACCGAACGCGCTGAAGATGGCACGAGTTCTACAACGTAACAAAGTCAGTCTTAGCGTCACCGTCATGGCACAGCAGAACGGGGATCAGGCACGCACTCTTGACCGAGATCATGAAGTCGCGCAGCTCGACTTCGATGGTATCTGGCTTCAACAACAGCCGATCGTTCGACTTGTAAATCTGCGGATATCGGCGCTGGACAGCGTTGAGCGCAGCTTCCGTACACAAAGCCTGCCGTGTTTCCACGTCAACATCCACCATCGGTTGTTACTGATGTAGGTACGAACCCGCAAGTCGGCGCCTCCATAGCCCTTGGTGAGCTTCGCAAGGCCCTTCGCGTTGTCGGCGCCTTTCTCGCTGTCCCAGCCGGCCCACTTCTTTGTCATGATCCCCAGAATCTTCTCTCGCGCTTCTAGTCCAGGCAAAGGGAAGTAGAATTCCCTGTCGAAGCGACCGGGGCGACGGAGCGCTGGGTCAACGGCGTCGGGACGATTTGTGGCGCCGATGACGACGACCTGACCACGCCCGTCCATCCCGTCCATAAGGGCAAGCAGCGTCGACACGATCGATGCGTGGATCTGATCCTGCTTGGACGAGCGCACAGGCGCGAGACCATCGATCTCGTCGAAGAAGATGATACTGGGCTGTTGATTCCGAGCCTCCTCGAAGAGTAGTCGGAGTTGGCGTTCTGCCTCGCCGACCCACTTCGACAAGCAATCCGCACCCTTCCGCATGAAGAATGCTGCCAGGACGCATGAGAACAGCGACAAGGGTGAACAGTTGGCGTAGGATAACACTTACAGATGCCTTTGCCATTGGATCGACAGCTTGCTGCCAGCGCACGGGCAAGCAACGTCTTGCCGGTACCCGGTGGTCCATGGAAGAGCACACCACGCGGAGGAGTAAGGTTGAATCGCTGGAAGACTTCGGGATATAGGAGGGGGAGAAGGGTCATCTCCTTCAAAGAGTTGATGTCTTGAAGCGGTGTGATGAACGAAAAGGAAGGTGCCGATGAAGTAAGACTCACGTTCATCCAGACCTCCCACTTCATCGAACGTTACATTCTGGTTCACTCCGAGGGGATCGGCATCGGCGAGAGCTATATGCGCCCATCAAACGACCGCTAAGGGGTGGAGAGGACCTGTTGAAGACTCACCAGTATCGCTGACCTTGCCCAGGTTAGACGGCGTGCCTGCTGCAGCCGCAAGGTCGCCGGGGAGGAACCCGCCGCCAGCAGCTCCGCCCGCAGCGAAAATTCCTCCACTGCCTCCAGCTCCCGCTATACCGCCGAACGGTTTTCGAGGGGTGCGAGTAGCATAATCGGAGTCCTGAACCACAATGAGGCCACGCGCAAGGATTTATAATCGAGAATACGCACCGAGTCATCTCCGCCACCACCCATCCACCTGCTGAGCTCCGCGCCCGTCGCACTCCACCCGGGAGGCTTCGGTCTATTGGGATTACGATGCGACCTGTTACCGGCCGGACGAGGTTTTGGGGGTGGGCGCATTTCCTCGAGAGGCGGAGGGATGGCATAGTTGATCTTCGCGCGCTGGCGAAGGGAATAAGGCTTGCCATCTTGCTCCGGTTCCTGATCGGCGTCGCCTTCTGCATCTGCTTCGCCGTCCGCGTCGGGTTCGGGTTCGGGTTCGGGAGACGTGACGGGGGCCTCGTCTATGGACCCTTCACCGTCTGCTGTCCCAGAAGAGGGCTCGTCCACGTAGCCGTCCTCCTCGTCGTCTCGGGCAGTCGAACGGGTGCGCCGCTTAGACAGACGCGTGGAGCGGGACGAGGAAGCTTGAGGTTGAGTACGTCCATTGGACCTCCGCGTGAGACGGCCTCCGCCCCCGCCGTTCGATTGGCCATTCCCGTGCTTCGTGCGGTTGCGAGTGGGATATCGACCGACCTTGGCCTCTCCGTCTTCTTCGTCGCTCACGATGAAACCATTCAACTTAGGGCGCCTGTTACGAAGGGCATATCGACCAGCAGGCTCTTCGTCGTCCTCTTCGTCGTCGACTCCATGCTCGGGTTCAAGCTGCTTGCGCTTTCCTTTGGGAGAGATTACGTCGAGGGGATCGTCCTCACTGCCAGACTCACGATACGACTTCTTTGCGACGCGTCTGCCACGCGAAGACACACCGTACTCGACGGGTTCCTCATCTTCCTCCTCTTCGGGTGGTGGCTCCTCTACTTCCATCGAGGCATTGCTTTCGTGGTACTCGGAGCCGGAAGGGATGGGGCTGCTGGGCTGCTGGCGGGACGCACCACGAGTGGTGGGAGCCATTATATTGAAGGGGGGCAATTTGATGCGGAAACCGGTGGACGGGGAGGAGGCTGGTTGAGGGATGGAGTGGAGTGGCCGCTGAGATGCGAGGACGGGGTCGAGAGGATCGTCGTAAATGGGCTGGGCTTGATAGGGTGGATACGGTGCCAAAGGGTCTTCGTTGTACTGGGGCTGGGATGCGGACGGCAAGATGGAATTCGGAGGGAAGACGAAGGTGTCGCCCGAAGAATAGGTGAAGGACGGGTTCATGGAAGATTACCGACCTTGAAGTTGTGCGGTCACAACTTCCACGGCAACCTGATGATCCTCCTCCTCAATTCCTGGACGTGCTCATGCACCTGTCGTCCTAGTTGACTAGTCGGTCGCGGGGGTGTGGGGAGGGTTGAAGGGGAGGAGGACAAGATGGACGTTTGTCTCGAAGAGGACTTAGCGCCCATACAACGTATGTTTGCCTTTGTTTACCTCCGATGTCGGATCGGGACAAAGCGCGTGCCGCTGCAGTTCCACGCCTTCATCGACGTCCCGCTGCGACGAAATTGCGTTCGACAATGACCATCGCAAGCTCGGAAGATACTCACCTTTGACATACCATGCCGTTTCCCAACGTTAGGGGCGCATACAGTCACCCTCTCGACGCACAACATCGGCCGCTTATCGCAGACTCTTCCTTCTCTTACCCTCTCCTCCTCACCCTCCTCCTCCTCACCACCTGACGAACCCTCTCTGGTTTCCCGGCATATCGAGCCCTGCCTGTAGGATAACAAGAGCAGAATTAAGATTTGTTTCAGACTTCTGCCGGTGAAAAGAGCAAGACGGAGGAAGTTCGAGCACAAGCAAGTCCTAGAGTCCGTCGTGTGGGGTCCATGTGGAAGTACGAAGGCAAAAACGTTCGCAACAGCTCGCTCAACGACGCACTCGACGCCGGAAGGTTCAGCGGCATTTACCGGACTCTTTCCCAGTCTTTACACCATATTAGGAAGTTCCGAGCACCAAATTAGGGAAAAGCGCCACTGCCACACCCAACCCATGATTTGGAGGCACTCCGCGTCACGCAAGCAGTCGAGCATGCAGGCATGTTGTCTCAAATCTCGCGTTTCTCAACCCCATGAAGATATGGCACACTAATGAAGTGCGTTTGCATGCAAATACGGGACCCCTGCATGATACTACACCAGCACCGTAAGTCGGTGTTTTGCAGGGGCAAAGGATCCATGTGTCAGGTCCGAGTTTGTCCATGTCTCTGAGTTTCGTTTCATGACACACCATTTGAGATCCAGACACCCTATGGGGTGACCGCAATGTGCATGTTACATGCCACAGGAGTCCGGCACCGTATGAAATGCAAAGTTTTGATGGAAGAAAATGAGCGTCGAATGTTGGGATTCCTCCCACATTTCGACCATGTTCTGCTCCAGATTCGCTCGCAGGCGAATGGCTGTGGAAGTATCACGTTCTCACCTCATTGTGCCAATGTTTGTCTCACGTTGTGCCCCCGTTTTGCTATCGAAAAATTTGGCCGGACGGGGAATGGTTACTACAGGTTATCCATATTCAATAATAACATAAACTATAATCAAGTTAATCCATCCAGAACAGCCATTATCGCCGCCATCCTCGCACGTCCTCTTCTGCCACCGCAATGCCAAAATAGTACTATGATCATGGAATAGAATTGGACATGTACTACACTATGTACACTGCAGGTCGTATATGCGTCGCCGTACATAGACTGTAAAACCCCAGCTGCTCACAATGATTGCGACATCGAGAACGTAGTCAGTGAACCCGATGCGAACAGGAATGGGCGTGGACGCACCTTGAGGGCAAAAACCAGCGAGAATATACAGCATATACCCCGCCTATTGATGTATCTGGGGGCAAAGCCGATCACTGTGAGAAGGGGAGCGCGTCAACACGCATTTCGACGTACCAAAGGGGCCCCGTTGTGTCCGGCAGTAATGTAGTGGTTGGCATATAAGTGTATGGGGAATAATTAGTACTAAAAGAGGCGCATATACCCTTCCATGACGTACCGTCTTCCTGCCCGTGATCGTCAAACGGTGATCCGGACGATGCCTTGCCTTCGGTGCCTCGCCATCGTGTCGGAAAAGAAACTAGTACTGGGCACTGTGCATGTTGTTGATATCGAGTCAGGGGCAACGAACGAGGATGACTTACCGGTGGTGGACGGCTTCTGTACCCAGCGGGTCAAGCTGGAGATGGTGGAGGAGAAGAGAGTGGTTCAAGCGCTCACCTTGGGGTCAGACACAAGATAACCAAATAACGGTGATTTGACTTGTCTCGGAGTTATGGACGCGCATCGTTACACTTAACGGAGAAATAGAGTGTCTAATTGGAGGGTCCTGAGAAACCTCGTCGGAATGTCAGCAAAATTTCCCGGTTTTATCGACATTTCTCTCGAGGAGGATTCGGGAAGAACTTGCAAAGAATCTCCAGGCAACCCTCACATTTTGCCCACCTTTTTTCGGACCACAATTTTAGATTTCACGCGGTGCGGTTCTCCTGTTACTTCCTCAAGTACAATAACACAAAGCACAACATGCTCATCTTGGCTTTCCTCTAGCTTTACCTCATTTGTCTTGGTATGTCCTGGTTAACAGTATTATACTTCCCAGTGCCTCCATTAACCCGAATTTTTGACATTGTGATGTAGGGCGTATATTAGTGGTTGGCCCCGAGGCATCATCTAGCTTTGGGAGAGCTAAAGAATCCCACGGATATATCTGCTTCGTTATCGCTACTACCCTCGTGTCCTCGACCCTTCGTGTAAATATGTCATAACTCTTTCATAATGACCATAGCTCACACATTGCATTTATTGACAGACTCACCATTCGGGAAAAAACCTGACCAGCTACATGAATGGCCCATGTTGTCGCATTCAGTAATATTCACAATTGGCCGCGATCGTACTGGCAATCTAAGCTTGGGTATGTAGTCGTATCCTTCAATATATTCTACTGACAGCATCGAGGGGTTGAGCCGTTGCCATGTCGGCCTGCCGCGACTACTTATGTGCCCCTATTACCTACTACAGGACACGGATGGCTACATGTAGAATTAACTACAGGTGCGAGTCTAAACATCGAGGCCAATGTCCAAGCCTGGAGCACTAACTATAAACAAGGTCCAATCCGATGTCCCAGTCCCCATCCTCCGATATCCATGTCCTACTCCTTTGATATCCCACCCCCCAGTCCTCCTATGTCCTTGTCCTAGTCCTCCGGGTTCCTAGATCCGAAGGCAGACTAGTTCAACTCATGGTAGGTCGCCATCCCACCACTCGCGTCACCAAGCCCGCCTTCTAACGCGTTTTGTCGCTCGCAGGACGAAGGCGCTGAAGGAACCGCGACCAGAGGCTCGGAGACCTTCTGCCCCGCACAGCCTAGAGTTGTTCGTTAACGTGAGCGTCTACCGCTTCTTGATATGTATCCCAGGCCGAGGACGAACTCACCTTGCGACGGCACCGCCGAGGCTGGTTCCAGAAGACCGAACCAGTTGCGTCGGACATGTCGATCACTACGAACCCGTCGAGGATGTAGTCGATATCCAAGTCGGAGGCGATGGAGTAGGTGTCGGGCCAGAGGCGGTCATCGTAGTCTTCGTTGTTGCCATCGCCGTCGGTCGAATCGGTCGTCTCCTCGGAGTCGCCAGGACCATCGACGTCGGGCACGAAGTAGCTGGGGTAGCCCGCCCCACCACAACGAACCCGCCGCCGACGGCCCACTCGGAAGTCGGAGCCTCGACGGCCAAATCGTCGTCGTCACCTGCAAAACGGATCTCCTGGAGCACGGCTGCATACTCTATGTTCTCAAGAAGCTTACCGGTTCTCTGGAGCTTCTCCCAGGCTCTGATCTCCTCCCACATCCTCGTGTCGAGGCGCTGCTTGACGAAGGTGCCGGTGTCGGTCTCAGGGTCGATGACGAGGTTGAAGAAGGGAGTGTCGAAGGGAGTGCGAGCCTCGGCGCCAGGCCGGAGGATGGTGGTTGCGCCGGACTTGCGAAGGGCTGAAGAGGTTGTGCAGGACATGACGAAGAAGATGATAAAATGCTGCTCAACTTGAACAGCGAGAGGTGCGAGTAGATGGTGGTAGTGCGAACGCAAGATATAGGTGGGGTCAGCCGCGACTGGAAAGCTGTCGTATATCCCTGGCCTCGATTTGTATGATGTCATCGCAATATCCTTTATTCGTCCTAGCTGATCCACTTCAAAGTCATGATTCTGGCATTCTTGGTACGATACAAGCCAAAGTTGAAAATGGGTACATCGCGACATACATACCCCGCCACCACGGCAGTTCCAGCGGTATGCCCAGAATTTGCCCAGAATTGATATTTATTCCTCGTCTCCCGTCTCTTCGTCTGCATCGTCTTCATTGTCGGCGTAGTTTTCCTCGTCCTCCTCGTCTTCTTCAGCACGACGCACGTGGAAGCCCACTTCCGTAAATTGGTCCATCAACTCCTCGTCAATTTCATCGTCGTCATCGGCCACAGGCGGTTCGTGAGCAGCCGCCTGAGCGGCAAGCTGGACAGGAAGCGCCTGGTTCTGGTTCGCAGAGCGTAGGCCTGGTCGCCTTCGCCTGTTCGTGGGGAGGGGAGAAGATAGAGGATTCGCCTCCAGCCGTCTGTATATTCTCCGAGAGTAGGGGCTGAATTCGAACTCGCGACTCGTATCTCCTTGAGAATCCTCGTGCGCAGATGAAGGAGTCTCAGAAAAGTGCGCTTTTTTCTTGCCTTCGATTTTGCTCACGCTTTTGGTTATGAGCGCGTTACGGATGACTGTGACTGGATCCCCTTCAGGCTAGCATGGTTCGTGGGTGAGCAAGCCACCTTCTACGACAGACATGTTGATGGACTTACGTCGGTCTTGGGATGAATTGGATCGGGCTTGTCCGAGGGTGGATCGAACTAACTCGGTTGAATATCGCAGTCATCAAACTGCTCCTTCAGGGGGAGGGAGAGAGCGTAAAGAAAGTGCGGGGAGAGAGAGACCTTCTGCGCCTGCCCCTCTTCGACATCCTCGAAGTCAAACACGGGCGCATTGAGGAATTCGACGCGGGGCACGTCGCGAGCCTTTGCCTCCTCGATCCTTGCGTTGTAGTTGTCGAGTAAGGCTTTCGATCTCGTTATCGTAGAGTTCGAGAGATCCGGTGTCGGTGGTTCGACAACACCAGGAGGACGTTCCCAGACGACCTGAGAGAAATACGGACCAACGATCAAAAGAGCGTAGACAACGGTCCACGTCTCATTATGAGCAAAGGCCGCCCTGGCTTGCTTCCACAGCTGTTCTATGTACTTGCTGATCGCCTCGAGAGCTTTCAAACGAGCAAGAGCACCATCCCAGCGCTCCGTGATATTCAGCCCTTTGATCTCCCACAGGTCGATCAGTCGCCGAGAGACGGTAGTCTTGTTTGTGTTGGACTCTGTGTACGTGAAGATCATGCGAACGAAATCCGGGATTTGCTCTGGATGGGGGTCTTCCTTGTCGACGTTCTCCGCAGCTTCACCGAGAGGTGGGTGGAGCACCTTGAAGATCGCCTGAGGTGTATGGGAGACGGTGCTCGTTGGAAATTGGGGCGGTAGGATGGTGTCGCAGAGGTGGGAAATGATGTGAGAGTAGACTGTGTACAAGTACCGTTCAGAACCGCGAGTCGACCAAGCATTCTCCATGTTGTTAGCGAGGTCACGGTGGAAACGGTCTTCGGAGGAGACGATGAACTGGGTCGAAAGCTGAGCAGGACAACTCAAGGGGGAAAGTATGGCAAACGAACATACACGACCAGAGCTTGCGAGGAGAGCTCTTGCCTCTTCTTCCGTAAACTTTTTCTTTCCACGCTGCCTGGCCTTTGGTCCCATGTTGCGTGGAAGATATACGGGGAGGAGTGGTTGTCGGAAAGGAGGATCGTGACACTGACCTCCCAGTCGACGCGCTTTGTACTTATTATAACTCCTTTGTTCCCTCCTGGGTTCCGATGAGGCGCTTGATGCCCATCAGCCAATCCTATTGCGTAAGTGACCACTACTTATTGTTCAGAGATAGAAAAGTGACTCAAATTGAGTCCAGAAACGGCATGATGTCAGCCCGTCGGGTCAGCGGAAGTACTTAGCATCCCGAGAACAGAGTACTGAGAGAACTTCGAGGACCCCAGACCGTACCATCATTATTTATCAGGAGTGTTTTGAAGTGTGCAATGCTGGAAAAGTGCCTACGCAGAGTGTTCGGGAAAGCATTTGCTTCGGAGAGTTTTTGGTGGTCCGCACTCGGCGCTCATCAGGCGATAGGCGCCAAAGATAGACTATAACTACTCGAACCTGGTGGGCAGTTGGTTGCCACTTTGTGCAGCTTCTCCTTGTCAACTTCAACTTCAAATTCAGCTCTCCCAACCACTCTACCACGCGCTCTATCGCATCTATCTCGGCTTGTATCCTGCGATGACCGACAGACCGAAGAACCCAGCGCTCTGGGAGGGGTCCCAATACTTGTTGGAGATGGAGCCTAGCACCGACCCCGCCAAGCCAGGCTATCGGTACACAAAGGCAGCGGCATTGGCTCAGATCCGTGTGGGTACCAGTGTTTCTGACGAGTGGCGATTATGGCCCTGAGATTACTACCTCTTGTAGAAATGGAAGCGTCTCATGCGAAACCGGAAACCTGAAACCGACATCCCTCCCGAGATGCTCTGGAATGGCAAGAACCGCCCTCCTGTTCTCCTCTATGGCTGGCCATTCAAAGACAACTACCTGGTCGACTACGCGAAGCGCCATCGCATCTCGTTCGAGACCGACCCGAAGCACCAAAAGTGGCTCGGTTGCTCCACCCTCGAGTTCAACTTCGCGGACGTCACCGAGGACCATTATAAGCAGAAGAATGTCGTCAATTATCTGCGCCTCATGGCCAATATGGTCGTTCTCAACAAGCTTATGCGGGAGACGGGGCAAGGACTCGAAATTGGTCGGCCGTTTTCGTTGAAGTACCCCAAGATCTTGTACATGTGGACGAACTACAACATGGACGAGGAGTATGACGATTTCGGGCGGCCGGACCGGTATGACAAGCTGATCGACTTCTTGAATACGGTGATGAACGAATGCTTGCCGGAGGGCCAGAAGTCGGAGTTGCAGTGGTGGTGGTCCTGGGACGACAACGATGTGGTGCGTGGTTTGTTTCTCCTTCTCCTTCGGAGTTCGCGGTAAGACTAAAACGGGTTTCAGAACGTCCTCACGGACATGGACTAGTCGTGCCACTGTTGATGATTCACTTCTTTGTGGTTCGTCCTTGCATGCCGCTTTCGTGTATCTGTATCGTGTTCTCTTGTCCGTGTCTGCTTTGTCGACTACAACGTATATACAACACCCAATATCGAGTGGCCTACGATTATCTCCCCATCATCCGCGAGCTATTTTATCTGAACTAACAGGAAGGAATTGCGTAGATCTCTATGGTTGTCCTTGAATCTTTCTGAGTATTTTTGCCGACTTCGACTGCGAGGACCATGGAGACAAGATATAAAGCCCACGTCGGCCCGGATGGCCGGTTGACCGATCAAACGCGACTGCGCTGTACTAGCGCTGTTGAACCACCTTACCTTCCTTGCCTTCAGGACGTGACCGGATTGACTGCGAAGGGCAGTCACAGGTCTGGAAAACCTCCTTATCCACTTGCGTTTTGTGGTGAGTGCGCAACGCCTCCTGGAACGTTTGGTGGGACGCTGATTCACGACGCCGACCATCACGATGCAAGGGACGTTGCAGGACAATTAAACTATAAACAAGTCGCGCCCGACCTGTCAACCGCCGCGAAGTGGAAGCAATCTTACGAATCTATTGCGCTGTTTTTCTATCAACATGATCGACATGGGGGATGAATATTGTCTTCGCGGCGTGGGCGTAGCTGACCCTCTCAGGCTAGGCCTGCGGGCCGTATCCAGCAAACTGCCACGACCGTCAAAGCGTAGGTGTATCCAATGCTTGTAGTGCTCCGAGTTCGAATATGAACCGACTGCCCTTGAATTCGCCCATTACGATGGCATTTTCACGTTATTCACGACCATTCGTACATAACCCATGGCCACCACCACCCGCCCTGATCGCCTTGCAAGCACGATATCAAAGCTTTGCGTAGGTGGACTGTGGTTCTACCTTGGTACTTATCTTATACGTATTGTGGACCTGACAGCGAGGGTTCAGACCCAAACTGCCGAGCAATCCCGACCTGCTCAGACTACCTACTTTCAAGTTCCTATGCAAATGTTCACCCCGATATATGCAAAACTCGTTGACAACGTCGGCCTGCAAGACACTTTTGTGCGGAAGTCGGCATGACCAGCTTGACGAATAGAGCGTATGTCCAAGTGTCACCTTTAGGTGCGTTCTCTCCCTCTGGCGTAAATACGGTCCACTTATATGCGCCTTTAGTTAGCGAGCCCAGGATTCGAGGGGAGAACGGACCATAGCACGCACCGATGTCCCTCACCCATGATGCGCGGTGCTGGCATGACAGACCTTGCCGCCGTTCGGTCGGTGCAGCGACGTGCACCGTGGCCCCAGCGTTTCAATATATTTGGTAAGCCAGACCGCAGGCTAGGCGGCGAGGGGATGCACCCTCCACCGCCGTGCCATGCCGGCCCGCCCCTACTAATACTGCTACTACTACAGGATACGAGTAGACTACATGCGCAACTATACTACTACTACGGGTAAGAGCCCGTTCTCCACTAAGGTCCAAGCCCGGAACGCTAACTACGTATTAGATACAGGAATCTCAATCCTCTCCTGTCCAAGTCCTCCAATGCCTCTGTCCTAATTCTTCCATGTCCATGTCCCGGTCCTACGAGTGCCCAGATCCAGATCCGACGACAGACTGGCTCAGCTCGTGGTAGATCGCCATCCCACCACTCGCGTCCCCGAGTCTGCCTCCTAATACGTCGCGCCGCTCGCAGGACGAAGCCGACGGAGGAAGCGCGACCAGAGGCTCCCCCTGCCTTGGACAGCCTAGAGTTGTTCGTTAACGTGAGCGCCCGCTGCTTCTTGACACGGATCCTAGGCCGAGGACGAACTCACCTTGCGACGACACCGCCGAGGCTGGTTCCAGAAGACCGACCCGGTCGCGTCAGCCATATCAATGACCACGAATCCGTCGAGGATGTAGTCGATGTCGGAGTCGGAGCCGATCGAGTACGTGTCGGGCCAGAGCCGGTCGTCGTACTCTTCATTGTCGCCGTCACCTTCCGCCAGGGTGGTAGCCGTCGTCGCCTCGGAGTCGTCATCGCCAGGACCGTCGACGTCAGGTACGAAGTAGCTGGGGTAGCCCTCCCCACCCACAACGAACCCGCCGCCGACGGCCCACTTGGAAGTCGGAGCGTCGACCACCGCCTCGTTATCGCCGTCGTTATCGTCATCTGTAAAACGGGTTTCCTGGAGCACGGCTGCATACTCTCTGTTCTCGGGCAGCTTACCAGTTCTCTGGAGCTTCTCCCAGGCCCGGATCTCCTCCCACATCCTCGAGTCGAGCGGTCGTTTGACGAAGGTGCCGGTGTCGGTCTTGGGGTCGATGACGAGCGTGAAGAAGGGGGTGCCGAAGGGAGTGCGAGCCTCGGCACCAGGCCTGAGGACGGTGGTCGTGCCGGACTTGCAAAGGGCTGAAGAGGTGGTGCAGGACATAACGACAAGACGATAAAGATGCTGCAGACGGTGCGAGTAGGTGGTGGTAACTCGAGTGCAAGGTAGGTAGGGTGCTAGCGGCAACTCGGAGGCTGCCACATATCGTTAACGTTGGGCTGGATTCGTACGGTCACCTACATGCTAGTATTTACATCACGTTCACCACTTGTATGTACAGTTCCGGCAGCATTTGGGAGTACACATTGGAGCCAAAGGTCTCGCCGCTCGGTTCGGAAGATAAGTATGCCAGGACCGCGACCACGCTGCTGGTCAAGGACGCAATCTCCTGTAATTCCTAATCCACGAGGCGCCGCGAAGGCAGATCACGCTGTCCCGTGTACGTACCTCAAGCTCAAGTACGGCTCATGTAGAAACGACCATCCTGGCGTTGCACTCTCACTTCCGCCGCTCCCGGAGCGCCCCCGTCGGCACGGATGACGGAGAAGTCGGCCCACATGGGGCCGCGGTAGGCCACATAGCGCAGCACCCATATCTCCCGCAGGGAGGGCGACGTATACGTAAGCGCGCTCGCGAACGTCGCCGCGGTGGATCTGAGGGTCACGTCGTATGCTGCCAGTGCTTTGGAGTTGCAGAACCGCCTCTGGTCCGCAGGAGAGAACGCTGGGGGAGGTGTGCCTGGGAAGTCGAGGTGGAGCTTGAGCATGGCCAGTTCGGCCAGCGGGGAGAGGTATCGTGCGATCTCTGCCTGGGAAAAGGAAAGTTACAGTCAGCATAGCATATCAATCTAACAAAACTTGGGCCGCAATCTCACCGTGGGCACGACGGGGTCGCCATTCCGATACCGATGCAGTTCCAGCGTGCGCAGGCGGGGGAAGCTCGCAGCGACGTATTGGAGAAGCTCTGCATCTACGCCCGGCTCGTCGACTTCGTACTCCAGCTCCAACGTTCGAAGATCTGGCGTTCCGCATCGCTGGAGTATTCGTAGAATGCTGGATGCGTTTGCCATGGGGAAGCTCCACCGGAGGTCCCGCGGAGGATACTCGTTGTCGTTCTTGATTTGGACGCAAAAGTGCGGCCATGAACGCAGCGCGAGCCCGCGGAGCGTAGGAGGGAGGTGCGCGTAGATGTCGTCGTCCGCGTCGGGATGCGAGATGCTCAGGTACTCGAGTTCGGGCCATGGGTACGTGGCACTGAAGCCGCGCGGCCACACCGCCCGCGCATCGACGTGCTCGGGCTCGTATAGCTGGAGAACGAGCGTCCGTAGATGCGGCATGCAGGCGAACAGGGAGACGATCGGGGTGGACGGTGTGGTCCAGCGTAGGCCTCGGAGCCTCAGCTCGCGGAGCCGAGGCCAGGACAGCGAGCACATCAGCTGAATCGGTGCCGGTTCTGAGGGAAGGTCGAGGGTCTCAAGAGAGGCGTGGAACGCGCGGACCACGGTATCCAGTCCTCGTTCTTCGGCGGGGAAGCTTCTTGTCGGCGTGGGGTCTCTGACCCAGTAGCGGAAGGAGGACAACGCTGCAGAAGGCTGCAGGCCCGAGTCGCCCCATTCGACGGTATCGTCGGCTGTGGGGCAGATCCGCAGAGAGGCGATCGCGAAGTGGTGGAGATTTGGGATGGTGAGCATCGCTCGAACTGTTCTCCAGGGTAAGCCGTGCACGGGGATGTACTTGCAGTTGTCGAACACTACTTCGGTGAGGCGTGGCATTTTGCGCACGGCGACGTCTGTCAGCCAACGATGGAAGGCACCACATACAACGGGATCGGTAGGCGGATGTGCATCATCATAGACAGTGTGGGGGAATGCTCGGAGGGGACGGCACACGCACTTCAAATGTAGGGTCCTGTGAGCAAGTAAGCGTGGATTAGACAGATGAGAAAGTATATTAACACACCTGACGTACTGCCACAATTTTTGTGGAATGATGTCTTCGGCAGCAGCTGGATACTCGAGCCGTTGATAGCAGCTGCTGAAGAGGATGGGCATGGAAGCCTCACGAAGCCGTTTGGACGTCATGGAAAAGGAAATCAAGGATTTGGCCAGCTTAAGCTCCTCGAGGATATCCAACAGGACATCGTCATTGACAATATGGAACCTACATGCAACTTCCGTGGTGTTGTGCATGATGATTATTCTTGAGTTAGTATGCGCTTACGGATTTGTGGCCAAACATATATTAGGTAAGCTAATCGGCTGAAGGCCTCCGGAATCCTCCGAAGTCCGACTCAATCTCATCCTCCTCGTAGACTACCACCACCAGCACCATAGCGATGGCAACGCAAATACAATTCAATGTGACCGAAAGAGACCTCTGGATGTGGGCTGTATTCTGCAACTCCAGATCAATACGGTGATGAACGAATACTTGCCGGAGGGCGAGAAGTTGGAGTTGGAGTGGTGATGGTCTTGGGATGACAACGATGTGGTGCGTGGTTTGTTTCTCCCTCGCTGTTCCGAGTCGTGGTAAGACTAAACCGTTTTTCAGAATGTCCTCACGCACATGGACTATAGGTCGCGTTGACTTGGTCCATCCACGATACTGTGATTCTGCTTGTTGGTTCGTACTTGATTGTTGCTTGTTGTTATGATCTTCTGTCCTTCCCTCTACTGTGTTCTTACTATGTTTGTTCGGCATAGCGCCATGAAACCACTAGCAACAATTTTTGGAACATTTCCCAGCTATATTTTGCGATCTACGGATCGGGAGCTGTATCGACCATTGTCCACCGGCTTAACCCTTACGGCTTCCGAGGAGGCGTTACAACTTGAAGTCCAGCTTATGCAAATCTTCACCTCGATATATGCGACGAAACTCGTTGACAACGTCAGGCTGCAAGACGTTTTTTGTGCGGAAGTCAGCATGGTCAGCTTGACGAATATGAACGTTTCTCCAAATGTCACCTTTAGGTGCGTTCTCTCCCTTCGGTGTAAATGCGGCCCTCTTATATGCGCCCTCAGCGAGCCCGGGGGCCGGGATTCGAGGGGAGAATGGACCATAGCACGCACCGATGTTCCACACCAGCGATGCGCGGTGCTGGCATGACAGACCTTGCTGTCGGTCGGTCAGTGCGTGGCCCCAGCTTTTCAATATATTTTGCAGGCAAGGCCGCAGGCTAGACAACGAGGGAATGCACCCTCCACCGCCGTGCCATGCCGACCCGCCGCTACTACTAACACTACTACTACTACAGGATACGAGTTGACTGCATGCGCAACTATACTACTACGGGTAAGAGTCCGGGTCCAATCCTGGAACGCTAACTACGTAGACAATACAGGAATCCCAGTCCTCTCTTGTCCAAGTCCTCCGATGTCCCTGTCCTAATCCTCTCAATGCCATGTCCATGTCCCGGTACCGCGAATTCCCAGATCCGACGACAGACTGGCTCAGCTCGTGGTAGGTCGCCATCCCACCACTCGCGTCACCAAGTCTGCCCACTAATGCGCCGCGCCTCTGGCAGGACGAAGCCGCCGAAGGAAGCGCGACCAGATGCTCAGGGACCCTCTGCCTCGCACAGTCTAGAGTCGTTCGTTAGTGTAAGCGGTCAGATGCGTCTCAAGAGGGATCCCAGGCCGAGGACCAACTCACCTTGCGACGACACCGCCTACGGTGGTTCCAGAAGACCGACCTGGTCGCGTCAGACATGTCGATGACCACGAAGCCGTCGAGGATGTAGTCGATGTCGGAGTCGGAGTCAATCGAGTATGTGTCGGGCCAGAGGCGGTCGTCGTAGTCTTCATTGTCGCCATCGCCGTCGGTCGAATCGGTCGTCGCCTCGGAGTCGCCAGGACCGTCGACGTCAGGCACGAAGTAGCTGGGGTAGCCCTCCCCACCTACGACAAACCCGCCGCAGACGGCCCCTGCTGCAGTCGGAGCCTCTACCACCGTGCCGTCGTCATTGTCGTCGCCGTTATCGTCACCTGCAAAACGAGTTTCCTGGAGCACTGCGGCTGCATACTCTCTGTTCTCGGGGAGCTTACCAATCCGCTGGAGCTTCTCCCATGCTCTGATCTCCTCCCACATCCTCGAGTCGAGCGGTCGTTTGACGAAGGTGCCGGTGGTAGATACTACAACGGGGGATATATCCCGATGGGCTAACGGCCCTTGGTGGTTGGCAACCGACGATCCCCTGTGCACGTGACGGCTCTCTGGCCTGCTGAGCCGTCCCCATACTGTAAGGCACTCGAATGGGTACTTTTGTCATCAGTAAGTGTGCACATGCGTGGCGTCCTGAGACGATGGCCCTTGGCTTGGCATAGACGAAGAGAAGGCGTTGTTCTTCCGTGTCGCGATACCCGCCACCTTGAACTCATCTATCGGGCCCTTCGGCAAGTCACGATCCCACGCAACGACCGCCGAGAAAGCTGTCAACAGCTTTCCGTGTCCTTCCAAAGTCCTGTTTGCACTCGGCATTGAGGGTCCGTCCGTCCGATCATCGAACGCCGCCATGAACTTGGCATCGCTGTCTTGGTCTTCGTTGGACGCGGGACGCGCAGCTGCTGCCTTCGTTGGGTCAAAGCTAGGACTATATTTGCGCTTGTACTCTTGCTCGTCGATGGTGGCGTAGTGTTGCGAGTAAATCTTGGCGAGTTGGTTCAGGACAAGTTGAAGGGACCGGTTGTCCTCGGGTTTGATAAAGGAAGTCGCCATGCACATGTGGTCGAACTTGCTGGTGCTTCCCAAGTGAGCGCCATCCTCGGCACGGACCACGGCGCGCTCGTATATGAGCGAGATGTGGTCCTGCAGGCTCTCGGTCTTGTTCGTCCTGTGGAAGCGGAGAACGGAGTAGTGGTAGACGTGGATGAACGACTCGATGTCGTCCGAGACCTCGTACGGCTTGCGCGGGTACCTCCCCAGCACTGCCGAGCGGAAATACCACGTTCCCTGATCAATCTGGCATGAGCAGCGGCTCAAGGGCAAGAAGCGAGACGGGCGACGTACCGTGCGGTCAGGCTGCCTCGGTTCGGTGCCTGACACGTCCTTCTTGTACTTCGAGAGATCCCAGTCACTCAGGATGCCCTTGCGAACAGTTTTTTTGTCTTCCACGACCTCATGAATCAGGATGTTGTTGAAGCTAATGTCCCGGTGGAGGACACCAGCCTTCTCCCACGCGTCCTTGTGAGCTGAATGGAGAGCGTTCATACGAGTGTATACGTAAAACGAATCCTGGAGAGGGACTCACCAAGCAGGGCATCCCGGAGGAGTTCCGCGAGCTGTCGGAAGTCGGTGAAGTCGGAGAGCGGCCGGTACACCTCGGCGATAAGAATGCGGTAGTGGGCGCGGGGATGATGCCGACGCTCCCCGATGTCGTGAAGCCTCGTCAATTGAGGGAGGCCATGCGCGTCAACCACGTCTCCGGCCGCGAGAGAAGTCGGGATGCGGTCGCCAGCTCCCTTCTTATGCAGCCGCTTGTACACCTTGTGCTCCGGACGGATGCGATTGTTGGCATCCTTCACCCTCCAGGAATCCTTCAGGAAATGGAGATGCCACGACGTCTTGCCCTCTTTTTGGACCTTCTCGAACGCGACATAGCCCCGCGTGCAACGGCCGAAGAGGGAGTGGGTCGCGAAGGAAGGGCGGCCGACGAAGACGGTCCTGTCTCCGACTGAGAGCTTATGCATGGGCCATTCGAGCGACTTCAACTGCTTGCCCTCCTTCGCAGTCGGGTCCCAGGAGAGGGCGTAGTAGGCCTGAGCCTTGAGGTACTCCGTTGGCGCCGTGGCTGCGTACTCGCGCATGGCGCGAATGTCGGCATCTGAGGCGGGCGTCGCGGTCTCGTCGAACCCGCGCTCCTTGTTTGACATGCGTGCGAGCTTCCAGAAGAAGATGTGGAGGGTCGAGTGGTCGCGAGTGCCGTAGAAGAAGGGTTCGGAGACGACCGCGCCCGGGCGGTCGGCGTACACGAGACGAGCCTGGTTCTTGAAGACGTAGACGGCGAAGAGGTGGGTGCGGTGTTGGTGGGCAAGGATCTGGGCGAGGTATTCGAGGAATTGGCCGAGGGATTTCTCCCCGCCATCGGTGTCGTCGCGCACGAAGCGGGTGTTCGGGTGAGCAAACTCGAACGCAGAGAGGGTGTGGTCGATCTTCGCCTCGAAGAACGCGACAATATCGCTCCATGATCGGTGGCCGACCCAGTCCTGGTGAGCTCCGAAGGTTTTGTCCTTCTCCTTCTCCTTTGCCTTCTCCTTCGCCTTCTTTCCAGCCCGTTTTTGGTAGTCTTCGGGCTTAATCACAAACAGTGTCTTCGTACGGTCGTTGTTGAGGTAGATAGCGACGTCGGGGGTGGTACCGTGGCTTTGGGAACTGTCGTTCTGTTCAGAATCGTTGCGTACCTCGGAATTTTCCTCGCCATCTTTTGGTTTCCGTTTGCGACTGTTGGAGGCTTGGTTGGAGGACCTCGGGCGAGCGGCGGAGATATCCCGGAACAGGATGGTCTCCCCGGCACGGTCAGCCACCGACTGGCCCATCGCGCACTGACTCGTACTGCGTTAGATAATGAAGACTTGGGAGGGTGAACCACTCACGATCATCGGCCCCAGGTCCGCTTCTTTGGCTACCTTTTCAAGCTCGCCCTCATCATCGTACGTGAAGGCTTTAAGGTCTTCAGCGGTCGGGTCACCACCGCAGTTCAGATA
Organism: Ganoderma sinense ZZ0214-1; assembly: GCA_002760635.1. Taxonomy (NCBI): domain Eukaryota; kingdom Fungi; phylum Basidiomycota; class Agaricomycetes; order Polyporales; family Polyporaceae; genus Ganoderma; species Ganoderma sinense. Next base: position 500,345 of record AYKW01000001.1, read on the forward strand.
GGTCTTGAACATCTCGTCGAGAGATACCTGGTGTAGGTTGTCCTGCATCTTTTCCACACCAGTGTACAGCGAGCGAAGATCCTTGTCCTGTGGAGGTCTCGGTCCGAATTGAGCGGCGTTGACACCTGGCCGGGCGGGTGTGTGATGGAGATCGATGCCATTGGTGGCGGGGTTCGTGGGTGTGGTAGGTGGAGTTAGATGTCCGTGTTGGACGATGTCGTCGTTGTGGGGAGGATCAGCGGGAGCGGCAGAGAGGGGGTCAGGTTGAGGGTGATTCGACATGGTGGTTGAAGTTGTCACTCACTAAGCGAGGGGCAGGAGGGCGTCCTTTTATTTGGGCAGGGTTATGAAATTACGTGAGGCTCCTTTGTTCGACCAATTAGGATAAAATAACGCGAGGTAGCGGCGCCTTTGACCGAACGTACCGAGATTAAAGTTGTGGTTGAGACTTCACAGTCTTCTGTTGTCATCATGTTGAGCCAGTTCTAAATCAGTACCAGCTCGAAACATAGAGATTGTAAGAAGAACTGCACTAGCCTATACCTGCACAGAATGTAGCAGTGCTCGACGCTATCCCCCGTACTGACGGTGCACTGGGTTGGGTGGTTGAGACTCGAACAAACGATTATGGCGCTTAATCTATCCAACCAACGGTCGATTGGCGCCTACTTATGCTGTGCCTTGACGTGTGAGGCGCCCAAGAGAGGCTGCTCAGTGGCGGTGCTAGTTAAGCCATTTGGCGCCGTCAATGGACGCCGCGACGTGAGCGTCTAGTCGAGTCTCCTTGCCGCAGTCATTCCAAGTACGAACTTCTCCCTTCCTCCTTGTCCTCCTGTTCTCCGCCTCTGTTCTATATATCTGCTGCATATACTCGTGACTCCCTATTCTCTCATCTTTCGTATGTGCGAACCTCATACTCTGGTAGCTGCAACGTTAACAGCCGCACCGCATACAGGCTGTCGCATCCGTCTAGTCCTCCATTTATCGAGCTCTGGACTACTCCCTTACACGGGCACATCTATAAGCCTGGTATGTAAGTTAGCTCAACTATTCTGATAGGCTGTAATGGGGACCTCTGCTTCACCGCAACACTCGTGATTAATATTAGAGCGACAGACCCGCAGTAAAAAGGATTCCCGATATCATCCTCAGACCTTAGATCCTCTCCCAGCCTTTGAGAATGCCCATTCTGGGGGAGGGCCACTCGTCACTCGTCTCGGAAGACACCCCATTCTTCCGATCCCTTGTGGATCTAGACCAGTGGGCGACGAGTCCGGGTGTGGTCCTCCAGAAACACGAAGGCGTACTCCCGTATATCCCTCGTTCCAACGTTCAAGGTCCGTTAAACTTGTCGACGAGAGGGAAGTTACTGGTAAGTGGCTGCCATCATTCCCTCTGAACGGCTAGTTACTCAGCATCTACAGGTTTGCCATGACTACAAGGTCGAGTATTCACAGGCCTATCGTACGAGTCACGTATCCACCAACTGATCAGATTTTTAGGGAGGATACAACGAATCGCCAACAGCTCCCTCGTACACGTTCAACTTCTGGCCGTATTGCGAAACCTTCATCTAGTATGGGCTCCTCGCTCCGACCCACTCGGCAAGGGCGCTGTGCTCATTCTCCGATCGCCCAGCTTCTCGCACCATCGGGTGACGATCCCGCCGCCAGGATGGTCCACAGCCGCTCACAAGCATGGAGTGAAGATGCTCGGTGTTTTGTACGTCCGATGTCTTGATCGTGCCAGCGCGCCGCTTAATGTTTCTGCAGAATCTTCGAGGGTGCAGAGTCCCATGGAGAATGCCTGCAGCTTCTCGTCGGCCCCCTTCCCCGGCAGACGTACGGTGCTGCAAAGCCGAATTCTAACCAAACGCTCCCGGTGTCCCCTCATTACGCCCGCTTGCTTGCGGAGCTTGCCTATCAGAGAGGTTTCGACGGGTACCTTCTAAACTTCGAGGCTCCCCTTCCCGGTGGTGTCGAGCAAGCCCGGGCTCTAACGCTGTGGATCGCTCTCCTGGAGCAAGAGCTCAAGCGCAAAGTTGGCCCGCACGCCGAAGCGATGTGGTATGGTGCATGGGATCTAGATCTTCCATGTATCCCCGACTAACTGGCTGGCAGGTACGATAGTGTCGTCGTTAACGGACAGCTGCGGTGGCAGGATAGGCTGAACAGCATTAACCTGCCTTTCTTCCTACCATCTACTTCATTTTTCTCCAACTATACCGTATGTACCGTTTTCCCGTCCTCCGCATCGTGGAGATGACTGACTGGCAATCTCACAGTGGCCCCACCCATACCCCTCCATGACGGCCCAATACCTCCTCTCGCTCGACCAGTCCACCGCACCCCGCCCCAAGCTCCTCTCCGACCTCTACATCGGCGTCGACGTCTGGGGCCGCGGCTCGCACGGCGGCGGCGGCCTCGGGTGCTACAAAGCGATCTCGCACATCGACCCCGAGTGCCTCGGGCTCAGCGTCGCGCTCTTCGGGCAGGGCTGGACCTGGGAGAGCGAGCAGGACAAGCCCGGCTGGTCCTGGGCCGCCTGGTGGGCGTACGAGCGCACGCTCTGGCTCGGGCCCGCGGCGCTGGGGGAGCACGTCGACGTGCCCCCGCATGAGCCGAAGAAGGGCGAGCCGCCCTGCGAGCACGGCGCGTTCCGGCCGCTCGTGGCGTTCTTCCCGCGCTTGCCCCCGCCGGACCCCGCCGTGCGCCCGTTCTTCACCGCGTTCTCGCCGGGGGTCGGGTGGAAGTGGTTCGTGCGCGGGACGAGGGTGTTCGAGAGCGAGACGGGGTGGACGGACGTCGACAAGGCGGGCTCGATCGGGGACCTGGTGTTCCCGCGCCCGACGCTCGCGTGGGAGGACGAGAACGGGGACCGCGAGGAGGCGGTCCCGGCTGCGACGGCGGACATATCGATGGACGACGCGTGGCTCGGCGGGAGCTCGCTCGTCGTCTCCGTCTCTGTGCTGGGGTCGGACGCCGACGACGCGTTCTTCCGCTGCGTGTGGCTCCCCATCCAGTCGCTCGCGATCACCCCGCGCAAGTCCTACCGGCTGTCGATCATATACAAGCTCTCCGGCCCCGTCGACGCGGACATTGGCGCGTCTGTCAAATCCCTCGCGCCAGACCTGGACGCTAGCTTTGATGTGACCTTCGTCCCAGCATCCTCTGACGCGCCCCTCCCCGGAGGGTGGACCGAGCTCCTCGTCGACTTCACGCTCGCGGCGGCCACAGACATCGCCGTGCTCTCCGCTGCGGGACTCGTGATCGGGTTCACGTGCGAAGACCCCACGCAGCCCGTCGCCTTCACGCTCACCGTCGGCGCACTCAGCGTCTCTGCGAATCCCCCATCCCCGCGGCACACTTTGCTGCACCCGAAGATCATCTGGGCGCACTTCGCACCTGATTCAACTCCGAAGACACACCCTCTCGCGGGCGTCCTGACATGGGGCACCGCGGTGGGGATGGGGCCCGTGCCCGCGCTCACGCTCACGTCTCCGGAAGACACAGATGCGGCGTGGGTGCTGGACGTGCACCCCGCGGCGCCCACCTTCTCGTACTTTAACGTGTACGTCCACGCGTATCCTGGGGAGGGCGCAGCGTACGCGCCTGAGACGGCAGCGTTTGTGGGGACGACGGGGCTCGACGGGCGGGCGAACCGGTTCTATGTGGATCCTGCATGCTTGCCTCCTGAGCTCAAGGATGGGGGTGTGAGTAAGGCTAGATTTTATGTGCAAGGAGTCACGGATAGAGGGCGGGTGGTGGATTGGGAGGATTGTGCGTTCGTCGACGTGGATACGTGAGAGATGAGGCCTAGAGGAGGGATAGACATGGTGTGTATCTCTATTGCTGTGCGGCGGGCTTGGGATGTAGGATAGAGGTTAGGGCGATATCTTTCTTGTGCTTTCCGGCTCCTGGATTCCTCAGGTTGTTTAAGTTGATTGGCATCATGATAGACTCGGATGCGATGCCATAGTACACTACTAGTACAGTAGTTGTAAAAACATTTCTGGCCTTGGCATTACGAAGAATTAGCCTCCGCAGGTTCATATACAGTATTGACCATGACATCAGCAGGACTGAGACTGTATTACCCTCGGCAACCCTTCCTTCTAACAAAGTTTCCGTTGAACCGGCCGGCGGCTGTTCCGATGGGTAGTGGCAGTGCTGAGCGCTGATGAATTACCAAGTGTGGATAACTAGCCGGGACTGGGAAAGGGTCTGGCAGGCGCCCTCTATCATCCGCGGCGCAATTCCGTCTTGTCTTTTAACCTCTCAACTCATTGCACTCATGACGGCTTTCTGTGCAACACGGGCGTAATCCCTCGAATCAAGGCTGCTTTGGTCTAATGAAGTTTGCACACGCAAGTTTCGCACCTGCGATCGGACTTTCGTGCGCATACATCCACTTGATCGGAGTACTTTAACTTAAGCTTATGATGTAAGTCCTCTGCCCGTTCGGCCATCCAAAAGCAACCACCTGACGGCAATCGGTGTCTAGGTACATCCTAGCGGTGGCCGTGTCTCGTGCTTCCTTGGTGGATGTCACCGTAGGATTTCAAAGCCCCATAGGTGCAGCGCCGGACCGGGCCCATCAATCAGCACATCAACCACCCTTGCTCTCATCATGAAGGCCGCCGACCGTCCTTGCACCACATCCGGTAGCTCTCCACATCGTGACCCGATGCTGAGCATTGGAGCCATCTGACACAACGTCATAGTCTTGCTCTCATCTAGACAAAGGCACACCCTCTCCGCTGTTCGCAGCAATTCTATACCCAAACATGAGTTCCTTGGCGAACGAACCAGGTGGCCTATATCGCATTCTTGATGCTGCCCAGTCCAGGTTTTCCTGATAGGCATGGAATTTTCCGCGGACAAGGTTTCAGAACCTTCCAATCAACATCACAACTGCACAACGTTCACGCTCGTCCAGGTCACAGGCTGCAGTTTGAGGACGATGGAGCCCAAGTCGCGCCGCATGCTTCATCCTCCAAGATGAATGGGGCGTTAGCACGATCACGGCCGGGCAATGCAATCCGCCAGTGCCGGATATCGCTGGCCATGCAAGACGGAACATCCACCATTGTAGGAACGGGTATAAAGAGCAGCGCAGGAGGCAAGATGATCCCTAGCTCCCGCTCCCTTGCTACTTTCGCCTTCGCATTTCTCTCTCAAGTCCGCTAGTCGGCTTGCTTTTTCTTCTTCTCCACACGCCCTTTTTTATTTTTTGTCCTTATTAACGTCCTGGAGATGTTCTCTTTCGCTCGCATGATCACTTCCATCCTTGCCGCTCTGACGCTGGCGTCCGTGAGCAGCGTTGTCCTTGCTGCTCCGGCCCCGGCTGACGGCGACGTCTCCTCCATCTCCGCACGCGCCGTCGCCCCGAGCTCCCGCTTCGTCATCTACTCCGACAACTTTGTCACCGGCGCCCTCCCCGCCGCCTCCGCACTCAAGGTACGCACCCTTGTCTCCCCGCTCGCATAGCTGTAGAATCAATTCTAACGCATACTCCTTTTGTTCCGTAGGGCTACAACGTCGTCGCACTCTCCTTCCTCACCCTCAAGGGTGCAGTCGACCAGGCCAAGAATTGGGAGTCCCTCGCCGGCTCCAAGAAGACCGCGAAGAAGAACGAGTACCACAAGGCGGGCATCAAGATCATCGCGTCCGCGTTCGGCGCGACCGACACGCCCACGACGTCCGGCGCGAACGCCGTCAACACGGCGAACACGATGGCGAAGTGGGTGAAGAGCAACGGGCTGGACGGAATCGATGTGGACTACGAGGACCTGTCGGCGATGAACAAGGGCGACGGGAAGGCGGAGAAGTGGGTGTCGGACTTCACGTCGACGCTGCGAAAGACGTTGCCGAAGGGCAAGTACATCCTGAGCCACGCGCCGCTCGCACCATGGCTCGCGCCCAGCCACCAGTTCAAGGCCGGGGCGTACGTGAAGATCAACAAGAGCGTCGGCTCGCTCATCGACTGGGTGCGTCGTCCGAGTCGTCTTCCTCGCATCGTTTATGAGGCTGTCTCTGACTGGGACTCGCGCGCCGACAGTACAACGTGCAGTTCTACAACCAGGGCCTGTACGGCGACTGCACGGGCCTGCTGACCAAGTCGGGCGGGGCGTTCCCCGGCTCGTCGCTGTTCGAGATCCCCAAGCACGGGATCCCGCTGAGCAAGCTCGTGATCGGCAAGCCTGCCACGTCGGCCGACGCGTCCAATGGCTACATGTCGCCGGCCACGCTGGGCTCGTGTGTGAAGAAGGCCAAGGCCAAGGGCTGGAATGGCGGTGTCATGGTCTGGCAGGTTCGTTTCCATCATCCCTCTCTTCTCCTTTCATGGATGGTGGCTAACCACCCATCCTTGATTACAGTACCCCCATGCGAACGCCGGCTGGATCAAGTCGGCGAAGGGCGGTGCCTTCCACTAATCGCTAATGCTTCGAGTTCTGGACTCTGGAGACTTGTCACGACCAAGATACCCCCCTGATACCCCCTTCTGTTTCCCCGTTGACCGAGCGGCGAGGATTCACGACCTTCACGTTTACGATCACGAGCGAAACGAACCTCTCTATACCCCTACCATACCTCCTATAATGTGCTGCGATCGTAGTAATGGATACCACTTCGGGACGAAACATCTCTCTTCGTGTGCGAGACTCGGACTGAACCACCATCGTCTTGCAGGCATCCAGGTAAGTATCTTGCATGGCCTTGAGGACCTTGCTGCCGCTGAACGTCAAATAAGCTTAAGAAAGGCCTTGCAATCACTCGAAGGAGCAGTTTTCTTGGAAAATGACCGGCCAGAGATACGTCGAACCCAGCTTGTGGTACACCATTCGACAAGTTGTCGATACCGAGTTTCGTGGCCCGATTGACAGCGCGCTAACCAGCCCGATGGGTTTTCGCTGGAGTAGCAATTTAAGGGTGCTTGTTGTCTCTGGCTACTCATTCAGATCCTGGCACACCACAAACCGATGGGATAGATGGTTTACGGCATCAGAGAACGACAAGGGAATATTCCACTTCGGACCATACAGGTTGGGCCTGATGACTCGCGGATATACGACAGCCTCCGAGCCGCGGCTGGCACCCCATCTACCTTGCAACCTTGCCACCATCTACTACTCGCACTTTTCGTTGTTGAGCAGCGCCCTTTAACATCTTCCTCCTCATTGTCATCATGTCCTGCACCACTTGTTCTACTCTTCGCAAGTCTGGCGCAACCACCGTCCTCCGGCCTGGTGCCGAGGCTCGCACTCCCTTCGGCACTCCCTTCTTCAACCTCGTTATCGACCCCGAGACCGACACCGGCACCTTCGTCAAGCGACCCCTCGGCACGAGGATGTGGGAGGAGATCAGAGCTTGGGAGAAGCTCCAGCGAGTCGGTAAGCTGCCCGAGAATAGGGAGTACGCAGCCGTACTCCAGGAGACCCGTTTTGCAGGTGACGACGGCGACGACGTCGACACGGTGGTCGAGGCTCCAACTACCGAAGGGGCCATGGGCGGCGGGTTCGTCGTGGGTGGGGCGGGCTACCCCACCTGCTTCGTGCCTGACGTCGATGGTCCTGGCGACCCCAACTCCGAGGCGACGACCGATTCGACCGACGGCGATGGTGACAACGAGGACTACGACGACCGCCTCTGGCCCGACACATACTCGATCGGCTCCGATTCCGATATCGACTACATACTTGACGGGTTCGTGGTCATCGACATGGCCGACGCCACCGGGTCCGTCTTCTGGAACCACCGCAGGCGGTGTCGTCGCAAGGTCAGCTCGCTCTTAGCCTGTGATTCTTGAGGCACCTCCGAGTCTGATACTCTGTCTCATGCGCAACACCAGGTTGTGCGACGCAGGGGGTCTTCGAGCCTCTGGTCGCGCTTCCTTTGGCGGCTTCGTCCTGCGAGCGGCGCGGCGCATTAGTGGGCAGGCTTGGTGACGCGAGTGGCGGGATGGCGACCTACCATGAGCGGAGCCAGTCTGTCGTCGGATCTGGATCTGGGCATTCGCAGGACCGGGACATGGACATGGAGATCGGAGGATTAGGACAGGGAGATTGGAGGACTTGGGCGGGACAGAATTGGGATTCCCGTATTGTCCACGTAGTTAGCGTTCCGGGCTTGGACTTTAGTGTACTGACTGTGACCCGTAGTTGGTTGGATATGTAGGCACCTACGTCCTGTACTAATAGATAAGTAGACCTCCCTGGTCGGGCCTGCAGAATATATATATTCACAGACGGTTCTGGAGTTGCAGAATATAGCGCACCTCCAGAGGTCTCGTTCAATCACATTGACATGTGTTTGCGTTGCCATCGCTATGATGCTGGTGGTGGTAGACCAGGAGGAGATTGAGATTGAGTCGGACTGTCGAGTCGGAGGGTTCCGGAGGCCTTCAACCGATTGGCTTACCTAATATGTGTTTGACCGCAAATCCGTAAGCGCATACTAACTCAAGAATAATCATCATGCACAACACCACGGAAGTTGCATGTAGGTTCGGTATTGTCAATGGTGATGTCCTGTTGGATATCCTCGAGGAGCTTAAGCTGGCCAAATGCTTGAATTCCTTTTCCATGACGTCCAAACGGCTTCGTGAGGCTTCCATGCCCATCCTCTTCAGCAGCTGCTATCAACGGCTCGAGTATCCGGCTGCTGCCCAAGACGTCATTCCACAAACACTATGGCATTACATTAGGTGTGGCTATATACTTTGCTCATCAGTCTAATTCGCGCTTACTTGCTCACAGGACACTACATTTGAAGTGTGTGTGCCGTCCCCTCCGAGCATCCCCCCACACTGTCTACGACGATGCACATCCGCCTACCGATCCCGTTGTCTGTGGTGCCTTCCATCGCTGGCTGACAGACGTCGCCGTGCGCCAAATGCCCCGTCTCACTGAGGTCGCGTTCGACAACTGCAAGTACATCCCCGTGCACGGCTTGCCCTGGAGAACAGTTCGAGCGATGCTCACCATCCCAAATCTGCACCACTTCACGATCGCCTCTCTGCGGATCTGCCCCACAGCCGATGATACCGTCGAATGGGGCGACTCCCTGCAGCCTTCTTCGGTGTTGTCCTCCTTCCGCTACTGGGTCAGAGACCCCACGCCGACGAGAAGCTTCCCCGCCGAAGAACGAGGACTGGACACCATGGTCCGCGCGTTCCACGCCTCTCTTGAGACCCTCGACCTTCCCTCAGAACCGGCCCCCATCATGCTGATGTGCTCATTGTCCTGGCCTCGGCTCCGCGAGCTGAGGCTCCGAGGCCTACGCTGGACCACACCGTCCACCCCGATCGTCTCCCTGTTCGCCTGCATGCCGTATCTACGTACGCTCGTTCTCCAGCTATACGAGCCCGAGCACGTCGATGCGCGGGCGGTGTGGCCGCGCGGATTTAACGCCACGTACCCATGGCCCGAACTCGAGTACCTGAGCATCTCGCATCCCGACGCGGACGACGAGATCTACGCACACCTCCCTCCTACGCTCCGCGGGCTCGCGCTGCGTTCATGGCCGCACTTTTGCGTCCAAATCAAGAACAACAGGAAGTATCCTCCGCGGGACCTCCGGTGGTGCTTCCCCATGGCAAGCGCCTCCGGCGTTCTACGAATACTCCAGCGATGCGGAACGCCAGGTCTTCGAACGTTGGAGCTGGAGTACGAAGTCGACGAGCCGGGCGTAGATGCAGAGCTTCTCCAATACGTTGCCGCGAGCTTCCCCCGCCTGCATACGCTCGAACTGCATCGGTACCGGAACGGCGACCCCGTCGTGCCCACGGTGAGATTGCGGTCCCAGTTCCGCTCGCAACGCCAGATAGGTATTCTAACCTCAACTTTCCTTTTCCCAGGCAGAGATCGCACGATACCTCGCCCCGCTGGCCGAACTGACCATGCTAAAGCTCCACCTCGACCTCCCAGACACGCCTCTCCCGACGTTCACTCAGCTGAGGGGCCCGAGGGGCCCCTGGGGCCCCTGGGACGACAAAGAGCTGAAGGCGTACGACGCCACGCTCGCAGACACTGCGGCGACATTCGCGAGCGCGCTTCCGCCCTCCCTGCGAGCGATATGGGTGCTGCAGTACGCGGACTATGTCGGCCCTCTTTGGGCCAACTTCTCCGTGACTCGCTCCAAATTGGACTCGGAAGGGGGAGGCCCAGGGCCGGCGCAGGAGCCTGCCGTGATTGTGCGACGCCAGAGTGACCGTGCCTATGGTATGGGCCGTGCTTGAAGTACGTGCACGGAAGAGCATGGTCTGCCTTCGCGGCGCCTCACGGGTTACGGGAGATGGTGTCCTTGACCAGCAATGTGTCAATTGTCACGGTTCTGGCATACTTATCTTCCGAAACGAGCGGCGGGACCTTTGCCTCGCATGCGTGCTCCAGGTGAACGTGATGTAAATAGCATGTAGGTTACCGTACGAATCCAGCCCAAGGGTATTCCGAGTCGCGGCTGGCACCCCACCTACCTTGCACCCAGACTACCACCATCTGCTACCATCTTTTCGCTGTTGAGCAGCAGTTCTGTCATCTTCGTCATCATGTCCTGCACTACCGCTTCAGTTCTTCGCAAGTCCGGCGCAACCGCTGTCCTCCGGCCTGGTGCCGAGGCTCGCACCCCCTTTGGCACCCCCTTCTTCACGCTCGTCATGAACCCCGAGACAGACACCGGCACCTTCGTCAAGCGGCCCCCGACACGAGGATGTGGGAGGAGATCAGAGCTTGGGAGAAGCTTCAACGAGTCGGTAAGCTGCCCGAGAACAGAACGTATGCAGCCGTACTCCAGGAAACCCGTTCTGCAGACGACGACGACGACAACATCGACGCGGTGGTCGAGGCTCCGACCTCCGGGCGGGCCATCGGCGGCGGGTTCGTTGTGGGTGGGGCGGGCTACCCCAGCTACTTCGTGCCTGACGTCGACGGTCCTGGCGGCACCGGTTCCGAGGTGACGGCGGCCTCGATTGATGGCGACAACGAAGAATACGACGACTGCCTCTGGCCCGACACCTACTCCATCGCCTCCGACTCGGACATCGACTACATCCTCGACGGATTCGTGGTCATCGACATGGCCGACGCGACCGGGTCGGTCTTCTGGAACCACCGTAGACGGTGTGCACGTGGTCGCAAGGTCAGCTTGCTCTTAGCCTGGTCCCATTCCATTCTCGAAACACACCTGATACTCACTTGGACATGCATTTCCAGGCTGCGCGAGGCAGGAGGTCTCAGAGCCTCTGGTCGCGCTTCCTTTGGTGGCTTCGTCCTGCGAGCGGCGCGGCGCATTAGTGGGCAGGCTTGGTGACGCGAGTGGTGGGATGGCGACCTACCACGAGCTGAGCCAGTCTGTCGTCGAATGCGGGCATTCGCAGGATCGGGACATGGACGTGGGGGGATTAGGACAGGGTCATTAGAGGACTTGGACAGGAGAGGATTGGGATCCCTGTATTGTCTACGTAGTTAGCGCTCCGGGCTTGGACCTTTACGAACTCTTACCCGTAGTATAGCTATATTCCGCATGTAGCCACTCGTATCCTGTTGTAGTAGTGTTAGTCCGGACAGGCCGGCGTGGCACGGCGGTGGAGGATGTGTCCCCTCGCCCCCCAGCCTGCGTCTTGCCTGCAAAATATACTGTATTGAAAGGTTAGGGCCACGCACGTCGCCGCGCCGACCTACCAGGCGGCAAAGTCTGTCACCGTACGAGTAACTCCGTGCATCGTTGGAGTGGGATATTGATCTCTGCTGGGGTCCGTTCTCCCCTCGAATCCCTTTTGATGCACGTCGCGGGCGCAGGTTAATTGAATGTGAGCTCAGCCGGGGCCCAGTATCGAATACTGTAGAAGTATACTCTTGAAGGACAGATCGAAAGGCAGACGAGGGCATGATAAGCATAGCATTAGCAGAAATAAATGCCTATACTACGAATGAACTACCAGCGTCCACGACGCCCACTGCTTCCAGGTCCCTGATACGGCCCATAATCCGGAGGCGGTCTTCCACCACCACCACCACCACCACCTGCAGCTGGACATCAGCAAACAGCTACAACCCAACGAATGAAAGTGACAGGCAACTTACCGCTGCGAGGAGGGGGCGGAGGAGAACGTGGTTTCGCACCGGACGACGAAGGAATAACCGCGTTCCTGAACACTTGCATGAGATCGTCGGTGCGGAAGACCGGGCCTGCACGAGTCCAAGAACAATCAGCACCACCGCTACGACAAGACAAACAAGCAGCATGAGAAGAGGCGGGCGACGAACCGTCGAAACTGTTCGGAGCAGGTAGAGTGCCGATGAACCAGCTGAGCACGTTCGGCAGCTGCACGCTCTTGTCCTCCTCCTTCTCTTCCTTGAGGCGCCCCCGCGAGGCCGGCGCCGGCGGCCCGTCCCGATCCCACTCCCGGTCCCGCGCCGGCGATGCATGCCGTCTGTGCGGCGGCGGGCCATCCCACCTGTCTCGGTCCCGGTCGCGGCCCCTCGGTCCTGGGCTGCTCGCACGCACTCGCTTCGACGGGTAGTCGCGCGACTCGTCGCGGCGCCGGTGGTCGGGCGAGGATGCCCGCTTCGACGACGATCCCTGGACGGGCGTAGCCGACTTTGCGGTCGTGTCACGGTCGGAGGAGATCGACTGGAGGGTGTCCGAGCGGCCAAGAAGGCCGCTGCTTCCGTTAGGACGCAGGTTGCCTGACTTGCTGAGCACGAAGCCGAGGTCCCGCGTCGCGATTGAGTCGACATGGCTGTATTTGTGGCGTTCTGCGAATCGCTTGATCGGCGGGTCTGTCCGGCACACCAAGGATGTGCAAGCATTAGCATATAGATCTAGCGAAAGAGATGAGGACCGATTCAGTGCGTACCGTTCGGGTAGACCTCTGCCATACGCTTCTCCAGCTTGTGCGCAGCCGCCAGATCGCCATACTGGTACTCATACTTCGACCAACGCTCCCACAAGGGCCGTGCTTTGTCAGGCGGGAATGTCCCAATCACACGCTCAAACAGTGCTCTTGCGTCTGTGAAGGGAGAAAGCAGGAGGTCAGCCAGGCGCAATGAAGTACAGGAGGTAGACGCACTGTTCTCATCGTTGATGGAGATTAGGAAGCCGAGGTAACGGAGCACGAATTCGACCTCGTCGCCGTACAGCTCCATAGCCTTCTCAAAGATTCTGCTGGCAAGCGGGGCGTCCTTGTTACCGCAGTGGTACTCCATGAGTGCTAGACGAGCTCATGTTAGTTGCTGGACGGATGGAGTGCATGCGAATGACAGCGCACCTTCGGCCTCATGAACCTCCCAAGGCGTCCAACGATCTCTGCGAGCCTTACCGAAGACGTTGCGAGCAGACCTCAAACCTTCAGCACGCCGCGCGAACCTAATGTACACGATCCACGCAATTCCGTAGTCGGTCCGCTTGTCACACAATTCCTTGTTCTTCGGCGGCTTCTCGTCCGAAGATTGCGTGTTGAATGACGAATTATTCGACGTCGGACCTTGCTGCGATGCAGGCGCAGACGCGTCGCCATTGTTTTGCGTCTGGCTTGGCTGCTGCGAGCTACTACTACCGTTGGACGAGCTGGATGCATTCACCCTGCTCTCGAGCGCTTCAAGATCTTTGCGCAGTGTACCGAGGAACTTGTCAAACGTCGCGTGCACTTCCGTGAAGTTACCTTGGAGCTCCAGCGCTTCTGCATACGCGAAGTTCAACACGAAACTAAGAATGCAATAATTCAGTATGAGGGTGTGCCGATTAATAAGCTATCTCACCTGGCAGGATTGGCGTCGATACCGGCCTTGAGGAGTGCAAGCGCTTCTTCAGTCTTACCGACGCTGTTCGTCCATGCATATGCCATGTACCTAGCGTCGCAAAGGGACGTCAGACCTGCACGCAATTGGAAGCAAGGAAACATACCAAATCTCAGAGTAGAACCGCATACGCACAATAGCCTTCTTGTACACACTCTGCACACGCTGGAGGAAAGCACTGCGGTTACCCTCTTCGATCTCGAGAGGATTCCCCTCTTCCCACTTAAGGTAAAGTCGCCAGCGCGCCACGATAGCCTTATCACCCGAGTTGAACGTCGGCGGACGGGGCAACCAAATAGACGGACGCTTATCCTTTCCAGCGGGAAGAGACGGGAAAAGAACCGTTAGATGCTCTTGTAGCTGGTTTAGTACCGTACGTGCTTGCATGTGGTTTTCTTGCAGGTCCGCGATAAACTTCTTGGCCTGTACAATGGTACATGCTCTCGTGAGGAGACTGATATGCGGACGTAGAAAGCAGAACTCACAGTGATCTTATTCAGGTTGTTCTCGAAGTCTTGATAGTCTTCCCACAGCCTCTTGACGTTCTCCATCGGGATCTGGACTGCCTGTTGGTAAGCTCTTCGGACGGCGTCCATCTTTTGCTGCTCCTCCCAGGTGGTACTTGTCTAATATTCGCATGTCGTTAGCTCGTATCACACCTCACGCTATCTACGGAAGGACGGGTCTCGCTGGTCACCACATAATGTCGAACAACACACGGTGAACTCGAACAGACAGAAAAGGATGAGGTCGCGATCCATAATATACTACCAAATGGTACAACGATTGGAGCGACAAAACCGAGCCTCTCACAGTCGGTAGAGGGACTGGAAGGCCAGTGGACAAGAGGGCGAGCACACGAGACACGTCCGTAGATAGAAGTGAAAAAACTTGAGCACAGGACACGTACCTCGCCGGCCTTGAGAAAGTTGATATAATCCTGCCAGATCTCATAACTGTCCTTGTCTTGACCCGCATGTCCGAGAGCAAAGTCGTAACACTTGCGAATTACATCACGCGCGTTCGGACCAGTCGTGATACGTCTAAGAACGGTGTTAGCTGGAGAATTGACAGCATACATTAAGGGTCGCACCTGATATACGTGAGGTAGAACTTCAAAAGGTCTACAGAAGGCGAGGTTTTCAGCAAAAACTTCTTGAAGAGCTGCTCAGCGTAGCCAAAATGGGACGGGTCGTCCAGGAAATGCCGAAGATAGGCGATTTGGACGGAGGGCTGCGCACACGAGTCAGATGGTATTCACGCAACAAGAGCACACGATGAGTTCTGACGGTGTTGGGGTACGTTTCAAGCATGCCTTCGTAGGTCTCCTTGATCTTCTCGATGTCGACTGAATCCTCCGCAAGGTCGACAAGCTTCTGCCACCGGTCGGCGTCCACGGGCTTTTCACGCAGTTGCGCACGCAGCTGGTCCCATTCGGATTGCGGGGGTGGAGTTGGCTCAGGTGCTGGGACGCTTGTTGGTCGCGGTGGGTCTTGACTATTGGGCTGGGTAGACGTTGGTGTGGGTGTGGAGGCCATCGCAGGAGGCAATGAGGACTCTTGAAGCTGTCGCAAGGCGTTGAGGATGCCTTCGGATAACTGAGATTCTGGAGGTTGTTGACCGTCTTCTTGCATAGCACTCTCGGCCATAGTCTCAGGAGGAGGGGGCTCGGACATGTTGAGCCAGTGGTTGAGTGTCAAGCGCAAGAGTTGGACGACGTCAAGACCAACGTCGGCGTCGCGACAAACGCCTTGCAAACAGTATTTGTCGCTGTTTGGTCGGGCGTCCTCACTGTCGGGCGCTGTCGGGCGTCCGTCGAGACTTGCTCTCGAACTTCTCCCTTTGTCTCCCCTCTTTTGTCATCTCCATTGGCCTCGTCGAACACTCCACAATGGAAACAGTGGATGCGGCAGTCAAATGTCTGAATTCAGCGGCA
Source organism: Ganoderma sinense ZZ0214-1 (assembly GCA_002760635.1). Lineage (NCBI taxonomy): Eukaryota > Fungi > Basidiomycota > Agaricomycetes > Polyporales > Polyporaceae > Ganoderma > Ganoderma sinense. The sequence goes on from AYKW01000001.1 coordinate 516,079, forward strand.
TCGAAGAGCGGAGTCAAAGACAGGAAGCTCCTCGAGGAGATGGCGGGACAGGCTTCAACTCATCTCGTACTACTGGTACATCTCAGCCCGTTAGATTCAGGAAGACAGGCTACATGATCTCGCGAACAGAAACTCTCTTCAATATCGGAGCAAGTCGCTGAGAAGCTATGCAACTTTTTTCGCACATCATTTTTCACACTGTATGCGGGGTTGACCGTTCCAGCACTGCGATTGGTCTCCGCCATCTTTGAAACAGTTTATCACGAACGCATATTATCAGCAATGGGAAGCGGACAAGAGGAGCAGAAGGGCCGGTGGGAGTCAATTTTGCACGCACTACTGGGGGGTGTTCTGGTCAGTCGTTTTCGACTCTGAGACTCTCCCGCTTCAAAATCCACTGCGTCATATGTAGGACTTTCTCGACGATCATCCCACAATGGAGACGAAGGATGCAATTGGAAACATGTTACTTCCTACGCTGAGCGACATATGCTTTTCTCTTTCAGCCCCAAGGACAAGCATAGATCTGAGGTGTACGGTATGTTTTACTTTGCGACTAATTGTGACAAGTAGCTGAATGTATGCGTGCCAATTCTAGGGATACAATATTCTCGTCGATTCTGCAGCCTCGCATCAGGAGAATCAACAGAGACTGCGCGACTCCGAACTGTTAGGGGGAGAGCGACTTGGATCTTGTATTTGGAGGACGAAAGGTTCGCATGACGCATTGTTGTCAAAGCTTCTGTCAACTGATTGCGTTATGATCAGACTACCTGGCTCTTGAATGCCTCCTGAATCTCTTTGCTCGTATTCTTCCGTCCACCAACGCTTCTACTTCTGATCGCGAGCGGCGCACGGCTTTCGTCCAATCCGTCTTTTTGCGTACCGCTCCACCTGAGTCCTCTACGACTGGAAAGGAGATTGCCGATCTCCTCGAGCGCGTCTCATCCAGTGATTGGGATGAGACCTCTCTAAAACTCGTTAACGCAATGGCTAGAGGCAGTATCGTCTAGTACGTGCTCCTACACCCCGCGTAACGCTTCAATGTCTTATGTCTGTCAAGTCCCCAGCCATTCGATGTAAACGAAATCGTGGTCAGTGGGACGATCTACCCAAGCGATCGACTGTATGCGGACGATAAGACGTTTCTCGTCAATGTTATCCTCGAAGTATGTCACCAAAAGCGGGAGGCTGCTCGTCACGCTCTGACATTTTCTCTTTCACACATTAGCAGGAAGATCAGTACGAGTCGCTGGAAATCGCTTACGCGTCAATATCAAAAATCCGTCTTAGTCGAAGTTCTGCAGGCCGCATTCATGCCATCCTGTCTCTCACCTCTTCCCCCAGACTTGGGAAGAATCTCGTGAAGATAAGCAGTGGGGCAGTTGCGGGGTTTTCGTTGTCGATCGAAGACGAGAGTCGGCTGCTACAGGCTCTCGAGAGCAGGGGACTGGTAACAATTTGTTTGTCGTCTCATCACCGCTGCCACCTTGACAAGTTCGCGGGAATTGTAGGCTCAAATGGTTATCACCGAGTCTCCGATGATTCAGAAGTTATCTGTTGCGACGCAACCTGCGAAACTTGAAATCGACAGTGCGGGGAGGCTGGTCAAGGAGCCAACGCAACACGAGGTGCGCCCCCTACGTTGACCATCCTGTCATTTATTGACTCTGGCCAGCGCATCGAGAGCCTCTTGCAATGTACGCGCTTCCGTTCCTAGGGTCGCAGGCGAGCTACTGAGCGTCTCATCGTTTAGTTTATAAGGCGGATGAAAAGAGCGACGACATTCCCTCTGCTGGCGATTCGGAAGCTTTTTATCCCATCGAGATTACTTCGCCTTCCGTCGGCCCTTCGAACGTCGCCGTCCCCCGGTCTGGTCACAAGGGGAAACAGCGGGAACACAACAATGTTGGCCGCTCGGCATCGTCTATAAAGGCATCGACGCCTCCTGGTTCCGATGTACTCGACTTAGCATCAACTGACAGCAAACTACTGTTCGACGCCGCCTTTGGCACAAGCGACGACGAACTTTCAGAATTCACAGATGAGGAAACTCCTCTGCCTAGATCTAAGATCCTCAGGCGAACCAGTACGACGACAAGCATTCCTGGCCGAATCTCGTTCGAACCGACGCTCGGAAAAAATGCTCGTCTTGCCCGCGGAGGAGTAGGGAAGGTAGTCTTGGACTCTGACGACGAAGCATCGTTGGCGCCGGCGCAGAAACGATTCCGGAATCTGAAGAAAGCTCTGATTCGCGCACCGACAATGGATACCGTTGCTACTGAGGATCGCGCTGCGTCTTTACCTGGCCTTGGGGCTACGACTACATCCGACGTTTCTACTCCGAGCTCACAGACGAAGGGCGAAGTTCTGGTCCCGGCGACGACGTCTGGCCGACGCTCTACTACTAGCAAGGTTCTGCGCTTCTCTGACGTTCACATACCTGCTCCCGACTTCAACGCTGCTCTGTCGTCACCGCCTACTGTGCCTACGTCTGTTCTCAAGAGTGCTCTCGTCAAAAAGCTACCGAAGCCTCCGCCCTCTGTACAAGATTCTTCTCCTTGTGTCTCTGCTCCTGTTGCTGCCAAGAAGCCTGCTGCCGTGCAAGCCAGTGAAGTTCTTGACGATCTTAGTACGTGTTCGATTGTCACCCTAGATCGCATGTGCCTGATGATATGTATAGTCCCTGCGTCAAGCTCTCCCACTCCCGGCGCGAAGAAGCCGGTCAAAGTCAGCATGGCCAAGAATGACCAGCCCATCGCGGATCCTCCTCTCCTTAAACCCGTCAAGAGGAAGGCTGTCGTTGTCATGGAACCTGACGATGACGACGATGACGTTCCGCTAGCGTCCCTCAAGAATGCTGCTGCTCGACCGACTAAGCGTGCTCGTTCTAGCCCCGACAAGAGTCCTGTGGCTCCTAAGGCTAAGACAAAGCCTGCTTTGAAGTCCAAGGAATCGCCCCCGAAGCAGCGTTCTGACCACGACTCTCTAGCTCTGCGACCACCTATGCGCCCACGTAGGAGATACCATGCTCGCAAAGGTCGCACATCCTCTCCGCAACCTGCTCCTGGCGACAGTTCTGGATCTGCTCCTGTGTCGACGCGGAACTGTGTCGACGTCGATTACGATGAGCTACCTACTAGTCCTCCTAAACGCTCTGCTGCTTCCGGCGCTGCTGGGAAATCATCGTCAACGGCTCCAAAGACTAATCTAGAGCTTGTGAAGAAGGCTGCGAAGGCAAGTAAGGACGTGATCAAAGACGGAGTCGAGAAGGTGGAGAAGGCCACGGACCAGACGACCGTGAAGAAGGCGAAGCCGGGAAAGACAGTCAAGGCTGAAAAAGCGAACAAGCCGACAAAGACCGAGAACACCAACAAGGCGCGCGCCGTTAAAACCCCACCTGAAAATTCTACTCAATCTATGAAGCTTGAGAAGCCACGAGACGGAGCGACAGCGCGGAAGGACGACGCGACTTCTAAGACGTCAGCGAAAGCGAAGACCAAGGCGCAAAAACCTGGCGATTCGACCAAGGAGAGCGAGGTTGCAAAGGGAGATGTCCTTGAAGACGAAGTCGCTGAAAGTGGACCACCTCGAAGACCTCGACCGCGGAAAGCGGGAGCAGGCACCACGAAAGCCAAGAAAGACGATGTTGCCGTACCTGCGATTGTTACTGCCACAGAGCCAGACCTGGTCGCAGGATCTCTGCCACCGGAGAGAGCGACGGCTCGGACCTACGAGAAGAGCACCAACATGGCCGTAGTCGACACTAATGACACTGCCAACGTCGCCATTATCGCCGCCGACGGTCCGAGGAGTTCCGATATTATCGAGTTCACGGTGAGTTTCTGCGGTGTAGTGAAAATGAGCTGAATCCAAGATGCCCTTAGTTCCTCGACGACGTTGAGCCCCCGCAACCGGAAATAGTGTTTTCAGATCCGTCAATCATTGGCAACTCCAGTTCCTCCTCATCCAAGGTGATTGTGAATAACCCGCGTATGACATTTACTTACAACAGCCATAGCCTGCTGCGTCCAAGCCTAAACCTCCCAAACCGAAGTCGGCAAAGGCTCCTTGGGACGCAATGGCTCAATCTGTTCAACCTCCACGCTCTCCAGCTGATTCGCCACCCCAAGATGAAGTAGTTACGGTCTTGGCCGAGGACCATGCAAAGGCTCCGGCACTCGCTGTCACTACGCCCGCAGATTGCTTGAAAGACAGGGGCAGTACAGAGGATATCGCTCCTACGTCCATGGCTAGTGCGGGTATCGAGAAGAGGGAGATGGCAGTGCAGGTTTGTCGTCATCATTGTCCTCTCTACCTCGCACTAATGTTGGAACAGACCGCAGGCGTTACGATGTCTTCTACTCCACAAGTCGAACAACAGCCGGTCGTCATCGATCTAACCTTGGACTCTCCTCGTAGCCCTGTCCGGAAGTCTTCTCGGCCAAAGGTCATCTCCGTCGGCCCGCCCGACAGAGCCCTCGACACTACGGTCTCAGCTTTTCTTGAAGATGCGCCCAGCCGGCCAGAACATATTCATACTGCAAAGGAACGCCTACCCCAACCTATTGAACACTATCATGCCGTTAGGTTCACGTCCCCAGCCGAACTGCCGTCTATGCACGCTCGATCCGCATTCGGACGAGGTGGGTATAGTGACCAAACGTGACTCCGTTTCCACTGATCTATCTTATCCCTCGCTTGCATTGTTATACAGAGAGGACCAATGAAATGTCCGCAGAGGCAGAGGGAGACGAAACTCTGGTCGACATCGGTTATGGTAGCGGCGATCCTAGCCTGGACGCTATCGTGGACGTCCTGAACAAGCTCCATCAAGTCCGTATACGTCAGTACATCTTGCAAACTTGTGCCTAGCTGACACTGTCCGGAAAGGTCGTTATAGATAGCATTTCGAACCGGTTCGAGGGCGTTCGCCAAGAAGTTCGTGCTGGTCGAGACGAGCTGTTGCGCTATGCCACCGCCGACCTCCACACCCTCCATGCGCAAAGGTGATCATTATCTATACTGAACTTCATGTCCATCCCGCTGATGCCTTGCGTTCGCAGTGTGACGCACTTCAACAGGCTGATCGATCTCGAGGCCGAGTATGCCAGAGTCGGGAGGAACGTCCTCCACGGTAATGAAGATTGGGTGAACGTGAATCAGCAGGTGTGCGACACTCTGGCGGCGGCCGTGGAGAAGCATGATCGGGGTATGCTTTCGAAACAGATGCCTGCCACGCTTGTTACCCTCAAGTTGTTGTAATGCTGTATATCATGTTATATTGCGCCACGACGGCTTAATGCATCCAGTTCTTGCTCCCTCCCGGCCACCCTGGAGGCTTGCTCAGTACGAATAAGCATCCATCTGCGGAAGTACAGTAGTGAGTATCGCACTATCTTGAAGGCTGCGACGGACGGTTGGGCAGGTTGGGGTTGCGACTTTAAAGTTCCTGATAGCCTCACCACCATCTTAATCATCCCCTCTCGTGGTTGTCGTCCTCGTCGAGGCGTAGCTAAGAGTGAGGTCGGATGGAGAACTAGACGACGTCAATATGTTCGGCGCCCAACAGAGTCGATCTTCATAAATATATCGTACTTGCCTCTGCTCGCTCACACCACCAAGTATTCACCATTTACAACCCCTCTCCGTTTCTTCAGCTTACAACATTATGTCTAACCAGTGCAAGACGAGTACAGCGGCCACTCGTGTTTCAGTTTCCGCCGATCTCTCTGGTCCCTCGTCGACCTTGCGATACAGACAGGATCCGGTGAGAAGCGCAGAAACATTGATTGCGGTGGCTGCGATCCTGGCCTGAACACCATCGTGCATATCCTGACGGGGGCATACATCGGTACGCCTTGAGAATCTGTGCCCAGCTGACATATTGTTCGGGAAGGTCGTTGTAGACCAGGTTGATCGTCGTAACACAAGCGTGAATGTTTTGAATGCTACAAGTACATTGCGTAAAAGACAGCTCGTTGGTGCGCGTATGACATCAGCCCAACTGTTCACCGCTGGCCGTACGACTTGGTCTCGTACTTGCCTGAAAACAGCCACCCTCACATCAGCACCACGGCAACGAGACACGAGACAACAAACGCAGCACGCACCGACGCCGACGATGACGTTCGCCGGGTTCTGCGGCTTCCCCGCAAGGTAGTTCTCGATGATCTCCCGCGTCCCCGCCGCGTAGCGCGCCTGCGCGTCGAGCGTCGTCCCCGAGTAGTGCGGCGTCATCCCGTTCCCGCCCCCGAGCGGGTTCTTCATGTACCGCCACGGATGGTCGCGCGGCGCCGGCTGCACGTTCCACACGTCGCCCGCGTACCCCGCGAGCCGCCCGGACGCGAGCGCGGCCGCGACGTCCTCGGCGTTGCAGATCGCGCCGCGCGCGGTGTTCACGAGCCACGCGCCCTTCTTGAAGTGCGAGAGCAGGTCCGCGTCGACGAGGTTTTTGGTGCCCTCGTGCAGGGGCGCGTTGACCGTGATGACGTCGCACTGGGCGCACGATGGGGGTCAGCGTTTGTGCGTTGTGCGAAGGTGCGATTTCAACTTCAAGGGAACGTACCTGCGAGACGAAGTCCTTGAGGTCCTCGATGCGGCGCACGCCAACCTTCGCGGCTCCCTCTGAGGCACAGGGATCGAATAGTCAGTAACAGGCAATAAATACAGTCAATACCTCGGACGGCACGCACCAGCAGGGAGGGCGTTGTAGTCGTAGTACAGGAGCTCCTTGGGGTTGAACGGCACGAGCCGCTCGAGCACGCGGTAGCCGATGCGGCCCGCGCCGATCGTGCCGATGACCTTGCCCTCGAGGTCGAACGCGTTGCGCGCGACGTCGGACACCTGCCAGTCGCCGCGCTCGATCATCTCGTGCGCGGGCACGAAGTTGCGCACGAGCAGCAGGATGCTCATCACGACGTGCTCCGCGACCGACACCACGTTCGAGCCCGTCACCTCGAGCACCTGGATCTTCTTCTCGACTGCTGCGTTCAGGTCGATGTGGTCCGAGCCGACGCCCGCGGTCACGCAGAGCTTGAGGTTCTGCGCCTTCGAGATCAGGTCGCGGGTAAGGTAGCCGGGGTGGAACGGGGTCGTGATCAGGATCTCAGCGTCCTTGAGGTGTTTCTGGAAGACACTATTCGGGCCCTCTTTGTCGTCCGTGGCCTATAGTCACGAGAATGCGGTTCAGTTCCAAGCCAGATAAAAACGAATATATACGCACAATGAGCTCGTGTCCTTGAGATTCCAGCCAGGGGCGGAGGCCGAGCTGCAGAGCAAGGCCAGTCAGCAAGAGAAGTGTGCCATCCAAAACCCGGACAATAAAGGAGAGGGGGGCATCGCGACACGTCTAGTTCGGCACTCTACCTCACGCAGACGGCTTCGCGCACCGGCTGAGACGACCAGATATGACCTGACAACCCGATGTATGCGCGCACACAGGCAGGTGCATACTGCGCATAAGGTGGCATCCCAAACATTGCGGGCCGTCCATCGGGGATAAGGAGGAAGGTGTGAGGTTCTGCATGGCCCTCGATATCTCATTCCTCTCCCTTAATCCCGTTTCAGCCCCCCCCTCCCTCTCCGCAGCCCCTTTGTCCAGACCGATGAGATGGATGCTCACCTGGTTCTCGATCGTACCGAGGAGACGGGGCTCCTGCTTCGCCGCCTCGCCGCCCTGGTAAAGTACTGCGAGAACCTGACCTCGCCAGTCAGTATATGCGCTATCAAAGGAGGACTTGACGGACTTTCAAACCGCGGCTCGAAGTCCTGGAAACGGAGGAAGCGAGACCGCGCTTGAGAGCTGCAGTTGATGCGCCAAGCAGGGACATGGTGGCGATATCTGGTGGTAGAGAGCACTATTTGGGGGGAGACAGAGAGGGAACGAGAGGTAGAGGACTGGTTGTTGCGGCCATCGTCCAGGACGGGATTGCTTATATAGATGCTCTCCCACAATGCAGCTGCGAAACATAACATTAGATTCATTCTGTCTCCCCAGATGGCTCCGAGAACGCGCGATGTGTTGGGAGGGCCGGTAGGGCGAAGGCCACGGTCATGTGTCCATCCATCCGTTCACGGCCGGGAAGAACCACTCCCCAGGTCGAATGGGAACGGCGGGTCGCGGGTTCCCGGAACGCCACTAGCCGTGCATGCTGCGAGACCCGGGAATATGATGTGTGCTCACGGTAAGAATGGGAGCACGTTCTCCTCCGTCGCCAGAGCGGTGTATGTATAGGCCGCGCTCACATGAGCGTGATGGGCACCATCGGGGGTGTTCTCGGCGTGACGCCTTCGAATTCGTTTCCTGCGACCGCCGTGGAAGAATGAGTGGTTGTGGGATTCCTATTGCCAACACGGTTTCGACATAGTACCTCTATTGAGGTTGTTTAAGTCTAAAGACTTCTTGGCATCGTGGCCCACGATGAAGGCTGGAGATACGAGATCCATAGTGGATGGTAGATGGGTGAGTGGAATTGGCAAAAAAAAGGCGGGGAAATTTGGGGAAATAGACGTGTGAATATATTTCCCAAACAATTCCTCCCATCGGGTACTCACGGGTCCTAAGGGACCCGTGGGTTAATGGAGTTATTACGTAAACTTGTTTGGATCCCTGGTCGTCCGAAATTTCCCGCCTTAACAATGCCCATGATTCTCTGGTTCAGCTCGTCGACATTCGACGGCCAACGAACAGCCTATATGCAGTCTAGAAAACATTTGATCGTCGCAGGTCAATGCATCGTTTTACGGTTTTGGTTTTGAAGCGTCTCCGCTGTGGACTGGTAGCTCCTCACTATCATCCGGAGGGTTATGTCACGCAATGGCGAATCGCGATGTTTACTTGTGTGGTACTGGTAAATGTTTTCTTGCTCATCTCGTCATAGTTCATGATTGTTCAAGTTGTAGGTGGTAAATGCAAACACTATATCAATGGCATGCCATTGCGACCGCACCTCCACTCGAAACCACGACGATTCCATTTCTTCAATCTCAATCGTGCTTGGTGGGCGCCACGGAACGCCCCCATTTCATTGTATCGGATTTGAGGTGGGTTTTTAACAGATGATCCACCTAAGTACAAGTTCCTATGCCCCTGATCGGTGGCCTCCGCCTCCTCTTTGCCACTCCGATGTCGGTGTTGGCAGCTTCAGGTCTTCCTGTCTAGCCATGACCATCCCGGCGGCGCTCACGACGACGACGGGATAAGGACACGGTGATGTTAAAGGCGGCGATAAATTGCTGGTGGACACATTACGGACGTAAGGTGTGACTTGTTTAAGCCTAGATGCTGCATTTTCTGAACGTTTTCAATACTAGGTTAACTCCACAACACATTCTACCGTTCTCCGGAGTGTGTAGACCGCTTATATGCGCAGTACGCGGTCCCGGTTCTCTTGGGTCCTCGGTATCTCGCAGTGCCTCACTTCCAAAGGCTCATGGTGGACGCATTGGGCCTCGTACGCCGGAACTATATGAGAAAGCCTTGGTCATCGGAGGTCCGATATGTCCTCAAGGACCAAACTGCGTCGAGAAGTCCTCCTCCGGCAACCGCTTCCTCGTTTCCAGCCGACCCCCATCCCAAACTGTCTTGCACTGCAACACCCTTCTACCTGAAGATGGGTCCTGAAGCGAAGCCTCGCTCTTTGTCAAGATACAGCCGCATTCGGGTGGTGAGTCGCTATCTATGTAGCTCGGTCTGCTATTCCCGCAGAGCTTAACCCTATTTTCGACAGCTCGCGAATGGCTCCGGACAGGTCGATGACAGCGTCTCGCTTGTTCGAAGGCTCGGAGACTGTGCACGAAGCCTGTGGCACATCTCATGCAGATCCTCGGTTGCTACTAAAGGCGCGCCTGTAAGGTGTCTTTACCACCACTGTAACCTTCTTTTTGCGCCCCTCGCGCCCCTCGTTCCCTCCACCACTTCGTTCAACCACCCATGCGCCCTCGACGTCGAAGTCTTCAGAGCATGGAGGTCAACGACCTCGCCCTCAGCGTCCTACAGTGGTCCTCGGGGAATCTGGGATATTCTATCATCCAGATCGGTCTTTCGAGCGCGTTGTTCGGTGGGTGATTTCGCGTCAGCGTATTCATATTTGCAAGTGCGCAAGACAAGATGCTCACCGGACGCCAGGCATCCTCACCTCACTGGTCGTCGTCGCGCTTTTCTTCCTCATGTAGGTGCATATATGCGTCTCGCAAGACCACCCGGGGCTTACATCGCGCGTTATAACTTATACAGCCGGACGCGGCCAGCCGCCATGCGAATACTGCTCCCCAGCACGCTGCTGCTGTACATCTCCACCACTTTGTACATGGCCGCCGAGATCTGGCACATCTCCAGCATCGACACGTACGTATCTGGCGCCAGCCTGGGACTGTTCTCCGCCTCGTACGGGCAAGACGGCTACGACGCATTCGCGCGAGACGTGGAGAAGCAGTCATGGATGCTCACCGTCGCGCTCGGCATCAACGTGAGTCCACCCGCCCACCAATCCCAATCTTCGGCATGCTTGCAAGTCCTAATGTGCGATCGTGTACAGGTTCTCCTCGGAGACGTGATCGTCTGGTGGCGCGCCTGTGTAGTCTGGAGAAATAGATTGGTCTACTGCCTCGGCGCCGTCCTTCTTTCCGTCACTGTCGGTACGTCCTCGTCATGCGTCGTGTGATACCCTTCCAAATCCCGAATGAATGCTGAGCGAGGTCCTTTGCGGTAGTTTGCGGGTCGCTCGGGGTTTACTACACGCCGCACTTGTCAAGCATGAACGCGCTGTTCAAGCTGCAGGGCAACAGGCTCGCGGCAGCGTCAGCCGTCCTCTCCTTCGCCACGAACCTGTTTGCGACGTCGCTGATCGGGTACAAAGCGTGGTCAGTCCCCGCCCGTCTACCTCGCAGCGTGGGTCGTGCTGAATGCCACTTACTTGCTCGTCGTCCGTGCCTTCCTTCATAGGGAGCACAGACAGCTGTTGCGTCAGCACTTCCGCGAGGGCCACCGACAAACTCGGGTGCTACGAGGGCTCGCGCTTCTCGTGGAGTCTGGCACGATCTACTGCGTGCTGCTTGTAAGCCACATTCCTCTTTCTCCAAGTACAGCAGTATCCAAGTTGGTCAACTACTTACCCAGCACATCCTGGTAGGCTATCGTAATTGTGGACCAAGGCGTCAACGGCACGACGGGCCCCACGTCGTCGCCTCTAAGCACGTTCGAAGAAATCGAGCAGGACTACACCTACGACTGCTTCGTGCCCATCGTCGTCAGTACAGTCCCGGTGCCCCGCGGCGCGGCGCGTAATCATGCTAACGCATCTTGAACCGCGACCTGCAGGCGATCTACCCGGTCCTGATCATCGCACTCATCGCGCTCGACCAGTCCCCCATCGACAGCGGGTTCTCGCAGCACCATATAGCGGAGGAGTCCACGGCACGTCGGCGCGGCGGCGTGATGACGAGCACGGTCGTATTTCACCATCCCGTCTCCACTAGTGGTGCCGGTGATGGTTCCTTTTCAAGTTCAGATGCCTCCAGTGTCGGGGATGCTGGGGACGTTCGGCAAGAAGGCTCAAAGGACAGTGACACGCCATCTCGTCGTGTTGCGCTAGAGAAGGGCGAAGATCAGAAGGAGAAGGGGGCAGAGCTGGTGTAGTTACAGGAACAGAGACGTACTGCGTATGTAAAGTGAGTGGTCTCAGATAACTTGCTTCGTCCGATCATGTCGTCATACTTAGCTTAGGAACGTTCACCGGGACCGGGGTCAACCTGGGGTCCGGTATTCTGGTCTTTCGAATTCCCGTGCTGATGATGATTGACATGGACAGGGGTTATGTGATGAACACAAGTAGAAGCGAAGATATCGGCGGTCACGGTGTTCAAGTTCGCAAGAATAGTGCGGGAACAAGCTTTCGAATGTGCCTCTAGATGATCAGGATTCAGAAATCTCAATCTATAGACTCACCTTTCCAACAATTGTCCACACAGCAGCGATTTCTCTGCACGCACCAAAGTAGGAGGAAGCTGCTATCAGAAAGGGATCTACGTACGGCACCGTAATGTGGGCGCTTCGCTCAGAGCGCCCCAGGTAGTCGACCTAGCAACGACCTCAGGCTGCAATGACTTTGATTCAACTTTAGATTTGATCACACCGCCTAAATGTGATCTTATCTGGCTAAGTATTCGACTTTTCACACCACGCAGCGAATCTCTGAAACCATGAGTAGCTTCGACGACTCCAAGCCTATCGATTGGTTATTGTTATTTAACACCTCACCGGCCACACCATCGACGGAGAAGGAACCCATGGGTTATCATTTTTTTTACCTCATGACATACCTAGATGAGTTCCCTTGGAGTTCCCTCATACTTACCCCTCCCGAATATGTACTAACCGGAGGCCCGCCGCGGGGTATCTAGACAAATGAATCAGCGGTGGGCCGTGGCGGGATCGTGGCGGGAGTTAAGCACGGAGCGCGACTCTCCGCTGATCAGACCTGCCATCCCATGTCCATTGCCAGCCTCGCCGGGGCCGCGAAGCAATTTAAGTACCTTGGGCGCCGCCCCACCCGTGACTGGCAACAACATCCGCCATCATTCACATTGACGCGTGCCGGGCGCGCCGGCCGTCGAGATAAGTAAGTACTGTCAAGATCAAGTCAAGATCAAGTCGAGATTAATATTGACGTCGTGAGCGCGTCTCCCCATGTTCTTTCATGCGCTGACAAAACGGTCCCCTTACCGCTCTCGGCCCTTGCGCCTCATGGCCTGCGCGCTGTGCACCCGTGGCGCGTCCAATCAGGGTCCAATCAACGTCCAATCCCTTCCGTTCATCCGATGCGTAAACATAACAGCCTGATCGAGACTAGCTGTGCAGTATGGATCGACGCAGGGGCGCACGATGCCATTCTCGCGGCAACCCACGGTGGCACCGTGGGACTACTGGCGCTGCTTCATAAAGCTAAAGATTGGGTCCTCCGAAATCACAGAGGAGGCTCTGCCGAATCTATGCCCCCCCCCGCACTCGGTGAGTCCAAGCCTCGCAGATTTTGAACCATGACAATGAAAACCGACAGCGGCTCTGCTATATGGCATTGACTGCATCCTCCCGTCCAGGTTGACAGCTGCTCTTAATCAGGCACTGGGCTCGTCCCGCGCAGCCGACCGCCCGTCGTTGGCTTTCCTCCACTGCACGCCCCAAGCACGTCCCGCTCCCTCTTCCGATACACAGGTGTTCACCGGAGCTTGGAAGCGATTTCTGGACGGTCCGTAAGGTCTGGCAGTGTTTCTTTTTTGTTCTTGATATCTCACACCTACGCATTTGTTCTTCGATCAGACCTCTGGATGGAATACCTTCCCTGCAACCATCTCCAACGAATCTACTTAGTTGCCTTGTGTTGAGTGACCTGTAGGGGCCTCTGCGTTGGGTCCCCGCACTCGGTGAGTCTCAGGTTCTCCGCAGTTGACCGGGTAATATTCCCTTACGACCAACGCGTAGCCTCGGTTGAGCCATGTCTACATCGACATTAACCGTGGTCAATACCGACGCCTCAGGCGTTCTCCAAGCGCTTGTCCCGACCTTGACTGACGACCTGATCATCGTCGTTCTTTCCTCCTTCCTTTACGGTGCGTTCCGTGCCACACAACTGCATCTCGGTGGGTGCTCACACAGGCCACAGGAATTCTCACACTCCTTGTTGCAACGTCCACGCACATCCTCATGTGCGCGTGTTTCCGTTTGCGCTATCCCTCTTTTCGTTTGGAAAACTGATACACGTACTTCTCGGCAGCTCCCAGGGGGTGAAGCGGATCGGACATAAACTACTACTGCTCGGCACTATACTCCTATATGCATCGTCGATCCTGTACTGGGCGGCGACACTTGGCTACATAGTCAGCTCCAACAGAGCACTTTCCAAAGCTACTGCCGGCCTATTCTCGCCATCCTACTCGGGGAGTGCGGGGCACATCGCGGGTGTGCAGACATGGTACTGTATCATGTCGGCCGCGTTCACCATCAACGTACGGCTTTGCTAGTTGTCTACGCACTCCGCGCGCTGACAGAGTTCTTTGGAACCCCCCTTGTAGATCTGCATCGGAGACAGCATAGTCTGGTGGCGCGCTCGCGTCCTATACCCCGATAATAGGACCATCCGCCGTATCTGTTGTTTCTTCTTCTCCAACACGTTTTGTGCGTTTGTCTCTTTGAAGTCTGCAGCCCACGCTGCTCCTGGAAACTTACTCTATTCATGGTGTGCGCCAGTTCTTGGGCTTTCATCAACTATATCTTCTATTAAAGTGGCAAACAAGACCTCGGGCCCGTTCCTCCCCATCGTCTACACGGGGGACCTGTGGGGCGTTGCTGCTGTCGCATTCTCTCTCGCCACCAACACGTACTCCACATCGCTCATCGGCTACAAAGCATGGTACGCCGTGTGTTCGTCGCGCGCTCCCATCGGTTGTTGATCGTTCCTTCGTTACAGGCAGCATAGGTCGTTCTTGCGTGCGCATCTCGGCGCCAGAAGGAGCACAACCACCGTGGTGAGGATGCTTTCCCTCCTAGTTGAGTCGGGCATTATATACTCTCTCATATGGGTACGTCCTCCGATGCCCCCGCCGCCTTGACACCAGTCGCTCACGTCGGAAACGCTCAGTTGCTCGTCCTGGTGTACCACATCTGCGATTACGTGAGCAAACCACAAGGGCCGTTCTGGCGCGCAATCTCGTACCTCCTCGAAGCCGCTCTCGCCCCTGCGATCGTGCGTCTTCTTCCACTCCCCCTCTCCCCCCCCCGCGCACGGATGCAATACTGACTCGGGCTGTACCCTCCTGACAGGCGATCTACCCGATGCTGATCGTCGTCCTTGTCGCGCTCAACAAGTCGCAGCTCGAGAAGGGCATCCCGGGGCAGAGCCTGCGCCTGAACGCGACCGGCGGCTCGAGCACGCTCCCCGGGCCGACGTCGGGCGCGCACGCTCACCGCATCTCGACCGTGCGCTTCGCGACGCCGTCGCGCCTCGAAGCCGGGTCCAGGTTGTCCGTGTCGTCGTGCCCCGTGCTGTCGACGGTCTCGCTCGGGACGCGCATCGACCCCGGAGAGCTCGGCTCGTGGTCGGATGCGGGGTTCCCGCTGGGGACGTGCCCAGGGCGGAAGGGGTCCAGCGTCGGGTCGACGGGCTCGGGGCATTCCGATAGTGTACTAGAGGAACCGAAGCAGTAACAGTAACAGTAGCTTCACGTTTCTATTTATCATTGCCTCCGTGTTTCAGTTCTGCGACCCAATCTTGTCGTCAGCAGGACCACGGTGGGGCATCAGGCCTCAGGTGTGCACATGCTACTATCGGTGTAAGGAGGAAGCCTTCGCGGGCGGGGGCGATGAACTTGCGGCGTGGAAGAGCTTCTCTGAGTCCTGGGGCTATGTAGGGTGTTGAACTTGAAATTGAGCCTCATGGTCGCCCCGTCCCGCGTTCCGAACATCTTTCGTCGATCCAATCTGAAGATATGGCGAATCGAGCTCGTCATATGTTGCAACCCAGCAGTGGGGTCTAGTACTACTACTACTACTACCATTGTCACACAGCTTCCACCGGGAACGACATTTGGAAGGCTTCAGAGTACGATGGTGACCCATGTCATTCAGAATCGTAAGGTTCGAATAACCTCTCTTTATACTGTGTCCAATATCGTTTGAACAGATAATCCATGATATGAGTAGGTGGAGGATGAGGCATACAGATCGAGCCCAGGGATTTACGACAGCCTCCAACCCGCGGCTGGCAGCCAACCTACCTTCCATCCTACCACCATCACTTACACTTACTAGCACCCCTCGTTGCTGAGCAATTTTCTTCACCCATCTCATCTCATCTTCCTCGTTTTTACCACGACATGTCCTGCACCACTTCTTCATCGCTCCGCAAGTCCGGCGCAACCACGGTCCTCCGGCCTGGGGCCGAGGCTCGCACCCCTTTCGGCACCCCCTTCTTCAAGCTTGTTATCGACCCTGAGACCGACACTGGAACCTTCGTCAAGCGACCGCTCGACAGGAAGATGTGGGAGGAGATCCGGGCCTGGGAGAAGCTCCAGCGAGTTGGTAAGCTGCCCGAGAACAGAGAATATGCCGCCGTACTTCAGGAGATCCGTTTTGCAGGTGACGATAACGACGACGACGCGGTCGAGGGTCCCGCTACCGAACGGGCTGTCGGCGGCGGGTTCGTTGTGGGTGGGGCGGGCTACCCCAGCTACTTCGTGCCTGACGTCTCTGGTCCCGGCGATGGCGACTCCGACTCCGAGGCGACGGCATCAGGCGGGAACGAAAACGAAGACTACGACGACCGGCTCTGGCCTGACACCTACTCGACCGGCTCCGACTCGGACGTCGACTACATCCTCGACGGCTTCGTGGTCATCGACGTGTCCGACGCAACTGGGTCGGTCTTCTGGAACCAGCCTCGGCGGTGTCGTCGCAAGGTGAGCGTACTCTTAGCCTGGGATTCTTGGGGCATGTCTGATACTCTGTCCCATGCGCAACACCAGGTTGTGCGACGCAGGGGGTCTCAGAGCCTCTGGTCGCGCTTCCTTCGTCGACTCCGTCCTGCGAGCGACGCAACGCGTTAGAAGGCGGGCTTGGGGACGCGAGTGGTGGGATGGCGACCTACCATGAGCTGAGCCAGTCTGTCGTCGGATCCGGACATTCGCAGGACTAGGACATGGACATGGGAGAATTAGGGCAGGGACATTGGACTTGGGGGACAAGGACTTGGGCTCGGAGTTGGAGGACAAGGATTCGGACAGGAAAGGGCTGGGACCCGGACATCGGATTGGCTCCTGTATGTAGTTAGCGCTCCGGGATTGGACCTTAGAATACGGACTCTTACCCGTAGTAGTATAGTTCCGCTTGTAGTCAACTAGTATCCTGTGGTAGTAGTATTAGTAGTAGCGGCGGGCCGGCATGGCACGGCGGTGGAGGATGCATCCCCTCGCCGCCTAGCCCGCGGTCTTGCCTACCAAATATAATGAAAGGCTAGGGCCACGCACGCCGCTGCGCCGACCTACCAGGCGGCAAAGTCTGTTGTGTTAACTCCGTGCATCGTTCAAGTTGGTGTGGGATATCAATCTCTGCTGGGGTCCGTTTTCCCCTCGAATCCCGGGCTCGCTGAGGGCGCATATAAGCGGGCGGCATTTACACCGAATGGAGAGAACGTACCTAAAGGTGACATTTGAACATATATACGTTCGTATTCGTCAAGCTGATCACGCCGACTTCCATATAAAAGTGTCTTGCAGGCCTTAGCAGCGTCGCGTGCAAATATTGAATCGTGTATATCCAGGATGGAGTGGAGCTTGAGCTGCGACGGCGAGCTGCTGGGTCACGTCGCAGCCGTCGTCGCTGTTCCTGACGTTGTCAACGAGTTTCGTCGCATATATCGAGGCGTACAATCGCATGGGAACTTGAACTTGACGCCGACCTTGTGACGCCTCCGAAGCTCTAGGGGTTAAGCCAGTGGACGGTAGTCGATGCAACTCAGCTAGAGAATGTTTCAAAGAATGAGAATGTGGCCAGTGGCTTCATATTGTCGTACTGAACACACATGGTAGGAGACAGTGGACGGCAGGATAGGACATCATAACAACAAGCAGCAATCAATTACGACCCACTAAGAAGAATGGCTTATCATGCATGGATCAGGCCGACACGACTAGTCCATGTCTGTGATGACATTCTGAGATGCGTGTTAGTCTTACCGTGAACTGCGAAGGAGAAACGAACCACGCACCACATCGTTGTCGTCCCAAGACCACCACCACTGCAACTCCGACTTCTGGCCCTCCGGCAAGCATTCGTTCATCACCGTATTCAGGAAGCTGATCAGCTTGTCGTACCTGTCAGGCCGCCCGAAATCGTCGTACTCTTCGTCCATGTTGTAGTTCGTCCACATGTACAAGATGTTGGTGTATTTGAACGACAACGGCCGACCAATCTCGAGCCCTTGCCCCGTCTCACGCAGAAGCTTGTTGAGGATGACCATTCGGGCCTTAAGGCGCAGATAGTTGACGACGTTCGCCCGCTGGTAGTGGGCCTCGGTGACGTCCGCGAAGTTGAACTCCAGGGTCGGACAACCAAGCCACTCTTGATGCTTTGCGTCAGTCTCGAACGAGATCCGATGGCGCTTCCCGTAGTCGACCAGGTAGTCGTCTTTGAATGGCCAGCCGTAGAGGAGGACAGGAGGGCGGTTCTTGCCATTCCAGAGCATCTCGGGGGGGATGGTGGTTTCAGGTGGCCGATTTCGCATGAGACGCTTCCACTTCTACCGTGGGCAGCAATAAGGGAAAGAAGGGGAAGCCAGTCAGGAAGTTTTCGGCTCACCTTAACTTGAGCCAACGCTGCTGCCTCGGTGTAGCGGTAACCTGGCTTGGCGGGGTCGGTGCTGGGCTCCATCTCAAGCAGGTGTTGAGACCCCTCCCAGAGTGCTGGATTCCTTCGAGCCTCCGACGTCATAGCTATATGCGTGGCAAAGCAGACAAATACAAGGGAACAGGGGAATGGAAGGAAAGGATAAGAAATCGTCGGACTCGGAGCGGTGGCGGAGCAAAGCAAGTTCAACAACACAACGTTCGCATGGGTACGGTAGCGACGTAGCACCCATGCTATAATAAATAGGGTTTAGGTGCTCTTCGTGGTAGTGTTCTAGCCATATGCATGGAGATAGAATTCAAGAGGCTTAGTACATCTCCGAATACTTGTGAGTACAGTACCACGGAGTCTGTCATTTCAAGGTCAAATATATGGCGCCATGTCCTAAGTTCAATCCGTAAGCTGTATCCAGGCTAGTAAAGTTAAAGAGAAGGACCGTGCCTGAATACCAATGAAATGACAGGCGACTCAGAGCTACACGCCCAAGTTTACCGTCTTCAACTTGCGCCCTTGACCATTGGATTGTTGCGTTGGGTGGGCGATAGGATAGGTCGGCCGCCAGAGAAGGCGGATATGACAAGACCGTATGAATCCAGCCCAAGTGGCAAGGATACATGACAGCCTCCGAGTAGCGGCTTCCATCTCACCTACCTGGCATCCTTACCACCATCTACTCCCCTACCTTCGCTGTTGAGCAGTGATCTTCGCGATCTTCCTCATCCTTATCATGTCCTGCGCCACCTCTTCATCGCTCCGCAAGTCCGGCGCAACCACCGTCCTCCGGCCTGGGGCCGAGGCTCGCACCCCCTTCGGCACACCCTTCTTCAACTTCGTCATCGACCCCGAGACCGACACCGGCACCTTCGTCAAGCAACCGCTCGACGCGAGGATGTGGGAGGAGATCCGAGCCTGGGAGACGCTCCAGCGAATTGGTAAGCTGCCCGAGAACAGAGAGTATGCAGCCGCAGTGCTCCAGGAAACTCGTTTTGCAGGTGACGATAACGGCGACGACAACGACGACAACGAAGACTACGACGACCGCCTCTGGCCCGACACCTACTCGATCGTGTCCGACTCGGACGTCGACTATATCCTCGACGGGTTCGTGGTCATCGACATGTCCGACGCGACCGGGTCCGTCTTCTGGAACCACCGCAGGCGGTGTCGTCGCAAGGTTCGTTCATCCTTAGCCTGTGGTACCGTTCGAGCCGTTTCTGACGCCCACTTGAACGTTCTATACCAGGCTGTGCGACGCAGGGGTTCTCCGAGCCTCTGGTCGCGCTTCCTTCTTCGGCTTCGTCCTGCGGGCAGCGCGGCGCATTAGGAGGGAGACTTGGGGACGCGAGTGGTGGGATGGCGACCTACCACGAGCTGAGCCAGTCTGTCGTCGGATGTGGATCTGGATCTGGACATTCGCAGGACCGGGACATGGACTCGGACATGGGAGGTTTAGGACAGGGACGTTGGACTCGGGGGACAAGGACTTGGGCTCGGACTTGGAGGACAAGAATTTGGACAGGAAAGGGCTGGGACCCGGACATTTGTCTATATAGTTAGCGCTCTGGGATTGGACCTTAGAATACGGACTCTTACCCGTAGTATAGCTATATTCCACATGTAGCCGCTCGTATCCTGTAGTAGTAGTAGTAGTAGTAGTAGGGGCGGGCCGGCATGGCACGGTGGTGGAGGGTGCACCCCCTCGCCGCCTAGCCTACGTCGGCCTACCAAATATAATATTGAAAGGCTAGGGCCATGCACGTCGCTGCACCGACAGACCGGCGCCAAGGTCTGTCACGCCAGCACCGCGTATCATGAGTGAGAGGCATTGGTGCCTGTCCCCTCGAACCCTTCGTCTGTTAAGGAGCGCATATAAGCGAACAGCAGTCACACCAAAAAGATAGAACGTACACGGGTGTAGCATTCCTGGTCCAGAACGCATTTCATGCTCGACAAGGCGAATTGCGATCATGCCAACTTCCACAAAAAGATATAGACGGGACGAGTTGGAGCTTGGGGAAGCGAGTCCTGCAAAGGCAAACGGCCGGAGCCCGTCGCAGCCCACATTGATGTCGATTAGGGTTTCTCTGCATGTCTCGACGTGGATATCATGAATAGGGATCTGAAGCTGAAGCTTGGGAAGCTGCAGGCTTGCGGATGTTGGTTTATGCAACTTGAACTTCGAGCTGTGGATCAAGTCATGAAGCCAGGGGATGCTTCAAAACGTGTTGCCAGTGGCTTCATATTGCGTTGTTCGATAAACGACACGTGGTAGATAATACAGTGGACAGCAGGAGAGCGTAGCAAACAGCGAAAATTAAGTACCCAGGAAGAACCGCGAGGCGTGAATGGATCAGGTCGATACGACTAGTCCATGTGCGTGAGGATATTCTGAAACGCGTTTTAGTCTCACCACGAACGGCGAAGGCGAAGCAGGTCACGCACCACATCATTCTCGTCCCAAGACCACCACCACTGCAACTTCGACTTCTGGCCCTCCGGCAGACACTCATTCATCGCCGTATCCAGAAAGTCGATGACTTTGTCGTATCTGTCGGGTCGCCCGCAGTCGTCGCACTCTTCGTCCATGTTGTAGTTCGTCCACATGTACAAGATGTGGGAGTATTTGAGCGACAACGGCCGGCCAATCCAGAGCGGATGCTTAGACCCGCGCATCAGTTTAGGGAGGATAGTTATCTCAGCCATGATGCGCAGGTAGTTGACAACTCTCTCCTCTTTGTAGTGGGCTTCGGTGACATCTGCGAAGTTGAACTCGAGGGTGGAGCATCCGAGCCACTCCTGGTGCTTGGCGTCGGTCTCGAACGATAGACGATGCCGCTTCCCGTAGTCGACGAGGTAGTCGTCCTTGAAAGGCCAGCCATAGAGGAGAACGGGAGGGGAGTTCTTGCCGTTGGCGAGCATGTCGGGAGAGATCGTCGTCTGAGGCTTGCGGTTGCGCATGAGCCGCTGCCATTTCTGCAGCGGAAAGACTATTACGGTACGTTCATTGTCGATCTCAAACTCTTGGACTTACCCGGATCTGAGCCAACGCCGCGGCCTCAGTGTACTGAACTCCCGGCTGGTCAGGGTCGGAACAGGGCTCCATCTCCAACAAGTATTGGTTTCCCTCCCAAAACGGAGAGTTCTTCGGTATGTTAGACATGTCGCTCATCGCTAGATTTTCAGCCAAGGCAGCAGATAAACCTGATACGAGCAGAGGATAAGTAGATGCGAGAGGCCCAGCAAAAGAGTCAACGTCCGTCGTCGTCCAGCACAAGGGTATTGTCGACTAGCGCCCACGAACCTCCTCTGTAAATGGTTAGCGCCCGAGGCTGCCTTCCGTTCCGCCTCATGCCATGGCCAAAGCAATATTGTTACTGCATCTCCGAATAGTGGTAAGTACAGCACAGTTTCAATTCAGTGAACAGTCTCTTATTAAAACAGTTTTAGTTGATGACAGTGCGAAAGACATTCACTGTCTTTCTATCCGAGTCCGAGGCGGATTCCTTGGAGAAGTTGGCCTTCAGGCTCCGCAGAACCATCAGGCTCCTCGAAGTGACAGGCTTGCCTGAGACATGGATGTATATCACATTGGGCGTTGAGCATCCGTCTGAGAGCTGCTGTATCTGGACAACTTCCAAGTCGGATGTCGCTCAGCGGATACTCCCCGTCGGTTCGTACGAATCGAGCCTGGGGGTGCACGGTAGGTCTATAAAATGCCCACCGAGCGACGACTAACACCCCACCTACCTCGCACCCAAACCACGATCTTCCCCAGCCAACCGTCCCTCCATAGACTAAGCACTTTTCTTAGTTTACTCGCCATTTTCCATCCTCCGTTCTCCAGCATGTGCGACTTCGACGAGTCCCTGCTCCGGCCTGGCGCCTTCGCACGCACGCCCTTCGGCACGCCCTTCTTCGCGCTCGTCACCGACCCCGAGACGGACACCAGCGAGCTCGGAAAGCTGGAGGTAGGCGGGCGGCTGCGCCAGGAGCTCGCCGCCTGGGAGAGGATCCAGCGCACCCGCAAGCTCAAGGTCCTTATGGACAACAAGCGGACCGACCAAATTGCTGAGGAAGCTCCGAACACCGGACACCGCGTGCACCGTCGTGGCTCTCACAACTTCTTCGAGTTCGTCGACCGCGACGACAACCGCCCTGACACGGCCACGGCCACCACCGAGGAGTCAGAGGCAGGGGCGGACATCGACAGCGAGATCGACGGGTTCGTGCTCATCAACAGGAACCACGCGACTGGCACTGTGTTCTGGAACCAGCGCACCCACTCCACCCGGTCGTCCCGCGTCCGCGTCCGCCCTAGGTGCCATCATCACAAGGTGAGCTCCTTCGAAAGTCCAGTTCGGGGATGCGGTCGGATTGACACTGAATGTTTGGCAGTACCAGCTCGAACTTGAATTGGTCGACGAGGACGAAGAGGGTGTGGACCCCTGGGCGGCGTTCATGGACCTCCTTCGGCCTGTGGGCGAGATGGATTGGTAGAGGTAGAGGAGGACGGTCACGGTCATGGTGAGGATCCGGAGACTCGGAAAAGGGTGGTGGGGAGTCGACCTCCCGCTTGCCCTTGCCAAACCAGTCTGGCGCTGTTGAGCTGCTGTGCTTGGAGAGTCGGAGTGGTGGAGTAGCGGACTTCGGATTTTGATTAGGACTCGGACCGGACTAATCGTGTTGTCAGTGTTCTGGACACGGACCTGAGCATATGCATATATGGACTCATTCGCGTAATTCGTTTTCTCGTGTATCCTCGTCGAACCTATAATAGACACTGAATTCTACCGTAGTATTGAGAGAGAGCGGTGTGAGACCCGGCCCTTCCCGTGTTACACTACGATGCCATGAAGTTAGACCAAAGGAGCATGTACAGTCGTGAGACACAGATAGACTCACCAGCCACATGTACCCATGGTGGAACCCATTCGTCCCGCCG
The DNA here is from genome assembly GCA_002760635.1 of Ganoderma sinense ZZ0214-1. NCBI lineage: Eukaryota > Fungi > Basidiomycota > Agaricomycetes > Polyporales > Polyporaceae > Ganoderma > Ganoderma sinense. The sequence continues at coordinate 539,418 of AYKW01000001.1, forward strand.
AAGGATCAGTGTGCTCCACGTGCGTCCGCGCTCGATGTTGCGGACATACGTCAGTCCCTTGGAGAGGGAGTTGCACTTGCGCATACCTCCTAGCGGCAAGTTCGAGGATTTGCCTAGTAAAGCAATGGCCGACCCAGCGGGGTTTGCATTGGGACACCGGTCGGACGTCTTCTGCGCCATGCTACATTCCCCGAACTGGATGAAACCAAGATCAATGGAGTCGGGCACCGCCACACGCGAAGGAAGCAAATCGTATGGTAACCACCGACGGACGGGATGTGGCTGCGCTGCCCCTGTCGTGGACCCTCCGCATTCAGATCGATCCTAGGATCGGCTGGTTATGGTCTTGGCCGGTCGGATTTGGTGAACTTGGAACTTTGTGAGCATGCCAGTCTCTGCAGAAGGGTAGTGGGACTCACCTTTGGCCGCATACTTACTACGGTCGTCGGGTGGAGCACTGTCCGATTCGCTCGCTCGCCCGTCTGAGTCCTAGAGGTATAAAGGGACGCATGTAGTGCGCACTCTCCGCCAGCACAACAGCTCTACACCTCTCAATTTCTACATCCAACCAACCCACACATTCCAGCCTTTCATCATGTTCACCAAGACGACTTTCGTCAAGTACGCCCTCGCGCCCCTCGCCGCCGCGGCCGCCCTCTCCACCCTCACCTCCGTCTCCGCCTCTCCCGCACCCACCGCCCTCCAGGCCCGCGGCGACACCTACGCCCCCTCGAGCACCAGCTACTGGCCCCAGAAGACTGGGGACTACGGCCATGACGATTGCGACTGCGACTTCGGCTGGGACAAGGACCACCTTCCAAAGATCACCCAGCCGAACAAGGACACCGTCTGGAAGGTCGGCACCCAGCAGAAGGTCACTTGGTGAGCATCTCGCTCCTCCCGCTCTCAAGTGAGGCGGACTAGAACTCAGAACTCACCGGGCACCCGGCACATACAGGGAGGTGAAGTGGGACGACAAGAAGAATGGGGGAGACGACGGGAAGGGCTGGCAGGACGGGAAGTACCGGCGAGACGGCCAGGACGGTAAGGACTGGGATGATGGGAAGAAGTGCGAGCAGTGGGGCGGCGACGAGGGCAAGGACGGAAAGCGGGAGGGTTGCAAGGCCCGGCTCTTCCTCCGCAAGGGCGACGAGCTTCCTTTCCGTAAGCGAAGTCGTCCAACGCGTAGGACAGTGGCGCTGACCTTCGTTTCGCAGTCATCCTCGCTGAGGGTTTCGACGTGAAGTCTGGCTCGGCCGACGTCACCGTGCCCAATGTCTTCTTCGGCAGTGACTACCGTGTGACCTGTAAGTCAGCTGTAACCCCCAGTCGTAACAAGATAGTGCGTTACTCACCTGACCAATCGCCACAGTGTCGATCCGGGACGACAAGCCCGAGCTGCAGAGCAACAGCGAGAAGTTCAAGATCGTCAAGGACGGCGAGGATGGCAAGGACTACGACAACTTCTGCAAGGACGGCAAGGACAAGGATGGCAAGGACTGCAAGGACTGGAACGACGGCAAGAACCCGGGTGGCTACTAAACCCATAACGCTGAATTTGCTAGGTTCGCCTTGTGTTGTTCGCCCCGATCGTTCGGTCCCCCGTGATTGTTACTTCCGACCTATTCCTTCTCACCTGCATAAGCTTGTATACCATTGATGTGTTGTATCATCCCTGATGTGATTGTTTTGAGTATTCCTGCAATATATCCGTTGCTTTCGACCTTCTCCGAGTCGTGCCCAGGTTGCCGAGTCATATCTTTTTGAAGAAGCCATCGTTTCAAACTCGATGTTCAAGTAACGTTCGCTCATTTCACGCGTGGCCCCGACGGTGTGGGGGCCGCGTGTGTGTCTCTATCCAACTCTGAACGCGCTGTGTTGAGATCAGCGCGCGCGAGCCTCGCGGCACCGCTAGCCTCCGCAGCGTTTCCATTCAACGCGGGCGCGATCGCCGATGAGGACGAGGACGCACGAGCGTTTGTCAGACCACATCGTGGATCGACAGTGGAGCACTCGCGCTTAGACCGGTGCCAGTGAGCGGTAGATGGTTACATCTAGATTTGGATTACTAGTTCAGCGAGAAACGAGTAACGGCCCAACGGTGCGGGACTCACACTGCGATCCTCCTTGGCTTGGGTCGCCATGCGACTCGGACCTGCGAATCTGAAGGCGAAGTGGATCATGGGCGCCCCGGATGTGACACCCACAGATGCATAGCATTCCGGACTACTTATATGCTCCTTCCGTGTGGTGATCAGCTTAAGCTTTGTGGATCCATGAGCGTTTGGGCCTTTCGAGCATCATTGTATGGCTTCAGGCTCCAAGTCGCACGCCCTGCCGACTTCTACTTAGGACGGCGCCGGCCGTGCTGGTACGTACAGAGTTCAGGTCAGCGCGATCGAACACTCTGCAAGGAAAATGAATCAGCTCAGTGCTGCATGCTCTACAAATAGCGAGAACATACGGCATGAGTATTTATGATCCTTGTTATGGCCGTCCACGATGTTCCAGCGCGACTCGGACGCACCACACGAACGAGCGTCTGAAACCCCACGTGGAGTAATACTGAACGCATTTCTCACGACGAAATTTTGGCTAGCGCAAGCGCCCGGGGTTTTCTCGGCATACCGAACTTGGAAAACTCGCCTGAGGACGCGCAACCCATCCCACCACGGTGGGCAAAGCCCGGTGGTCCGAGAAAAAAAATAAAGAGGAACATTTTCGCCACTTCACATATCTATATCATCTCCTAAAACACAAAGAGAAAGAAAATACTAGCCTAACCGCGCTTTGAGAGCCTGAGGTGACCGGAAAACCCCCCAGAGAGCTGCATTCGGAATCACGGGGCATTTTCAACCGTGAAGCTCGCCCATCGGCCTTGTGGAGGTCTCTCAGACTGCATAAGACCCTCAATAAGCGCAGAACGGGCTCAGGAAGACAAACGGACTTCTGTGGCAGAGCCCTCCAACATCATGCCGACTTCCATAATTGCTTTCCGTGGAGTCAACACAAGTCTCGGGTTTGGTCGTGTATAATGGCGTATCAGACACACAAGTACTAAGTAGGACCCCTTTTCCTCTATGTGGCGGCTAAGAATCCTGTCGCACTCAACCCGGCCACAGTACTCCCCGCCGGAGGTTACCTCGAAATGAGAGGCAGCGCGCCCCCGTCGCGACAGCGAACATTTCATCGAATACTTTGAGAGAATAATTTCATTCTTATCCAGGACCTATCTTTATCCAGGAGCACCTGCCACCTGACCCACACGCTTCGAACCACCTGGTGGCTCCAAGATAAATAACCAAGGAAATTGTCCATAGATGAGCAGTGTACAAAGTATTACACGGAGAGAAACAGAGATTGTAGGAAAGCACAAACATGATGGTAGCATGCGCAGTACCTTTGTGTGATTATTGAATGTCCGTCTAGTCGTCCTCGGACTCGAACTCCGACTCCATGCGCTGGTCCTGGTCTTCAAGCTGGCGGTCGTCCTCGAGCTGGTCCTCTTCCGACCCATAGTCTTCCAGCTGGTCGATCTCTTCGTCGTCCTCGATGGAGCCTTCCTCCCCAGAGCCCAAATCCGACCCGACCTCGTCCTCCATCAGCTCGTCCTCCTCCATGGGCTGGTTCTCGCCTGAGGCCCCTGCCGCAGCCGTCTTCCCCTTCGCCCCCGGCCCGCTCTTCATCGGCGACGGCGGCTCGTTCTCGCGCTCCGGGCACCCCCGCTTGTGCGTCGCCTTGCGCCTGTTGTCCGCGCGCTTCCTCACCCCGCACAGCTTGCACACGAGCTTCAGGCCCAGGTGCACCGTCTCGACGTGCCGCTTCAGCATCTTGTAGTCCGGGTTCCCCTGCCCGGGGCTCTGCGGCTTGCAGCCCTGCCAGTGGCACAGCCCCGCGCTCTTGAGGTCGAAGATCTTCTTCAGGTGGTCGTACACGCGGTCCGCGGGCACCTCGTCCGGGATCGTGTACCCGCCCCACGTCCGTGGCCGCTCCTCCTCCCAGATCGGGTTCCAGCCCTCGGGCGGCCACTCCTCGTGCTTCTTCCGGTTGTACCGCTTCGCGCGCGGCTTGCGCCCCGGCATCCGCCCCTTGCCGCGCCCCCGCGGCTTCGCCCCCGCGCCGCCCCCGGGCCCGAGCCCGCTCCCGTCGTCGAGCGCGCCGTCCATGTCCTCGAGGCGCATCGACGACGACGAGGCCTGCGCGTTCCGCGGCTGCGTCCGGTTGTAGAACCCCCCGGGCCGGTTCCCGCCGTTCATGCTGTTCAGCATGTTGTTTTGCAGCGTGCGCCGCCCGTCCGCGCCCGGCGGGAGGATCTTGAACTGCGTCTGGCGATGCGCCCCAGGGGCGTTCAGAGCCGACATGAACAAGGGCTCCATGGGGTAGTCGGACCGCGGCTGGTACGGATTGGGAGGCACGTTCGGCGCATTCGGAGAACGAGGCATGGTTGAGGGCGACAGCAAGAACGGCGGCTGCGCAGGGTCCAGAGGAAGTTGTGGCGGGAACTGCGGCATGGTGTCCAGCGGCGGGGTAGGCGGTGGTGCGGCGTTAACGTTGAGCGGCGGGGGCGGGACGATCGGCAGCCGAGGGATATCCTGGGGCCCAATTAACGGCGGGGGTATGTCGGTGGCAGGCGGCATCGTCTGGGCGATGCGCTTGCGGGCCTGCGCGGTGAGGCTCGGGATGTGCTTCAGCGAGGTCCCCGTTATGCGCGCACACACCGCACACGGCGGCCACGTGTGGCACGCCACGTACGCAATCGGTGGTACATTGTCCTGCGCAGCCTCTTCCTGCGGCAGTGGCGCGTTGCCCTCGCGCCGCGCTCGGTCGCCGGACGCGCGCCGGGGCGCGTCAGCCCTGCACATGCGTTCAGTACAAAGACGGTGAAAGGACAAAGGCAGGGGCGGTGCGTACCCGGCGTCGTCCACGTCCATCTTATCGTGGTCCCGCGACCTTGCGCCGGAAGAGGAACTGTTGGGCACCGGCGTCTGGCTTGGCGACCCGACGGGAGTAGTAACCGGCGATTCCGTGCCGACAGCGCGCCCGCTTCGCGGATGCCTATTAGGAAACGAGTTAACCTCACGCTGCACGCCCACGCCACGCCGCACTCACTTTGCGTGGCGGAGGTCGTCGTCCACAGACATTGCCGAAGCACGGTCATCAGTGTCACTGGCCGGGCCGTCGGAATCGACGTCCCGCCGACTAGCCACCCGTCCCCGAGCGGCGGCCGCCACCCGCTGGCGCTGTTCTCTGCAGGAGACGTTCAGCGACGATCCAAGACGTAGAAGTTCTTTGCCGTGGGCGAGACTTACGGGGAGAGGAGCTGGCGCATCACGTTAGCATCGTCTGAATCGGAGGACGACCGTTCGCCTCGCCGGCCAGGCGCGGCGAAGCCTTTGTCCACATCTGTGGCGCCGTTGCGCATCCCAGCATCGTGTTTGCTGCGGGACATGCCTTTGCCACTGCGCATGGTGAGTTGGAAGTGGGTGAGCAAGGGAGAGAGGGAGAGCCGCCTTGGTGGTTAAGCAGCCCGGTTTATATAGACCCGCGCACCCGGATCACTCCGATGGGCTGATGCGCACCCAAGCTGCCAAAAGTCTTTGTTAGTTGTGACCCGAGGGGATGAAGGGCCGGCTGGAGCATGAAATGCGCACTCCACGTTGCCAGCGCAAAACACAAAGCAAACGCACCTTGCCGGGCGTCTGCGGTGGTTATCGATGTGTCACGCGCTGGCGTGGCGATTTACCTCCGAAACGGCGCGGGCCGACCTGCGGTCGACGATGTATGTCAGCTCAGGACTGTCCTGAAGGGACGAAGGGAGGAACGGGAGATACGGACGAGTGGGAGGTGTTGGTTTGTTGCAAAAGAACATTATGGTCACGTTGGGCCTAAGACCGTTCCCATATAAGGCAAGTGTGGTAACAACCTCGCCGCTGCAACGAGGCATCGGAGATAGAATCTTTTTTGCACGGCCATCAGTGATGATGACGCGATGTGAGAAGGAGGGGTTAACGACCGCCTGCGACCCTCCCGCCTGAGACAACGCCCTGAAACAGCCCCAGACGGCATTTTTGTCGCATTCCAACCCCGTCCGCGAACTTGAATACAGCGCGAGGCAGACAGTGGCTACACGGCGGAGGGGAGATCGTGCAACAAAGGATCTTATCGAGGCCGGTGCTAGACAGGGTCTACGAGGTTCGTAAATAGCCACCAGGATCTTCCCCACGCCCAACCACCCCCTCATCACGTTGATTTGACCACCACGATGATCCTGCCGCGGATGGTGGCGCCGAGGGGCGTTCGTCTCAGCGGCGCTTTCCCGAGCGCCTCCCTGATCGCGCTGCGCCTGTCCTCCTCGCCTTGCGTGTTGTGGCTGTTTGTGGCGGAGCGTACTCGTCTCCACTCGAGCACGGCGTGCTGGCGTCGCTGAGGGTGGCCTCCGAGTTGGAACCACATTCTCCGTCGGAGACGTCGTTCATGCCGTCGCCCTCATGGTTCCCTCAATCCCTCCCGGCGCCAATCAGATTTCCTTGAACCACCTTGCCGATGCACGGAGCCCCGTTGCCCGCAGGGCCGGTAAACTCCGAGGGACCTCTGTCTTTGCGCCCTTCGGCAGAACAGCCGTCGTAATCGCTCTCTTTGAAGCAGTCCAACTGGTGTGAAGACTTCATATTGCTGAAAGACACATCTGAGGTAGTCAGTCCGAAGCCGTTGGGCCTGGGCCTGGCAACGGTGGGGTTCTCAGGAGCGGGGAAGTCGTAGCACTGGGAGCAGTGCAGGTAACCGCAAGGAACAAACGTGATCGATAGGTCGTTCCGGGGCGAATTCGAAGCAGGTTCAATTGCAAGGGCCATCTCCCTCGAGGCCATTTCGCCTCCGTTTACGTTAGACAGCCCCATGGGCTGCTCGGCTGTCGAAGTACCGCACGTCGACGAGGCGCAACGCTGTCCGGAGGCGCCTTCAGCCCGCGCCGGGCTTCTTGTAGTTGAGAATGGATCGTTGACGGCCAGGTTCAGTCTGGTGGTGCTGGTTAGAGAGATGTGCGTATAGCAAGGAGCAAGGCGCTCACATGGCGTTTTCGGAGAGCCTGATGTACTTATCTAGGGAAAGAAGCTACCATGAGTCCGTGAAGCGGAGTCTCATGACTTGACTTACATGCGGTCCTCGCTCGGTTCACGGAAGGTGGTTCGAGAACTGAAACTGTCTTATCCATCGGTTCGTCGGCGGTCCTCTGGAGGAAATGCGAGTTCTGTTCTCGCGCAGGAATGGTCCCTGGCTTTATACTTCGAGCGCCACCTGCGCTAACCTTCGACTTTCCTGTATGCGCGACATTGTTGTCGCGATAACGACTGAGAACAACATTCACGAACAACGCAAGGGCAATTCTATCAACTCAAAGTAAGTTTGAGGTTAAGGTTGGGTTGGCGGACAGGAAACAGTACAAACCATTCACCTGGCACCGACGCTAGCCAAGCATTACTTACTCAGACTGATACGCGCCTGTTACCCCAGGTCCCTGATCAGGAGTACAAACCCCATTCGTTCTGCTTCCACGGTGTTCCATGCGTGCAGCCGAAGCAGCCACGATGGGTAGATGATGAAATCCTGGTGGTTCGATGGTGAAATTGAGACCTCGGTCCGGAAGGTGCTGGAGCGCGGCACACTCTTCCGGAAGCACTGGGAGTGGCGTCGTCTCACCGCCGATGAACCGCCGACGGCGACGACCTCCACTTTCGAGCGACAGCGGACGGACTCAGAGGCCGGTGTTGGACGAAAATGAAGTTGCTGCGGGACGTCGGCACGCGATCCAGAGTGCGGATCGCCTCAGAGGTGTTTTCGATGGCTGCCACAGATAGCAGGTGGTAACCTTGCCAACCGGCTAACCCTTTACCATATCCAGCCGGTGGCTTACTCCGTTCGCGCCGAAGCAAGCGCTAAAGGCTTAACCGCCTCGACGCCCGTCTAGCAAAGAGCAAAGATTGTCCAATGTCTTCAAACCTTCCAGTTGTCCATCAAGATGAGGGATGCACCGTTGGTATGATATGTACATTAGGATTGATAATAGTAATTACAAGTATAGTGCTACAGTGGAGTCTTAACCTCAGGGTATAAAATGTGACGGTATAGTAGAGAAGCATATATATGCATGTACAAAACGAGTGTCGAGTAATATGTGCACGGAAAAATGAATGTGTTCGATTGGATGGTCCAGCTCGAGCGATAAAGGCCTTCCTCAGTGGCCCTCGGACTTAGCAGCCAACAACTCCTCGAAGTCCGTCGGCTCCCAAGTGTACGACGGCGCCGGCAGGCCAGGGTCCCGCCGGATGGCCTCGGCGTTCTTCGCCCTGTACGCCGCGCACTTGTGCCTATGGCGCTCTTTGTACATGTCGTCCCGGAGCGCGAAGCGGCAGGTGTGGCACTTGACCCGGAGGTTCAGGTGCGCGCTCGCCAGGATGTGCGCCTTCAGGTTCGACATCGCGCCCTGCTTCTCCCTGTGCGCGCACGCGCCCATCTTGCACACCTTCCCCTCCTTCCCGAAGGCGTTGTACTTTAGCTTGAGGTAGGTCGGCACGTCGTCCGCGGCCATCGGCGGGATGGCCACGCCGTCCCAGGTCGGGGGCGCGTTCGCCCAGTCGATGGAGTGCACCCAGTACTCGTTCTCGCCGAGCGGCGTCTTGGGAACGGTGGCGTCCTTGGCTGGCGTGAAGAACTCGACGAACTCTTGGCACGGGGTGTCCGAGTCGGGGGTGCTGGCGGGCCGGGAGTATGGCTTCGACTGCTTGCGCGGTTTGCGAGCGGAGGCCGGCTTCTCTATCTTCAAGTTCATCGTCCTAGGCTGGAACGGGATGTCGTCGGAATCCGACGAAGAACTAGATTCGGAAGAAGAAGAAGGGGAGGCAGAGGATCTACAGCGGATGAGGACGCGTCCAGGGTGTAGAACGAAAACGAGCACTCACTCAGAGTCCAGCTCCGACTCTTCCTCTGAGAGCCATCCGCTCGGCCTGATCTCCATCACATTATGGACCCGCATCGTCGCTGCTTCGAGAGCAGATGCTTCGCGACGACGCCTCTCCTCTTCGGTCTGGAGGCGCTTCTGCTCAGCCACCTCCTCGTTGCGCCGTAGGTCCGCCAGCTCGAGCAGGCGAGTGTACTTGGCCTGCTCCCCGGACTCGTCGAGGAGACACGCCTCGAAGTCCACGAGTACCTCGGAGAGGCTCGTGCACCCTTCGGGCGCGAGGTATCTGGAACCAGGGTGGTGCGGTTGGTCAAGCTGTCGAGGAATGGAGAGGCCAGAGTCACAGGTACTCACACCGGAAGCGGCGGAACCCGGGTCGGAAAATCCATTGTCTGCCTGTCCTGCTCGGAGGGTATCTTGCACATGCGCTCTGTTCAACAGACGAAGGGCGGAAGGGGAGGGCAGGGGGCTGGGCGGAGAGGGAGAATGGGGAGCGGGGACAGGCTCTCTTGCTCATGGTTGACTCGGAACTGCGCATTTATACGGACTCCCCAGCCGCAACACAATTGCGCACCGAGCGGGCGGGCGGGCGAGCCTACAACTTTACCTGACGTACTAGTCAAAACGGCTCTTTGTGCAGCAGCATTGACCGTGGCGAGCCAGGCTCTGGGAGCCCTTCGCTGCCGGTTTTGTGAGGAGCCCCTATCCATGGACGACGGGGATTGGGTGTGACGGTGAACATTATGATGGCCGGCGACAGCAAAGCGTGAGGGGGACAATGAGGTTTTTGGACTTGGGGAGGACGCCCGGTGCTTTGGACAATGCGCGCCCGGTGGCCACCGCGCTGGTCCCGGTCGAAGGTGAGACAAGCTCCGTCCTCCTGAAGGGGTCCCACTCCCAAGGCAGAGTTTGGTAAGGTTCTTTCGTCGATTATACCTCTGCACTGCCAGTATCATAGACTAACATGAGGGAAGGGATAAGAGATCAAAACGTGCATACGCACTTATTGGTATGAGGTTCAAGCACAACAAGATGGTTCATAGACAATGCCTGACGATCCGCCCGTAAGCGCTCGTGATCAGAGCTGTGTTGATGCGGGCCGCTCCCGCCGGAGCCTCAACTCAGGCTGCACGATGATGAGAATTGCATCCAAGATGCCCATGATCATTGCCATTTTGCTTCACTGGCGCATACAGGCCATGTTTCGTGTGTCTACGGTGTATCGCGGAAACCCAAGAGGTACGACATGATCTGGAACGCCGCCTGGGGAGGGCCGGGAGAGAGATAAGCATGTCAGCGATGCGTGTTGAATGGTTGCGACAGTGGGCACGTACCTTGGGCGAGAACTGGGGGACCCTGCGTTTGCATATCCCGATTAGCAAGAACTTCAACACGAAAACTAAGGAGGGATACACACATGTGTCCGCTGAGGGAGACCTCGTAGTAGGTCAAGCCGCGCTCGGTGTGGACGTTCCCCATAGCGCCCATTCCGTCAACGACGAAGCTGTCGTTTGCAATCGGAGTCTGGAAGCCCTGCAGGCCGTTCCCTGTGGAGCGAATATACCCTTGTAAGCAACGCTGTGCACGCGCGCAACGATCACATCAGACGCGAGAAGGGGAGAGCGGGCGCTCACAGGTCATGTTCTGGAGGACGATGCGCGTGCCCTCGGCGATGAGGATGAAGTCCGCGAGGCCGTGGACGACGACCGCGCGCTTGCTCTTCTCGATCGCGTTCGGGAGCACGGTGAACGCGGGCGGCAGCGAGTTGTCGCCGCGCGGGAAGACGTCGATGTCCGAGCACTCCGCCCACGTGACGTTCGGCGCGTGGATCGCGGCCTTGACCTCGGGGCGGTCGAAGTAGATGGGCGACTGCGTCTGGAAGAACGAGCCCGGGAAGCCGAGCACGTCCCAGAGGATCGGCCACGTGTCGAAGATGCGGTAGATGTTGAACGCGGGGTTCACGAGCAGCGCCGCGTCGAAGATCAGGTCCCACACGTCGCACCCGCGGTCCGCCTCGACGCTCTTTCCGGGCAGCGGGAGGAGCCCCTTGGGCGGGAAGGTGACGTGCTTGTCGACGTAGCCTGCGTAGTTGCAGGTCTCGGCGACGGAGTCGAGGTGCGCGAGGAAGGTCTGGCTGCGAGCGGGGGGTTAGGGCGAGTGATGACGAGATGGAACGAAAGGGACGTACTTGAACGAGAAGACGCCTTCATACTTGTGCACGAAATCCACTGCAGGGATTTGCTCCTGGACGACGTCCCACCCAAGGACGGCTGTGCAAGATTGGGTAAGGCAAAAAGGCAAAGTGTAGATAGAACGACATACGGTCAGAAACCCAGAACCCATTCAGCGTCAAGTTTAAGTCTGTGGGGTGCTCGTAGATAAAGTTGGCGAGGTCTATTCCTGACGTCAGCAATCAGCAACCACTGCGCCCATTAGCCACACTTACACGGAACATACATCCCCGCGTAACTCTCGCCACTGAGGTACAGGTTCTTGCCCTTCAGCTCGGAGAAGACCTCCAGGAACTGCTGGAAGAAGCCTACAACCTGCGCAGCGACATCGTTCTCGTTCTGCAGCACACTTCAAGTCAACACGCGCTGCCGCCATCCACATGTCTGTGAGAGACGCGCACCGTAACGTTCGGCCTGCCCTGGGAGAAACCAGTGCCGACAGGCTGCTCGAGGAAGATGATGCTCGACAGGTTCGTCCAGCTGAACTCGTTCTGCGTCGGCTGTGCCTGGCCATACGACCATTGGAACGGCTGCAGACATACATATGAACCCGGAAATAAAGTCAGCTCTGCAGCACTGGAAGGACGCCCCGGGCGGGCGACGCGTGCCGTAACACGCACCCCGTTCTCCTGCAGCAGGCCCTCGAGCGAAGAGCACCCCGGGCCACCGTTCGTCCTACACGGCGACAATGTTCGCACAGGACGTCGTCAGATGATGCATGGTGTCGTATCATGCCATGTCCCGACCGGACCCGCACGCGCCGCACGGGCGGAGCGCGACGCAGCCGCAGCATGGCGACAGGACGGGAGGCTCGGAAGCACGACGCACCAGAAGATGAGGTCGTCCAGGGAGCCCTGGGGCCCAGGTGGGAAGAACCAGAAGAAGAGCTATTGAACGCGCAAGGGGGGCGCGACGGAGCGTGGGGAGTGCGTATCCAGACGGGAGATTAGCCGCGTGGTGGCGTGGGCGCGAGCGCGAGGGCGGGCACGATAGCCCCCTGCTCACCTTGCGGGTCTCGTTCGGAGAGCTGCTGATAGGAAGAAGTCCGGACCAGCTGGGCCCGATGTCCCAGTCGACGTCGGGAATCGTCGTCCCGTCGACGTAGAACTCTATAGAGATAAGTTCGGGAAGAGGGAGGCACGTGTGAGTCGTTGGTTAGGGACGATATCGCGCTGGGAATCTGGAAACGATTCCGAAGAGGCGTACCGGAGGCGCGCGGGTTGCTAAACGTAATGTTCTTAACCCCGGTGCTGGTCGCGCGGGGCATGTTCGCCCGGATGCGCGCTGCAGCCTCAGCTTGCTTCGCGTGCAACTCGTTCTTGGACATCATCCGTGCATCGACTGACGCGATCGCCGCAATGCCCGCGAGGAGCGGGAGGAGCGCCTTGCCGAACATGACCGGTGACCAGGGGACGGGGTCAGTTGAGAGCGAGCGAGGAGGCGAGGGGGTCCGCAGCTTCTTGTGAAGGATGTCGTAGGTTTTATACCTCCGTCGCTTAGCACTGACAACAGACGGGGAAAACAGCGTTCAGCCGTTGACCTGATGAGATGGAACCCTGACCCGCTCGCGCGCGAATTCGAAGGAGGTGGTGAGCATGGGCAGTGCTCAGTCTCCATGTGGCCAGGCGAGAGATGATAGGACGCTAGCGAATCGGGTGATGGTCGTTCTAGGTTGACACGGTGCGCCAAATCTCGGCTTGCCGCCTTATCGTGCTAATTTTGTGTCCTAATCAGCTCATGCAATGGCGTCAGGCAGGAGCGGGACAGCCAGAACTCACTTGTGAGCGGTGCAGGACGAGAGCTTGTCCACGAGGGTGACATCATTTTGGTCCCAGGAGAAATGGAAGAGGTCGATACATTCTTCAAGTTCTCAGCTGGCGATACCGTGCTGGTCAGCTGCCGTATGATGCTACTTGTGACAAACGGAGTACCTGATTAACAGTCGGAGGGCGATGTAGAGAAGTTCGTCGAGGGAGGTGTACATGTAGGGCGGTGATGGAGGGAAAAAGATGAATATCGAAGTCATCACGCAACGACCATGAAGCTCGGAATGAACACTACCAACACTGTGATACCTCATCTAAGTCCTACTTGTCACCAGAGTCGGACAACGTTAGCGTCATTGCAGCTGCCAATCAGCAAAAGCGCGGAAATCTTCTCCAGGATCGCAGGTGTCGCTGTCAGTGCCCGAAGCGTGGATTGAGGTGTGGGAATTTGACGTATGGCGCTACCGTGCAATCCTCGCAATCCTCGCGATACCCGCGATCCTCACAAGATTTTGGCGATATTGCACGGGATTTCGGGGTATTACGGGGTGCTCTTGAGGTTAGTATGCTTGTATCACAATTTTTCAATATTGCATTGGCCTCGTCAGCTTTGTCTGAGTACATAATCGTGCAGGACATTTTTGCACTTTTGCTGATCGGCGGCCGGGCCCTGGCAAGAATGACGAACGGCCTGTCCGCCACCTCTGAGCATCAGCGACACTTCTACGAAAAAAAAGATAAGGCACTCACAGATGGTGGCCCAAGGCTCCTTCTAGCGGGCCGCGCTGCATGCGCACGAAGCATATTTTGCCTACCTTCCTCGCCACGACACATCGTCCGTATGCTCCTGCTCCTCGCGGTTCCCCCATCCCATGTCTCCATGTCGTTGTAGCATGTCGACACGTGGGCAAACGGAGGATTGTGTGGAGAGGATGGCGGCAGGATGAATTTAGAGGCAGGCGAATACGGACCATGTCACATGAGCACTAGTGCAAGGTGTGGTGTATGTTTGGTAGTTGATCAAGTTGACGTTGGGGTTGAACGTTGAAGAAACGGGGCGAAGCATCTTGGACGGAATCGCCCACGCACTTAGCTGCGATGATAGGTGAAGGCGGATGGGTCAGTGGGGTGAGGGAAGGCGCTGCGCTAGGTATAGATTGGAGTGACGTGAGGAGGAAGACACATAAGAGACAAGGTGCAGACGATGGGCGACGAAGTCATACTGTCCAGCAGAAGCCTGTGCCAATTGGTGGAGGACAAAAAGGAACTATATTGCACTGAATTGGGAATGACACGGAGGCGTATCTAAGGAGGCAGAACAAACCACAAGGGGAACATACCCTATAGGCACTCTCGATGAGAACGTGAGGCGAAATCAAGGCGAAATGGCGAAATGTATGCTCTTCTTAGTGCTCGATCGTCCACGGGATACGACACGAAGTCCGAACGTCCAAGCGTGGAGAGAGCATCGTCAATATTCCACATCACCAGTAAAGGAGACGAAGGCAACAAAAGCCATGTCCCTAGGCATGAGCGAGTGGGTGGTGAAATCGATGGAGGATGTCGCCAGAGCAGACGGGAGAACAAGAATCGTGTTGCATAAGGACAGGATGGAAGCAAGGACAAGCTTGAAGACAGTCGCAACTCGCCAGTTTTTGTGCGACCGCGCCTAAGCCGGCCCTAAATTGAGACCACGTGACAGACACGCGCAAGGGGCGGACGCGTCTCGTCTCCGCGTTCTCCTCGAACCACGACGACGCCCTGTCAACCATCCTCTCCCGCTCCTCGTGAATTTGGATCCATCTCGGATTACAGTGGACGATGATCCTGACCCCTGCCACTTCACCCCCACCACTGTCCTGCTCGACGCTTGTGGACGCTCACACCATCCGAATTCCCAACTGCAACTCGCCGGCTAATCATCCATCACACGATACGAATGCTGTTACTGGATCGTCATCCTCGGTAGAAGGAGAGGAGAATGGGATGAGTCGTGTGGAGTTCTTTGAGCGGCTTAAGGTACCGACAGTTATCCTCGAAACTCCGTCCATATCGCATACCATGGCCGCAGCCCTCTCCCTGTCCCTCTTGAGCCACACACTCTTCCTGAAGAGCCAGGTACCCTTGTGCGTAGCGGAAATATCCTCCAGAACTATAAACTAACGCGTATATGCCGCAGTCCTGTCGCCCAGCTCTCCCGCATGCCCGTCGGCAAGAGCAACCCGAAAGTTGCAAAGAAGCGGGACGAGCTACTCGCCACCTTCGACATTCTCTCCTCCCACCTCCAAACCACCTTCGTTGCGCTATCCACTGCATACGCCAAATGCAAGTCTGCGAAGACGAAGGCAGAAACCGCAACGAGCGATGAGAACGGGCACTTCCATGTCCAGCCGAACAGTGTGGCGGGGCCGAGTAGAGGCACGGCACACCTCATGTTCGTTCTGGGACCAAGTGCGAACAGTGCGCGCGCCCGCATCGTGCTCACGATCGACGGTCTAGACATCAAAGTGTGGGGCACGCGACCATATGAATTCCTAGCACGCGACGAGGTAGACGACGATATGGAGGGAGAATCCGATAGCGAGGAGGACAGCGAGGAGTTTGAAGACTGCTGTGAGGGCGAGGATAGCGAAGAGGAAGAGGAAGAGGAAAGGAGCGGTTCAGAAGAGGACGCAAGCGAAGACGAGGGCGCGAGAGACGACGCATCCTCCGACAGTGGTTCGAGTCCCCCTTCTTCTCGCTCACCCTCCCCTTCGCCCCCGAAACGCTCGCTCGCCCCATCTCCCGAGTCCCTACCCTCACCCTTCGTCCCCGCCACGCCCCTTCCTGTGAAGCCCACGCCGTTCACGTTCGTCCATCCCCTGCCATCTTCCTCGACAGACCCTGTGGCGGCGAGAGAATTCCAAACCACCCCCAAGCCACCCGAGTCGTCGCAAGCATCGTCCAAATCCAACCCTCGTGCTGCATCTGTGCCTCCAAGCCCGCACGAGGCGTCTCCCGCGCCGCCGGAATTGAGCTACGCGGAGGAGCAGCTGGCCGTGCGCGCCGCCGAGCGCCTGCTCTCGCGCACACTCATGAACGCCTGGGTAGACGGCGAAGGCGACATGTCCAGCGAGCTAGGTGAGTTTTGCCCTTTCTTTCTTGATCTTGATTTCGACCCAGAGCCCGACTGACCCGACTTTCGCCTTTTCCCTAGCACCGACCCAGACGCACCTGTTCTTGCGTGCGCCGCGACGGTTCATGCACCCTGCGTGGGCTGCGCGACAGAACTTGTCGCGCACGCTAGACGGCGTGCTCGACGGCTTCCTCGAAGACGCGGGCGCGGTCGCACCCTCCACCTCCGCTGGGAAGAGTAAGACCAAGATGAAGGGCGTGCGGACCGAAGGGGCCTGGATCGGCTGCAAGAGCGGGTCGGCATATGCGGAGATGGAGAAAGAACGACCTGTGTCTTCTGTTGAACCTGTCGTTTCCAATGTTGACGACGGTAACGTGGAGGACGAAGAGGACGAGGAGATTTGGTGGGTGTGGGACGGGAAGATCGTGGGCTTCGCGGATTGGTGACTGTTCGGTGTGTGTCGACGAGAGCATACATTGCAGCAGGTTGGACTGATGCTGATATACTGTTTTAAGGTCTCATTGTCTCTTCGCACGCATCATGGACAGAACGAGTGCATATATGTAGGAACACATTGCAATACATGGATCGATCACGATACAACAAGAGCTAGGCGACGTCTCCGTACTGAAGAAAAAGCACGGAAGTTGACTATGAAGACGGTATCGTCATGTGGGGGGTATGAAGTAGAAGTAGAAGGACGAGGCGGATGCCGAGAAGGAAGGGAACGAGGCAACAGCTGGCGGGTTTAGTAACCACCGCTCTTGCCGTCGTTCCAGTCCTTGCAGTCCTTGCCATCCTTGTCCTTGCCGTCCTTGCAGAAGTTGTCGTAGTCCTTGCCGTCCTCGCCGTCCTTGACGATCTTGAACTTCTCGCTGTTGCTCTGCAGCTCGGGCTTGTCGTCCCGGATCGACACTGTGGCGAATAGTCGGGTGAGTAAAATGCT
The DNA here is from genome assembly GCA_002760635.1 of Ganoderma sinense ZZ0214-1. Taxonomy (NCBI): domain Eukaryota; kingdom Fungi; phylum Basidiomycota; class Agaricomycetes; order Polyporales; family Polyporaceae; genus Ganoderma; species Ganoderma sinense. The sequence goes on from AYKW01000001.1 coordinate 556,429, forward strand.
CACTCTTTGCGACCAGAGGCTTACAGGTTACGCGGTAGTCGCTGCCGAAGAAGACGTTGGGGACGGTGACGTCGGCCGAGCCAGACTTCACGTCAAAGCCCTCAGCGAGGATGACTACGAAACGAAGATTAGCGCCACTTTCCTACTCCCTGAACGACTTCAACTTACGGAAAGGAAGTTCGTCGCCCTTGCGGAGGAAGAGCCGGGCCTTGCAACCCTCCCGCTTTCCGTCCTTGCCATCGTCGCCGCCCCACTCCTGGCACTTCTTGCCGTCGTCCCAGTCTTTGCCGTCCTTGCCGTCCCGCCGGTACTTCCCGTCCTGCCAGCCCTTCCCGTCGTCTCCCCCATTCTTCTTGTCGTCCCACTTCACCTCCCTGTATGTGCCGGGTGCCCGGTGAGTTCTAAGTTCTAGTCCGCCTCACTTGAGAGCGAGAGCGGGAAGCAAGCTGCTCACCAAGTGACCTTCTGCTGGGTGCCGACCTTCCAGACGGTGTCCTTGTTCGGCTGGGTGATCTTCGGGACGTGGTCCTTGTCCCAGCCGAAGTCGCAGTCGCAATCGTCATGGCCGTAATCCCCAGTCTTCTGGGGCCAGTAGCTGGTGCTCGAGGGAGCGTAGGTGTCGCCGCGGGCCTGGAGGGCAGTGGGGGCGGGAGAGGCGGAGACGGATGTGAGGGTGGAGAGGGCGGCCGCGGCCGCGAGGGCGCACTTGGCGAGGGTCGTCTTGGTGAACATGATGGAAGGGTTAGAATGTGTGGGTTGGTTGGATGTAGAGATTGGGCGGTGTAGAGCTGTTGTGCTGAAGGAGAGGTGCGTGCTATGAGGAGCCTTTTATACTCGACCGAGCTCCCTGGGCTGGCTCACTCAGATCATGATGCAGACGAAGGTGAGTCCCCATCCGCCTGTTTGAAGAGACGAGTTCGTTGACGGAGTCCGCGCATCCACGTCTGCACAACCATAACGAGCAGATCCTGGTCCCGATCAGCATGGCGACCGCCTGAACAGGGGTTACGCGGCCGCTACCAAACGCTTCTGTTCCCGTCTGGAGTGGCGGTGCTCCCCTCCTATTCAGCCACCCGAATTCCCTTTCGTCGACGGAGCGGATTCATGGATGGTCGCATTTGTGCATCGCCGACATGGAGCTAGGAGGAGAGGCGGGAAGTCAACTCGCGGCGACTGCTTGACCTGATGATCCCGCAATCCCTGAACGCCACCGCCGTGGATGTAATGCACCGGCCGAAGACCAGGAGCATTACCCGGCCGGTACGATATTGCCGACCAACGTTGGATATGTGTGGCTGGATGGGTTGTCGGTGACTCGGAGCGCATATGGCAAGATTCATCGCAGTTTGAAGACGCTAACTCCTCCGCTCATGAAAAGGACGGGTCGAGAAGAGAATTACTCCTTCCACCGGGGCCTCCGGCTTTCGACGGAAGTTGCTCGGAGATCCGCGGGTGATTGGGAACGGCCATGAAAGCTAACATCATAGCAGTATGTCTCATCAACTCATTCATCTCAATACGATAACGACCAATGTCAACAATACAAGTGTGGCTCTGAATGTGAACTGTGCTGAAGATGATGTGGCCCGAAACCACGACGAGGGTAGCCTCCCGAACGACTCGGGCTAGGTACTCAACGTCCCGCAGGTTCAGTACCAATCCTTCCCGTCCTTGTGCTCCTTGTGCTCCTTGTGCTCCTTGTGCTCCTTGTGGCCCTTGTGGCCCTTGCCGTACTTGTCGTCATCGTACTTGTCGTCATCGTACTTGTCATCATCGTAACCCCGAACCTCCACTGCAACGTGCGATCCGGTGAGTCCGCACTGCGTTACCGCGAATGTAGGACTGAACCAACTTACAGCCATACTTCTCGTGCTTGCCCTTGTGCTTGTGGTGCTTGTACTTCTTGTGGCCCTCCTCGCTCCTCTCCAGCACTGCGCCGCCCAGCCCGTGAGTCCCACATGCCTGCCACATTACGGAGAGGAAAGACGCTGAGACCACTCACAGTCAAGGCCCTCTGCGAGGTCGCGCTTGTACTTCTTGCCTTCCTTGCCGTGCTTCTTCTTGCCGTCCTTGCCGTGCTTCTTCTTCTCCTTCCAGTCGTCCCTCTTCTGCATCTCCCCGAGGCCCTCCCTGCGAACGCGTCGTCAGTGCCTTGCATATCTCGGTCGCATGGACGGGAAACGTACCAGTCGCGCTTGAGCGCAGGGGCGAAGTCGCCGCGGGCCTCGACCTCGGCGGCGGCGGGAGAGGCGGACGCGACGTGGGGGAGGAGGGCCATGATGGCCAGGGGCATGAGAGCCAACGTAACGACGGCGTTCTTGTAGAGCATGGTGAAGATACTAAGAGTTCAGGTGTGTGTAGATGAACGAAGATCGGTCGAGTGGGTGAATGAAGAACGGATGGGTGATTGGAGTTTGAGTGCGAGCGAGGCGAGTGTTTTATACAGATGCCGGCGTACCTGTGCGAGCGAGGAGGTGCGTGCTGCCCTGGCCACAGGAGGCCGGTGAAATGCTTAAGGACGGCGGAGACGGAGGAGGGCAATTTTGGCGCGGATAGCCCGTTGTGGAATGTGAGCCCCGCCCACTGGTATCCTGTTCTGAAGCCGTCGATCGCTGACGAAATTAGCGGAGCAGTCTTCGACTCTCCGTACATCCATACGGAGTTGTTCCGCCATTCCTGTGGACGCAGAGTGGTTAAAACAGGGGACGGTTGAGGAGTTTTCCAGTACGCAGCGGATGTTCGATGGAGGGCCGACATTTGAGGCTGGCAAGAAGCCTATTTCTGTCCGGAATAACCCCTAGCGGTCTCCGTTTCAAACCGTTGAAGCGGGGTTCGTCTCGGATGATCCACGCGGCCTGTGCGCTGACGTTCCTGCCTGGTTGTTCCGCCCCTTCGGGATGTCATTCCTCTTGCGGTGAGCTTGTCGTCCTGTCTACGTGACCTCTTCCGAACGTAAAGCGCTGATATCCCCTGTTTGATCAAGTTGTTTGGGGAGGAAGTAACGGCGTTGCGTGCGATATTCCATTTTTGAATATCGTTCCTGGTTTCAGGTATGTCTGCATTCACCGGTCTGTGTCATCGAGTACGGACCCCTCTCACCCTGACCCTCCTGTTGGTTGTAGCATCGAGTCGGCCACGGGACTATGGCCGCAAGCCGCATACTTCGCGGAGGCTGTTTGTAAATATTGCTGCCAGGGGGCTGAGTTTGGGGCGACGGTTGCGGAAGTCGTTCCAATAACAGAAGCACGGTGTTTCCGACCTCTGGATGGACCCGGTGGCTACCAGTACAGTTCGGGTCCCGGAGCTCGAGTACCTGCTGGTTCTGTGGTGGGCGCAACCGTTCCCAGAACCGCCTGTTGCTAGACCATTAACATTTGCACTCCAAGCTCTAAGTCAGGGTACAGTAGGAGTCAGAGCCTCAGCGGCTCTAGATCTTGGCTGCACGGCGGCGAGTCGAAGTAGTATGTAGTCACATCATCTTGGGCTTCCTAAACATACATAGCCTTATGCTGTTCCCCGCTCGGGAATCTTTCTATTCCTATCCTATGCAACATGTTCGAAGTCGTCGACTTCATGGTGGTTCCTAAGAGGGTTGGTTGTGTGGCTGGCGTGGGTCCAGACCGGTCTCGGGATCTACCGATTTCTTTTTGAACGCCGGGCGTCAACGCGTGACCATGGGCGTTGGCTGCGGTGGAGCTCCGATGCCTTTTGCACCCTCTCGTACTGACGTCCTTTTGCTTGGCTCATTACCTCTCTTGCCGTGGATACTAACAACGCAGCTTCCCACCGCGACACCATGTCAGAAGTATCGCGCCCTTCGAAGCGGCTCCGATTCTTTCCGGAAGGAGAACTTGAAGACGCGGCGGCAGAGTTAGATGGAGCACCTCCTTCGATGGGCACCCTTGAACACGACGAGGAGTTCTGGCTCGAGGATGGCAATATAGTTTTAGTCTCCAGCAACATCGCCTTCCGCATATACCGTGGGCTTCTCGCTGCACAGTCGTCTATCTTCGCCGACATGTTCACCGCCGCGTCCTCGAGGGCAGATGAGAGCTACGAAGGATGCCCCGTCATTCACCTTTCTGAATCCCCGGAAGATCTGCGGCGCTTTCTCCGCGTCCTTTTACCCAAATCACGCAGAACGTATGTGTTTCGCTATACACAGTCAGACTACCGGTTTAACTCCAGGGTAGTTTTGTAGGGGACCCCTCTGAAACCGATGCCTCCTTCGAGCAGGTCTTTGCCGTCGTTCGCCTGTCCCACAAATACCAGGTCGACGACATCCTCCAGCAGGCGATGGTATACCTCAAAAGATACTACACTTCCCGTCCCGGTCTATCCGAGTCGGCGGACGCGATACCATTTACACAAACCCACGGAATCGGGGCCGTCAACTTGGCCATCCTCACGGACACTCCAGCGATCCTCCCTCGCGCTCTACTCGACTGCGCTTCGCTCGGGTCCGACGTTCTCGACGGATGGACCAGAGAAGATGGCTCTGTGGAGCATTTGAGCGACTCTGACCTCAGGATGGTCCTGGACGCTCGCGACCGCCTCATCGTGGAAGCCTTTTACAGTCTCAGGAAGGCATTCGGTGGATCGCCAAGCATGTACTGTGGGGATTGGCAAGTTTGTAGGGACGCGATGCGCGAGTTGCTGCTGGCCGGGATGGACGTAGGCCGTGGTGGCTTCGAGCCGAAGAGCTTATTCGACTCTTGGGAATGCATACTCGATGAAGCGGATGACGACCCACTTTGCAGCGCATGCTTGGAGGAATATCACAAGAATCAGAAGAAAGTACTGGAGGATCTTTGGCTTTGCCTTCCTTCCTTCTTTGGTCTCAACATCCCGGGGTGGCCGACCGACATGTAAAATCGGATGCTCGTTATGATGGCGCAGTGCGTTTCTAAGCAATCTATGTATGCTGCATTTCTAACCACTTTGATGTATGTATAGGAAGCACCAGCGTCCATGATCCTTGTCGTACAAAACATGGAGGCCGTAGACCGGTGCGGATCGGACGGCCTCGCGTATATCGACCAGGATCACTCCTCGCCTCCCTTCTCTCGGATTCATCACTTCTCCCTCCCCGACTTTGCAGTATTTATATCTATTATACTCTTGCCACCGATCCGTCTATGCGGGACACTTCCGATCGTCAATGCGTGCGCGTGCCCTTGGCGTGAATCTCCCTCTCTCTCCGGTTCTCGCGGACTGGCGAGTGGCTCGTCGCCTCTCACCGGCTTCAACTCGGGCGACGTTCTCTATTTTGGCACTCTCACACGACACGGAATTCTAAATGTCGTCGCCCTCGCTGCACGGTCGCCCGACTTGTCTGGAATACTCGGGGCAACGACTCCGGGCAGACGATACTCACGCAGGCCGTTTCTTCTGCGGTTTATATGATCGCCCTCACGATTGGCCCCCCACCCCCTCCCCAGAGCCCGGATACCTGCTCTGGCCAACCTTGTGCGGTTGTCGACCCGCGAGCTCGGCTCCGCCTGGTACGCTACATCCATCATGCCTCGCGGTGACGATAAGTATGCTCTAATGTTTCTTCCAAAGAACGCGGCATGCCTCCGGATGGCTTTGACCCGCTGCATCACAGACGACGGTGCCCCCAGAACGACGAGCGCTGTCACGGAACAGATCCCCAGGGGCCCCGGGCCTTGTTCCCCGCTGCTCGTCGCAGCGCGCCTTGCCCATATCCGGAGATTCGAAACAACCAGGCCATACCCCGTAGTGCCGGGGCCGCTAAGTCATTTAATATTATTGTGGCTGCAGGAGGTCGGCATGTATTTCGTTGATATGCGTGTATACAACTACTAGTCGTGTTTTTAAATTCTTTCGTGTTGCTTAGGGGGGAGATTGATTTTGGATTTTCTAAGTACGTTGACAATAGTAGCTATGTCCCTAATAGCCGCGTACATAGCTCGCATTTAAGTAATTGGACCCCCCTTCGTCTCGTGGGTATAACGTCAGATTTCTGCCCTCTCGCTTTCGAAATGCAGGTCCTGCCCGTTCGGCCAAATCCTAATTATCCTCCCCTACCAATCCATCTCGCCCACAGGCCGAAGGAGGTCCATGAACGCCGCCCAGAGGTCCACGCCCTCTTCGTCCTCATCAACCAGTTCAAGTTCAAGCTGATACTAGGAATGATTCAGGGTCAGTCCGACTGCATCCCCGAACTGAACTTTCGAAGGGGCTCACTTTGCTATGATGGCGCCTGGGGCGGACGCGGACGCGGGACGACCGGGTGGAGTGGGTGCGCTGGTTCCAGAACACAGTGCCGGTCGCGTGGTTTCTGTTGATGAGCACGAACCCGTCGACATCGCGGTCGATGTCCGTCCCCGCCTCCGCCTCCTTCTCGGTGGTGGCCGTGGACGTGGCAGGGCGGTCGTCGTCGCGGTCGACGAACTCGAAGAAGTTGGGATAGCCGCGCCCGCGCACCCTACGTCCGGGGGTGGTCGGAGCGTCCTCAGCAAGTTGGTTGTCCCGCTCGTTGTCCATAAGGACCTTGAGCTTGGGGGTGCGCTGCATCCTCTCCCAGGCGACGAGCTCCTGGCGCAGCCGCCCGCCTACCTCCAGCTTTCCGAGCTCGCTCGTGTCCGTCTGGGGGTCTGTGATGAGGGCGAAGAAGGGCGTGCCGAAGGGCGTGCGCGCGAAGGCGCCAGGACGGAGCAGGGACTCGTCGAAGTCGCACATGCTGGAGAACGGAGGATGGAAAATGGCGAGTAAACTAAGAAAAGTGCTTAGTCTATGGAGGGACGGTTGGCTGGGGAAGATCGTGGTTTGGGTGCGAGGTAGGTGGGGTGTTAGTCGCCGCTCGGTGGGCATTTTATAGACCTACCGTGCACCCCCAGGCTCGATTCGTACGAACCGACGGGGAGTATCCGCTGAGCGACATCCGACTTGGAAGTTGTCCAGATACAGCAGCTCTCAGACGGATGCTCAACGCCCAATGTGATATACATCCATGTCTCAGGCAAGCCTGTCACTTCGAGGAGCCTGATGGTTCTGCGGAGCCTGAAGGCCAACTTCTCCAAGGAATCCGCCTCGGACTCGGATAGAAAGACAGTGAATGTCTTTCGCACTGTCATCAACTAAAACTGTTTTAATAAGAGACTGTTCACTGAATTGAAACTGTGCTGTACTTACCACTATTCGGAGATGCAGTAACAATATTGCTTTGGCCATGGCATGAGGCGGAACGGAAGGCAGCCTCGGGCGCTAACCATTTACAGAGGAGGTTCGTGGGCGCTAGTCGACAATACCCTTGTGGCTGGACGACGTTGACTCTTTTGCTGGGCCTCTCGCTTCCACTTATCCTCTGCTCGTGTCAGGTTTATCTGCTTGCCTTGGCTGAACATCTAGCGATGAGCGACATGCCTAACATACTGAAGAACTCACCGCTTTGGGAGGGGTCCCAATACCTACTGGAGACGGAGCCTTGTTCCGACCCTGACCAGCCAGGAATTCAGTACACTGAGGCCGCGGCGTTGGCTCAGATCCGGGTGAGGTGAGCACAAGAGTTTGGCATGGACCATGAACGTACCGTACTGTAACAGTCCGACCTCTGCAGAAGTGGCAGCGTCTCATGCGCAACCGCAAGCCTCAGACGACGATCTCTCCCGACATGCTCGCGAACGGCAAGAACTCCCCTCCCGTTCTCCTCTATGGCTGGCCTTTCAAGGCCGACTACCTCGTCGACTACGCGAAGCGCCATCGTCTTTCGTTCGAGACCGACGCGAAACATCAGGAGTGGCTCGGCTGCCCCACGCTCGAGTTCAACTTCGCAGACGTCACGGAGGCCCACTACCAACGGGAGAACGTCAACTACCTGCGAATCATGGCTCGGATAACTGTGCTCCCCGAGCTGATGCGCGGGTCTAAGCATCCGCTCTGGATTGGTCGGCCGTTGTCGTTCAAATACTCCAAGATCTTGTACATGTGGACGAACTACAACATGGACGAAGAGTGCGACGACTGCGGGCGGCCGGACAGGTACGACAAGGTCATCGACTTCCTGGACACGGCGATGAACGAATGTCTGCCGGAGGGCCAGAAGTCGAAGTTGCAGTGGTGGTGGTCTTGGGACGACAACGATGTGGTGCGTGCCTTGCTTCGCTCTGACAGTTCGCGGTAAGATTAAAACCTGTTTCAGAATGTCCTCACGCACATGGACTAGTCGTGTCCACCTAGTGCGTTCATGATACGCGATTCTTCTTGGTGGTTCGTAGTTGGTTGTTGCTTGTTGTTATGCTGTCCTGTCCTGCCGCCTTACCATGTCTATTCGGCACAGCAATATGAGGCCACTGGCGACAATCTTTGAAACATCCCCCAGCCGTGTTATCCGATCTACGACCCGTGAGTTGCATCGATTACTGTCCACCGGCTCAACCCCTACAACTTCCGAGGAGCCGTCACATGTCCAGCTCCAAGTTCGAGTTCCTATGCAAGTGTTCACCTCGATACCAAAGTCGTGGACAACGTCGGGGACACACCAGCGTGACCCGGTAGCTCGCCGTTGCAGCACTCGCTCCCCCAAACTCTACTCCATCCTGTCCATACACGACTCAGCATTTGTACGAGTCGCCGCTAAGGCCTGCAAGACACTTTTGTACGGAAGTCGGGGTAGTCAGCTTGACGAATGCGAACATGTCTCCAAACGTCATCTTTAGGTGCGCTCTCTCCTTTCGGTGTAAGTGCGGTTCACTTATATGTGCCCTCAGCGATCCCGGGGTTCGAGGGGAGAACGGACTCCAGCAGAGATCGATATCGAACGCCAGCGATGCACGGAGTTAGCACAACAGACTTTGCCCCCTGGTAGGTCGGCGCAGCGACGTGCGTGGCTCTAGCCTTTTATTATATTTGTTAGGCGACACCGCAGGCTAGGCGGCGAGGGATACACCCTCCACCGTCGTGCCATGCCGGCCCGCCGCTACTAATACTACTACTACAGGATACGAGTGGCTACATGCAGGATATAGCTATACTACGGGTAAGAGTCCGTACTACACTAAGGTCCAATCCCGGAGCGCTAACTATATAGACAATACAGGAGCCAATCCGATGTCCGGGTCCCAGTCCTTTCCTGTCCAAATCCTTGTCCTCCGAGTCCGAGTCCGAGTCCTTCAAGGTCCCTGCCCCAATCCCATCCCCCTATGTCCATGTCCAACTCCCCATGCCCATATCCAACGACAGACTGGCTCGGCTCATGGTAGGTCGCCATCCCACCACTCGCGTCCCCAAGTCTGCCTCCTTCCACTAATGCGTCGCGCTACCCGCAGGACGAAGCCGACGGAGGAAGCGCGACCAGAGGCTCGAAGACCCTCTACGCCGCCCAGCCTAGAATTGTACGTTCAAATGAGTGTTAGACTTGTGTCGAGGGATCTGCTGGAATAGGGATGAGCTCACCTTGCGACGACACCGCCGGCGGTGGTTCCAGAAGACCGACCCAGTTGCGTCGGACATGTCGATGACCACGAACCCGTCGAAGACGTAGTCGATGTCGGAGTCGGAGCCGATCGAGTAGGTGTCGGGCCAGAGCCGGTCGTCGTACTCTTCGTCTGTGTTGCCGCCGTCGATCGAGGTCGCCGTCGCGTCGGAGTCGGAGTCGCCGTGATCGGGACCGTCGACGTCAGGCACGAAGTAGCTGGGGTAGCCCGCCCCACCCACGACGAACCCGCCACCGACGGCCCCTGCTGCGGTCGGAGCCTCAACGTCAACCGCCGCGTCCTCGTCGCCGTTGTCCTCCTCATTATCGTCACCTGCAAAACGGGTTTCCTGGAGCACGGCTGCACACGCTCTGTTCTCGGGCAGCTTACCGACTCGCTGGAGCTTCTCCCAGGCTCTGATCTCCTCCCACATCCTCGCGTCCAGGCGCCGCTTGACGAAGGTGCCGGTGTCGGTCTCGGGGTCGATGACGAGCGTGAAGAAGGGGGTGCCGAACGGGGTGCGGGCCTCGGCCCCAGGCCGGAGGACGGTGGTTGCGCCGGACTTGCGGAGGGATGAAGAGGTGGTGTAGGACATGATGATAATGAGGAAGAGGTGGTAAATAACACTGCTCAGCAGCGAAGGTAGGGGAGTAGATGGTGGTAAGGGTGCAAGGTAGGTGAGATGGAATGCGCGGGTTGGAGGCTGTCGTATATGTATACCCCCGGGCGCGATCTGTATGATCGCAATGCGACCCGCGGGACCTCTACCTCCTTATACTATGTCGCCACCAGCGGTCATTCGCCCATCGCCGGGCGATGGGAGAATTCAGCCACATGCAGTCGCATCAGACGTGCTCGAGATGGTGGGTGCGTTTACGGGACTCGGGTTCGCGTCGGTTGCTCGGACCCTGGCCCGAGTATGTACATAGGTGCCATCCTCGCGCAACAGTGGCGAAGCGACTGTTATAGGCTGGGGTGCCGATGACCATAGGACACCGTGGCCCGCTGCTGTGTGCGCTGAAAGATTCGACTAGGAAAAACTCACATCATAGCCCTAAGTTGGAACGTTCGAGACTGGGAGGAACCCTGTCTGGCACCGTGCAGGATGTATGTATTTGTGCCCAGGCGTTTGTAATTGCCTTTAGCCCCCACGCTTGGAAGCCCCCTTTGTCTAATGGCTATGACGTCAGACTTCTACTTGTGGGGTTCCTCCCAGTCTGGGATCTGGAGGTTGCGGGTTCGAGTCCCGCAGGGGGTAATTGGAATCTTTTTCTTTTTCGCGTTCTCTGGCTTTGTAACGCCTCAAACGGCGCCTTTTCTCTTCAAAGGACTCCGCAGTAATGTCAGGAAGATGTGGGAGGACGGGTGGATGCCAAGGAGCGGCAGAAAACCTCGTCGAATAAAATCCCCGACATGCCTTTCGCGGTTCGTAGTTCCTTCGTCGCAGTGCCCGAGAGCTTCTACCAATACTCTTTTAGAATGCACGTCGCAAGGTCTCCGTACTAGGCTTGATGAAGGCACAACCGGACATGTCATGATTCAAAGGAAAGGTGTCGTTGGGACACGAGGGAAGGTCCAGCTCGAGAGAAGGGCACATTCGAACGCGGCCTCAATTGCAGTCAGGCATTCGAGGGCACCTGCGAAGACGATCTGTATTGATACACTTGAATACACACGATTTTCTAATCATACATGTCATTGCACGATACGACAGTCACCGATACAACATTTCGCAGACGACAATTATGGGAGGGACGCTTCCCTGACACAACAACCCTCTGACAATCCATGCCCCAGTTCTGTCTGACGTAGACCCAGTCTTCGATGGCGATTACCTATACTGCACTGGCCGCGTCGAGCTTTGCTTAGGCGTCCTGGGTCCCGTCTTCGTTGTCGTGGTCATCCTCATCTTCGTCTTCTTCACCGGCGGGGGAGGAGTTCGTAATGAGATCACGGACGGACTGCGGCAGGACTCCCACTGCCAAGAACACACGTGAGCGGTCGCCGCGGGGAGGGAGGAGGAACATGCATACTGAGGTGGTACTGGACGTCTTCGGCGGTAACCTTGTCGTCGTCGTCATAGATGCACCGATTGACTAAGCCCATGTATGCGTCGAAACGCTCCTGGGGGAACAGCTCCACTGCACCAGTCGCAGCCTTATGCATCGCCTGGAGGCGGCACATGTCGAGCGCAAGGTGGCCACGCTTGATGCGAGACTGGGCGATCATCGTGCAGACTTGACGGCGGCGGAGGTCCCAGTCGGCGTCTTGGGCACCGACAAGCGCAGCGGCATCTGGGCTGGGGTGGGTGCTGTTGTCGGTGAGCATGTTGAAGACGTCGACCGGCTGCCAAGAATGAGACGGGGGGGGTGAGCATTACGAAGTCTATAACGCGTACCGGGATAACAGGAGGGGGTGCCTTCTTCGCCGCAGACGGGGCCGACTGGAACGAAGGGTCGTCGACGTCCTGGAAGACAGGGTAAGCGGGGGGAGACGGGAGGAAGGACAACGACACCTTACGTCTAGTTTGACAGTGTCGGGAGCGGCAGCAGCCAAGACGGCGATGGGGTCTGTGTTAGGAGCACCCATGATAACATCGTTGTGAAGAGGGGCGAGGAGGGGCGGGAGATTGGTCTGCATGAGTGGGTGTATGCGTAGGCAGGAGCGAAGATGGGGGAGAAAGAGAGAGAGGGATTTGACGTTCAAGAAGGCATCGAAGGGGTTATATACGACGGAAAAGTGGCTTATTCCTGGAATGTGAAGTTCGGGTGAAGGGAGTGACACCTTGTCACTTTGCGTCGAAGAACCTTGGGAAGGAGCGATACTGTTGCTTCGGGCCCTACATAGTACTCCGTACGCGGTTGCAATTGACGTCGACTCGTTACTGGGGTAGCTCCAGAGGCACGGTGCGCCGAGTACCGGGGACGTTGAACGGGAATCTACATATTCACAGCCAGCCAAAGAGGCAAGAGATAGTGGCGATAGTATTAGTGACAATGGTACTTACTTGGTGTACAATGTGTCGCTGCTCGCAGACAGCTCAGTTCGTTTCGAGTTGAAGCTGACGTAGTTCCCTAAGCGCTCAACCGAAACTTCGGTCAACCTTCCGGCCCGGGTCCCGCCCGCACCTTCTCTCGCCTTTTAGCCCAGTGCATCTACTTAGCTCCATCTTCTCTACCACACCTCGCGACTGGGCCTGCCTCGGGCACAGACGGTCATCGTCCGCATCGCAAAAAAACCAGAAGAATGTGGTGTGGCTAGCCTCATCGTCGCTCCGCCTTCGCATGCTGACACTTTGACGTTTGAGTCTGTGAGATGCCGCCGGTAAGTTTCGTCATCGTCTTTACTCCGTGGAGGTTGCCAACGATCCACATGGCTCGAATCTGCTCCAGGTAACCAGAAAATGGCCAGGCCTCTGAATCCCACCTGATCACGCTAATTTCATCCCGAGGTGCGTCTCTCCAGCCCCACGAGTCCTCTACTCAACCTCCCTTCCAGCTGCCCGAACCCCTAGCTAGCAACTTTCTCGAGCGTATGCTTATGGGGGCTTTCTTTTCTCGCAGGTTTAACCCGGACACTGACATCCCAGACCTGAGTGGGAAGGTCATCCTCGTCACAGGAGGAAAGTGAGTTCTCGTGTTATCATACTTGTTTCAGTGAGTTTTCTCACCTCGGGGACAGTGCTGGAATTGGGTTCGCCGTGATTGAACAGCTCGTTCGCCATGGTGCCAAAGTGTATATGGGAGCCCGTAATCCGGAGAGAGCAAGAGCCGCCATCGAGCGACTACGTACCAGTGTCGGTTCCGATAACGGGCAGGTTGTCTGGCTCGACCTCGACCTCAGCGATCCCAGGAAGGTACAGAAGGCAGCAGAAGAGGTCATGCAACGAGAAGAACGGCTGGATGTATTGAGTAGGAGTTTCAACTTTATACTTCCTTCAATGGCATACTACATCCGCTGACGAGGGATTCCTACAGTTAACAACGCCGCATTGTGAGTACATACTCCCCCCAGTTAATACGAGATAGGTCGACTAAAGTGGCCGATTTCATTAGATTGCTGGTGCCATATGCCAAGGACTACGACAATGTCCAGAATATCGTCATGACCAAGTAAGTCTCCTCTCGCCGTCTTTCTCTTGTGATTAACAGGACTTTCTAGTTACATGGGAGCTTATCTCCTGACCCGGCTACTCCTCCCCCTCCTCAAGCGCACAGCGCAAGAGCCCAACAGCGACGTCCGGATCGTCTTTGTATGCCGCCCAACTCATTCCCTTGAAACCCAAACGAGAACGAAGCTTACCACGATCCTCCAGGTGAACTCAGCGAGACACCACTCCTGCCCGTCGGACGTCCGGTTCCGCACCCTCGACGACCTCAACCGCGACTTCGAGGACACGATGTTCCCCCAGCTCCTCCGCTATGGTGATCCTCTTTCCCTCAGAGCGTCGTCAGGTCGAATATTGACCCGAAACTCGGACGGACACAGCGATGACGAAGACGATGCAGCTCCTCTTCGCGAAAGACCTCCAGCGGCGCCTCGACGCCGCAGCCCTCCCTCGTGCCATCCTCTGCCTCGCCGTCGACCCGGGCGAAGTCAACACCGGTCAGTAGCATTACTACCCCCCTCCCCCCGCCCTATCCCCGCCGTAACCATATTCACATGCCACACGCACACCGCTTCCTTTTGCTCATGCTTGTGCTTTGGTGCCGCATTCAAAGAGGGCGTGCACGCGTACACCGAGTCCGTCGGGCCCGTCCTCGGGCCGCTCTACAGGGCGATAGCGCACCTCACGTTCGCCGCGCCCGCGACGGGCGCGCTGGGCCCCCTCTTCTGCGCCGTCTCCCCGGTTCCGCGCGCGGAGCCGCTGGTGTACCGCGGCGCGTACCTCGACCCCCCGCGAAGCTCGGGAAGGGCAGCGCGCTGGCGGAGAGCGGGGAGCTCGCGGGGGAGCTGTGGGATACGACGGAGCGCGTCCTGGGGGGATCGGGATCGAGCTGCCTCCGGTGTAGTACTTGGACGACTGGGTTGCGGTTGGTGTATACCCTACGGTTCTGTGTAGCTCTACGCTATCTGTAATCATGACGATGTAAGGCAGAGAACAACGCCCCCCCTCTCTCCCCCAGATATGTCCGAGAAATCCATTGCGCGTGCGCCCTCCAAGAATAGTCGATAAATACATTAATCCACCCGTATACCCATCTATCCACTCTATAGCCAAGCCTAGTACTCTACGCATCCCGGCATGTATCGTCCCCTCCCCCACCCCCGCTTCTCCCGTCCTCTCCCTCTCCCTCCCCGTCTCCCTCTCGCCTTAAACCCTGTCCATAAATCACTCCTCGCTATCCCAAACGACGACCACAGGCCCGGTCCCGGGCCCGCCCTCCTCCGCGGGCGCGCGCCCCCGAGCGCCCCACCGCCTCTGCCGCCTGTAGTCCTTCCAGCCCGCGTACACGCCCAGCGCGAGCGCGACGCAGCACGCCGCGATCGTCATCTTCAGGCTGTCCGCGTAGCACTCGCGCCCCACGACGCAGTGGTGCGGGTCCGGGATCCCGCCGCGCGCGCCGATGGCGGTCTTGGGCAGCGTGGAGGAAAGCGAGGAGGAAATAGAGGAGGAGAGAGAGGAAAGCGAGGAGGGGAGGGAGGGGGCGGTGCGGTTGGCGGCGGGGCCGTCGTCCGAGTGCGCGTCGAGGTTGCGGCCGAAGGCGATGGAGAAGACGTTCCCGCCGAGCATCGGCGAGAGCGAGACGAAGCCCCAGTTCTCCGAGAAGTGCGCTGTGTAAGAAGGGGCGAGTATATGCGCGGTCAGCCCGGCGCAGACATCAAATTTGGAATTTAGGAGTCAGAACGGTGATCAAGACGCACCGAGACCGAACCACTCGATGACGAGGGTGGGGAAGAGGCCGAAGAGGCCGCCGTACGCGAGGCCAAGGAGCGCGCTCGCCTTCCAGAGGTGCTCGATGTCGACGATGGCGTAGCACGTCGCCTGGGAGACGATGAACGTCGTCGCGACGAGCACGATGCAGAACGAGCGCGGGAGCCCGAGCTTGCCCTTCGTGAAGTCCGCGATGATACCTAGACCGTTCCTTGTGAGTAGGAGTAGAGGAGGAAACGGAAGGGAGAAAGAAAGGAAGAAAGAAAGGACGAACCTATGGTGATGCGCCCGAGACAGTTCATAATGCTGACTGTGGACACTTGGGTCGCTTGCCATTGCATCGCTTTGACCTCGTCGTAGTCGGGGTTGTTGTGGGCGAAGAGCGCTTGCGAGATCGCGCCCACGTTGTTGATAACTATCCACGCACGGGTCAGACATAGCGCATATACGGACCAAAAGGGCACCTACACATCAGCCCGGTCCCGCTTACTGTCAGAGAAAGCGGTCAGCGGTACCGTAACGGCGAACAGACAAGAAAAAGAAAAAGTTTACATAGCGAAGAGATGGTGAACAGCAGCCAGAAGTTCCCGGTCGCAAACAGCCGCTTGCCATGGACGTTCAGCGTCCCGTCCAGGCCCTTGTCCAACTGACTCCTCGCGGTCCTCCTCGACGACGACGATCGTCCACTACTGGTGCGATAGCGCGTGAATCCGGTGCCGGTCGGACTAAGCATGAGGGCGTCAGCGGACGTGGATTCTACAAGATAGTCGGAGGAGGCTTGCGTGTGGGCGGGGTGGGCTGGGACAAGAGGCTCCTCTTCCTCAAGCTCGATCGGCCGCCCGTTCGGCTCGTCGTCATCATCCTCTGCGTCGCTCGCGAGCAGGTGCGTGTGGCTCGTGTTTGCGCGGGAGTACGTTGCTGGCGAACGCGGGCCGAGCCCGTCGCTGTCGTCGGAGTCGTCGAGCGCGCTTTCGATGCGATCTGCGGCGTCGGGCAGAGGTAATGGGATGGGGTGCACGAAGAAAAATCCGAGGATCATTGGAAGCGCAGTCCCGATCGCGAGCACGAGGAGAAACTCGGAGGTGTTGCCTGGGAAGAGGGTGTGAGCGATGGTCGAGAAGAGGAATGCGGACAGGCCAAAGCCTGAGATGACTATCCCATTCGCTGTTGCTCTCTGTTGAGGGACCGTCGCATTCGCGGTTAGAGGGATACGAAGATACGATAAAACCGACTTACTCTGCTATCAGGCCAACTCTTCGCAGTAGCGTTCATGGACCCGACGAGCCCGCCATTGCCTCCAACCCCAGTGAGGAAGCCGAAGAAGATCAAGAGGCAAAATGGGATGAGCTTGATTGTCACGCCTTCTGGAAGACCCGAGTCATAGAAGGAGCGGATTCCTAGGTAGCCGGTGAGAAGGGCGAAGAAGGCGATGACCATCATTATCCGAGGTCCTTTCCGGTCGACGATTCCACCCCATATTGGCGCAGTTCCGTACACACCGACTGGATCGAAGCAGAGTGAGATGCGATGGGATTGCGAGCGGACACGCACGTACTGTTTCCGGCGAGACCCACGATGTTAATCTGGGTGTGGGTAAGGTTTAGACGGGCACCCAACTGGGGCCCGTATGCTAGAAGCAGGAGAGTTAGTTTCGTTCAACACTCAAGGCGATAGGTTTTCCAGAACAAGATATGTTTCGGGCTTAACCGTACACCGACATGATCCTGAACTACAATAATAGTACAATTGGGCGATGACAGTATCTTAACAGCGCCGCAGCACCCGTCACCCTGGCACTGCTACGAGGCTGTAAAGCATACGTGTCACCACATTGTGCAAAACCGAGTGCGCCCCACAACACCTCATGTATGCGCAAAGCTCCTTGAAATCCCTTTCGGATTGGATTGGAAGCTAATGGAGCGTTCATGATTGGAGGCATGCCCGACCAAAGCATGACACCGCCCGCAGCCAATAGAGCGAGCGCCAACGCAAAGGTTAACCTGAACGTACCTGAGAATACCTAGGCCCATATGGTCAACACCAGCGCAGAAGCCCCATGAGGGTCAACGTACATAATTGGTTCCAGACGCTAACGCGACGAGAATGCAGGTGAGGAAGCTTGTGATCCGCACGAGACTGAATAGCGGCGGATGGCTCGCGTGCGTGTGACTGGCGTGCATAAGGGGGGACTCCGAGGACAGGCTTCTACCGCCAGTTCTGTCGATTTCTGATTCGTGTAAGTCTTCGGGTAGGATCACGGCGACATTCGCAGGGGGTGGCGGGTGTGGTGGGAGGAGAGGAGGGCGAGGGAGATGGTGGGGAACATTCAACAGCCGTTGTTCGCCTCCCTCGACGCTCCTCTCCCCGCGCCGCACTAAGCGCCCGCTGAGATTAGATATCGGACTCCCCGGACCGGCGGGGCGGGCTCCTTATCGGGGCACCACCTGCTCAGCGTTCCTGGTCAACTTCCTCGGTTAAGTACAGTGTAGCCGATTCAGACTGCGGCCGACAACCGACACGGCGGACTGAACTGCGGTTCCTCCGACGCTGAAGTCTTTCCCAATCAGTGGGGATGCAGGCGAGAGCGCATATATACACTCGCATTCCGAGGTTCATGGCCCGCAAGCAGCCTCGTGTTCTAGACAACAGGTTCTAGTAACTTGCATAGGATTGCATAGGACGTAGATGGTCCGGGAGCGGGGAGCGACTAGGGCTACACGAGAGCGATACAGGACGGGACGGGACAGGCAATGGAGAGACCACAAAGCGACAGGACTACGGAGACACCAGGAAGCATCCGAGAGCAATGGACAGCAAGCGCGTAAGGTAAGAAAGTCAGAGAACGGGCAGCCGGTGAACGATTACGGGACGGGAAAACAGACCACGGTCCAGTAAGAGGCGGGGTACAGTACGTCTAGCGTACGCAGATCCGGTGGATAGGGTGAGCGGGGGCGGGTCTAAAGAATGGGTGTGCTGTTGCTCAGATCGCGAAGGCGATGCCTACGACGACGGAACCGACAAGGACGGTGGTGCTGCCCAACACACCGATATGGCCAGCAGCGTTCGTCTGGGCGACGAGGGAGTTGGCAGACGAAGACTGAAGACACAGTGTAAGTGCTCCCGGAACTGACCGATGTACTAGAAAGGACATACCGAGGAGGATGATTCCACGGCAGCGTTTTCCTGCACGGGAGAGCTTTCGGCGGCGACTGGAACGTCCGAGTCGGTGGACACAGATGTGGAGGCGTCCACCCCCGAGACAGCGGCGCTGGGGTCGGCGCCGGTCTCGGACATGTCGGGGAGGGCGTCCAGCATGAAGCGCGTGAGGGGCGGGACCGCGCTCACTATCCATCGATCACGATCAGCGGTGAATCTGAGAGTATGGGCATTGTGAAGACATACCTTGGGTGACGAAAGCGACGAAGGGGGTCGCGAGGATGAAAACGGCACGGAAGACGAACATTGTGCGGATAGATTTGTATGTACAGGGGGGTGGAAGTGAAGGGTTGGTACAGGAGAGGAGGAGAGAGGCGAATAATACGAATAGCTTAGGGAGTTGGTGCTTGAACGAACGGACGCGAGCCTAAGTAGACCGCGAAATTGATAGGGTTTGGTGAGGAAGTGAAGCGGGGAGCAACTCCTGTGCGGGCGACGGGCGCAGTGGGCACACTGGTTGTAGTGGCAACGAGTGTCCGCGCACTCCCTTATAGCGACTACCGCGTGTGCGCGCTGCCCGTCTGGAATGGCAAGGGCCTTGTGATGGTCAATGCCGTGCGGACGCCGTCCTCAGGCGGCTGGATCGGCAGGCGGGGTGCAGCCCGCGAGTACTAAGGCTAGACCAAAGGGGGAAGCGCATAAGCACATCGACAAACAGTCAAAGACGCGTAGAGACACCACCATCGGCACAAACGTGCCCTGGAGGCCTTGTACTCGGGGCGACGAAAAATGGCCCGGAGAAAGGGAGTGCATGAAGGACATTGCCTTTCTTGTCGACAACGCATGCGCGCTTGACGAGTTCTCACGGGATGTCCCGGCCAATCTTGGTGATCGTTGTCCCAAATCCGGCCTCGAGCTTGTTCTTTCAACCCTCCACCACCCCCTTCCTCATTTCGACCGCCGGTTACCTTGCCTAGCGAGTTCCCAGAATTCAGATGGATCAGTCCTGTCAATGCAGGCCGTGATTGGCGATGACCGACGAACGGTGTCACGGTGCCTTCGAGGTGCCGCCGTGTACTGCCGCCGCGGCCGGTAGGACATTCAGTACGCCAATGCTGGAGTCCGAGGAGTTGCACAAAGAGGTTACCTATCGCGGTACGTGGACTTCCATTTCGAAGTCCTTGAGGAGGCGCATCCTATTCCTGTATCACTGCAGAACCTGTACTAAATGTACAAGGTTGGCACCATGTTAGCAGCCCGTACTGGCGGCAGCCAGCCATGCGTTGTGCGGTTGTATGGTCGGAAATCTGTATCCAATGTATCATCACTGGGCTCTAAGTATCTTAAGGTCTCTGACCCTTGAACGTCGTTGGGTGTTCGGCACGTTTTCTGTGGGCACCCGAAAACCGGAAAATTCACCCCCTTTCTCCCTGGGTCCTCCACATGAGTCCCATATATCAGCGAAGCAGCTATATCTCTGGTGGATTCTACTGTGGAGCTTCCACATACCGGTCAATGTTGTTGTTGCATGGCTTGGCTAACCTGAATACCAGGCCTGCCTAATTTGTCTAGGCGCCGATCGAGATACCGATCCTACTGAACTTTACCCTGACGAAATGGGAGAGAGATCTCCATTCAAGGTTCTCGACGGACCGGAAACCTCGTTGCTCGATATAATCTGTACCACCCCCCCATGTCAAATTCCCTCGTACATACTCAAACCACGTTCTTCGTATCCCGCAAAGCTATAGCTCGTGAACATCCTTCAGTGCGGATTCTCATGGGTTTGGGGCGCGGCCCACTGTTCCCCCTTCACGAATCCAGGTCGCATTCTCCAGGCCGCAACGCACACCACTTGGGCTGGAGGGCGATGGCCTTCACGCCGCGGTCGACAAGCCGATATCGCAGTTCGTTGAGGCGCGCAAGCGCGTTTCTTCCGCTCGTAACGTTCGGTCCTGCCCGACGTCAACTTGGGAGTGAGAGATCGCAATTCAAACGTGTTCATACTCACCCAGGCGGGAAGTTCCATCAGGTAGGATTTCCCCAGTCCAGAACACCTCCGCGGCGGCTGCGAGTCGTGGCCAGACGATTGAGTCTAGGTTCTCTGGTGAGGACTGTTCGCTCCAGAGGGGCATTTGGCCTGTATATGCGATCGTTATCTCATTGCTACCAACAGTGCTGTAGCTGTGGACGCGAACCTCCAAGGACTAGGTGGTATTGGTCTTGGGTAAGGTTAGCGAAACGGTCGAACGAATAAGCCTGCGCGGGAATTCGTTAAGC
This sequence comes from Ganoderma sinense ZZ0214-1, assembly GCA_002760635.1. NCBI lineage: Eukaryota > Fungi > Basidiomycota > Agaricomycetes > Polyporales > Polyporaceae > Ganoderma > Ganoderma sinense. Next base: position 577,177 of record AYKW01000001.1, read on the forward strand.
GAACGGGGCAAGGAGGAGTTTCTAACGAAATGAACCCGTTGCCAGGTCTTGAAGGGGTCACACCAACTGTTCCTATTTATGGCGCGCGTCAACGTGTGTAGGACAGTCGATCAGCTACGGAGAACATACCCGAGGATATCGTTGCCCAACCATTCACCCGCACCACAATCCTGCCACGCGTCGTCAGCGCATAACTATAGTATAGCTCGGGGGAAACGTGCCAAGTAGAAGTAGTTGGAGGGCTGGTGGATGAAGCGGAGGTTCCTTTCCGCCACGGACGCCGCATCCTCGGACGTTTGCCAGACTCTACGGGCGCCGTTATGGACAGAATGTTCGTAAATTGAAGAGATCGAGCTTACACCACCACGGTGTCGTTTACCACCGGAACGTTGTGGGTAAGCACCATGTCTGATGACGCATTGATTGCATGAGCAGTCAGCTTGCATCAGATGATGGCGAAGGGCGAACTCACCGCTCTTGATGAATGGCGTCTTTCCGTGCGACACGATAACCCCTTGGACCGCCTGAACAAACTCGTTCAGAGCCTCCGCAATCGTGATATTTCTCTCCGCCAAATCGTCCTGCGTTTGCTCGTCCTCCTCCCAACACGGGAGGTTGACCTCGTCGCCACCAGAGCTCATCATCCTGCTGTGCAGTGTAGACGCGACGGAGTCGAATAGCGCCTCTGCGAAGGACACTGTTGCGGGGGATGCGATGCGGAGCTGGCCAGCCGGTGGCTCGGATGCATATTTCGACCACGGGGACTTGGAAGCACAGGCGACGTGTTCGGGGTGTGCGGCGCCGATAGCGGTCGTGTGACCTGGAGAATCGAGTTCCTTTCGAAGTGTTGTCAACAGTCGAAGGGAGACAGAAGATTGACGTTGACCAACCATCACAACGTCCACACCGCGCTATGCCATCCAGCGTCAGCAGACGAGAAATCGGGGGGGAATATGGGACTTACTTCATTGGCATACTGAACTACCGTCTGGATGTCCTTCTGAGAATAGATCTCGTCCAAGGAGTAGGCACCCTTTTCGGCTAGCTCAGGAAACGCTCCGACATCCAGAGGGAAGCTTTGGCTGTCGATGACGTGCCAATACAAGACGTTAAGCTACGAGAAATCATTCACCGTCAAGGCATACATTGCGTGACGTTTGGCATGACGAACCTTCACCCAAGACATCGCATCTATAGTTCGCAGAATGTCGGCCACAGGGTAGCTAGACCAGACCTCCTGAGCATTGCACGTGAATGTCTTGCCGGGGAGAAGCTCACAAGTTCCTGGAGGTATCGAAGGAGAATCCTCGATAAGGCTAATTTGAGCACATCAGCTGGTACTTGCGGTCCGGTATCTGAAGGGGTCATAGGACGTACGAAGGCAGGCTGGTCCACAATCTCTATTCCACCGTCGAGCAGGTACTTCGTTCCGTTGTAGTCGCACCATAGTTGCTCGAAGGTCGCTAGTCCCCTGAACAGCCCAAGCGTCGACTGGGCTACCAATGTGGCCGACGACGCGTCGTGGGGTATCGATAGAGAATACCCCTCGCTTCTTGAAGTGACCGGCTGGTTTGTTTCGTCTGCGATGCTTCGGACTGGGGAGCCTGGATGAAGCGACAAGACCAACGACGTTAGTATACGGGCCGATTCCACTGCCTTCGCATCCACAGCACTTCTGCCAACGACGAGTCGCTGAAAGGTGTCTGTGGTAGTCCTGGAGATGGTGCGAGAAACTGCCGAGACCAGATCACTTGGCGGGTTGAGGATATCAAGATGGATGTTGAAGCCAGGGGATAGTTTGATTGGTTCAGTACTGCTGGATAGTGAACTTGGTATAGGCCATAACGCAGCGGTGAAGCCTCGAAAGAAGACAAGAATGAGCACCAGCGCAAATTTTGAGTCGAGGACCATCGTGGAGGTTTGACAGCCACTCGACTGTAGTCACTATGTCGACAGTTGCCAAGTTCGTAGCCTGAGATCTCGCATTCAACGCGATAGCCATATCCCGTCAAGAAGTACCGAGGTCATGAGGTTGATAACAATGTATCCACCATTCAACTTGCACTAGCAGGCTCATGAAGCTGTAGAAGGACTATTAGAGAAGGAACGAAGCTGTGGGCTGACCTTACATGGGGGCTCAGAGGATAAATTCGGCACAAGTTCAAATCGCGCAGTCCATTACTTGGGCGCTTCACCTGGTGTTGACGGGAGTCCAGCACCCATACTCACGAGCCGCTCCCCTACTTCTCATGAAAAATCCTCTCGAGCATTTCTCCCACTAGCGCCGCACCTATTGAAGGAAATGAGTGGAAATGCACGTAAAGTAACCGATAAAAAGTCAAAAACTTGATGAGAGTGGGATTCGAACCCACGCCCTTTCGGACCAGATGTCACGTGGTTAGACCACCTTAGTCTGGCGCCTTAGACCGCTCGGCCATCTCACCATGACTTTGTTGTGGCGGGAGCAAAGTATAATCAATCCAGTAGCGGGCCAGGATGCCGACCGGGCTGTCAAACCACCTCCCGGTCCGCGTCTGTCTGATGGTTTGCAAGTGCTGGGTATTCTCAATGTACCAGTTGAATGCAAATGGACCAGCATTGATGGGATTTCTTCACGCGCACTCAAGAATATTGTTTCCATCGTTACAACAATTCATTCCCTGTCATAATACACAGATGGTATACACGCAAGGAGTGCTTCCAAGTTCCAACCTGATGCCTGCAGAGGGTTGCAGGCGTCGTCCATTCCGCTTTCCGAGATCCAAGTTGCCGATATATGTACTACCCCGACGACGGGGCCCAACCGCTCATCAGTCCTTCAGACGTACGAGACGGTGACCGTGCTGGAGGTGGTCGAGACGGAGGTGAGGACCTTGCCGCTCTGCTCGATGTCGATGAGCGTCGAGCCCGACGGCCCCACCGACGAGCCGCTGTTCGTCGTCGCGGACGCGCCGGTGAAGGTGACGGTGCCGAAGTTGGCGAAGGGGACGAGGCCGCCGCCCGAGGAGAAGTCCTCGACGATCCACTCCGCGTCGTACTCGCAGAGCGAGGGCTGGCCCGAGAACGTGTGCGACACGGTCTTTCCCGTCGACACGTTCGTGATCGTCGCCGTGCCGCCCGTCTTGGACGACGCGGTCACGGTCACCGTGACGGAGTCGCCCGCGGAGAAGCTGATGCCCGAGAAGTCGTACGCGTAGTCAGGGTACCACTCGTACCACGCTGTGGAGGGGGTGGGGGGTGGCAAGGCGGAGAAGGGGGAGGCGATCAGCGGACGAAGGCGAAGGAGAAGGGGATCACGGGGAGGGACGGGATGCAATGGATAAGGAAGGGCGCTCACCATCGAAGCTGACGCTGTTGCCGTTGACGTTGAAGTCGACGCCAGTCTGGAGGATGGCGTTGTCGCAGGTGTCGCCGTCAATGCCGACCCAGGCGGACGCGTAGTGCGCGCCGGACGAGCCAGAGGGCTCCTTGGGAGTGGGCACGGTGAAAGTGCCGGTGACGGTCTTCCAAGTAGCCTAAGGAGGCATAGTCCATGGTAGATCAGCGGACTTGCCCGTGTGAATCACCGACACAGATATGGCCACATACCGAGCTCTCGGAGATGACGGCGCCAGCCCAGTTGCTGCTGTACTCGACGTGCGAGACGTTGGTGGCGAGCGTGGTCGCCCCGGTCGCAATGAGCTGCTTCGGGAGCGTCTGGCGCGAAAGGCCGCCGGCGCGGCGAGCGACACGCTGGGCGAAGCGCTCCTTGGAGGTGGGGACGGCGAAGGCCGCGGTGGCGAGGAGCACCTGGCAGAGGAGCGTAGCAGCGAACATGACGACGAGCGAAGGAGGCGAGTGGAAGGCGACTCGAATGGGCTGTCAGAACTAGGTGTCCCGAGCTGGAGGACCGTCGTCTGTGTTCCGAGGCTTTTATACGCCTGGGATGCATTAACTTCGATTCCGTCATAAGATGCGGGCTCAACGAACAGTTGGCGAAGCGGGTGGTGTGCTTTGGCAAGATGTATTCGTTCCTTGTCGGGCCACTTCGGACAGTGGAAACGCATGGATCCTACGCTTCTTCATCACTGCGCGGACAGCAAGCCGTGCCTCGTCAGGGCCTTGGAAGGCAATACGGAAGTTGCGTGATGGACTGGCAGTACGAAAAGCCAAGCCTATGACCAAATTCTAAGTTGCGGACGGGTTGGAGAACGATGGAGCTTGTCCGTGGCCGTTCTGGTTTCAAAAATAGACCCGAGGACCCACATGATAAGTTTCGATAAGTACCGTACAGAAGAACAAGCACGATCAGACGCACCCCCACAACCGCAATCTAGAAAGTAGGAACCATTGATTCGTGAGAGAAACATACTGTGGCCTTGACATAGGGTATCATATGGTCGCCCGCAGTTTCGCATGCCACTCAGCGAAGGCTGGTTTGATCGATGCTTTCGGTACCGCTGTTCGTTGCGAGTGTCGTTAGCTGCGTCTGAAACATATAAACCGATAGCGATAAGACAACCTAGACATAAGCAATGGAAGCGGTGGGTCTTGCGGTCTAAAGCGTAAGGACGTTGAGAAGACAATGGTGGAGATACGAAGCTCAAGAAGTCCAGGGCACCGGTGATATGGTCAATGTCAGGCGCGCATTCAGCGGTCATCCTAGGGACCACGATGGGTTTCAATCGACAGACGATTGATGACTGCTGGAATCTGGGCCGCCCCGAAACCAGCAACCTAAGCGCTCTCGCTCGGACCGGGATGGGACCTTGCCATCCTTGGGCTCAGGAATGACATCCATGGCCATAGGTGAAGCCCTGAAGTCGGGAGGTGGAGGCCTATATGCACACGAGCTGTAATTCGGCTCGAGCGGAGTTACGGCCCATGTCCGCAACCAACACATCCCACTGATCGGATGACATCATATAGGGATTATCCACTGCTGAAGCAGGCAAAGGGCAGTAAGTAACTTGACAGCAAGCTTCCGTCAGTTCCTTCACGACAGCATGACAACGTCTGCGCGAACCCGACCGCCGCCGGCACTGGTACTATCCTTGTGTACAATCGCAAAGGTCGCTCGAGAAGGATCGGTGGGAAGAGCACGGGTCCATGACCTTATCATTGCGACGGGCGCAGGATCAGAGGACGCATGGTCAGCATGCTCCGCATACAAATACCAGGTACATGTGGCGAGCCTGCATCCATGCCTCGATGACAAGAAGATTCTGCCGGGCGCGGTGGCGAAACCCTTCCGACCGGCACATCTCGGGACTTCTGCCGCCAGTCAACCTACGCCGGCGCTCGAGAACGTCCTCTGCATGTGGGGGGACAATGGGGACGTACGTACTGGCGACGCAGTGGAGTGTCCGCAAAACGAAGCCTCGGAGGAGCCAGCGTGAGGCCGGTCGGCCTCGCCCACGACGATCGCCCTGCGTCGCAAGCTGTGGACTCCCATTGGGCTACCATCATCCTCGGATAATTGGAAGGTTCGCTTGGCGACGAGAGGTGTCTTGGCACCAATAAGTACTTTCCTGAGTCCTCGCCGTTGCATTCGCTGTCAGTGTTGGAACGTGGTCCATCGTGTTCGCCAGCATCGCGCGAGAGGACCTGGATCGGCCTGTCAGAGATTCAGAAGGACCCTGACTCAGGACCCACGCCCCTCCGTCGTCCGGTCCTCGGTGCGGCATGTGGAGATAGAGATAGAACCAAAGCCAGTGTCCTTCGCGTCTGCAGAGACGGAACGGAGAGAAGCGGGCTCGCGGGCTGGACGTACTCTCGTACGATGAAAAAATATGTGGTCGGCAAAGGGGGTTCTGGAGAACCGCCAGACACCACAACCTCCTCCACCAAGAGGGCGTTCAATCCCCACTCACCGTAGCGCATTTCACCCGCAGGACCCTCTCGCTCTTGGCACTGCTGTCCCTCACCCCTCTCAGCACCACGCTTGAACATCGATATTGAGGGGCGCGTTCCTTCACGATGCTCCAGGCTAGCTAGCTATTCTCTTGGCCAAATGGGAAGGAACACGTTGACATCTGCGGGTGGCGAGAGAGGATGTCAGCTATGTCGACGACTCGACGAAGCTGGTGGCGTCCGCAGAATGAAGGAAAAGAGACTGTGCGTGATGACAGAGCAGACGGGGAGAAGAGGCGCACTATACAGTGTATCACTCACCTCAACAAGCGACCTGCTTCGGGGTATCATGCGAAGTGGGGACAATCTGGTGCGGAGGGTCGAGGGGAGATCAAGAATAGACTTTGGCTGGGGATGCGTGGCAGATCCATGATAGCTTGCAGGTAGGCCAACTTAATACCTGTACGCGATTTGTGTCCTGTCAAAACTCTCAAATTTACGTCTCGGGTATCGGTTGAAAGCCGTACCTCATTCAACACCGCGGAAAGCCGCATCCGAGGGCGCACATAAGAATCGAATACGCCAGAGTTGGTACAGGCAAAGGATTTGGTTTCCGGAGGACATGATCACGGACCCAGCACGGACCACAGGTGTTGGCCGTGGAGTTCAACTCGGACTGCGGAGTCGACGAGGTCACTGTCACGGCGGAGCCACCGGGCCGATAGCCACCTCAGTCTTGACCGTAATATTTCGACTCGAGTACTCTGGTCAGTGGACTGTGGTTTCATACCATCACCGTTCTTGGACCACCTTGAAGGATACTCACGTCGGCGGGCATGCTGGCATGCAGATATGAAAATCAAATACAAGCCGAAAGATATCAATGCGAACGGGCCGGAACTTGAAGACTGGTCTACCGTGGAGGAGGTCGTGCGAAGAAATTGCAACACATGCTCTGATCGTTGCGATTCGTAGCGTGCCGTAACGCCTACATACTATACATGCAAATATGCGAGAACGTCCCAAAGTTTCCAATACACATTATGTAGGGTGCCAGTCTCGAGACACCCTCAGCTTCGGCGTCTGCGCCGCTCACGGCCCGATGTACTGGACGGTGACGGAACTGGAGTCGACAGAGGTGTTTGTGAGGACCTGGCCGTTCTGCTCGATGTCGAGAAGCGTCGCGCCCAAGGGCCCGACGGACGAGCCGCTATTCGTGGTCGCCGTCGGGCCGGTGAAGGTGACCTTGCCGAAGTTGGCGAACGGCGCGAGGCCCACGCCGACCTCAGTGAAGTCCTCGACGATCCACTCCGCGTCGTACTCGCAGAGCGAAGGCTGGTTCGAGAACGTGTGCGAGACGGTCTGGCCCGTCGACTTGTTCGTGATCGTCGCCGTGCCGCCCGTCTTGGACGTCGCGGTCACCGTCGCCTCGACGGTGTCGCCCGCCTTGAAGCTGATGTCCGAGAAGTAGTACTGGTAGGCGGGGAACCACTCGTACCAGGCTGCAGCGCGGAGGATGCGATCAGCCCCCTGCAGGTGCACGAAGGGAATCGCGGGATAATCATGGTGCTCACCATAGTAGCCGACGTTGTCACCGTCGACGGCGAAGTCAACACCGGTCTGGAGGATGGCGGTTTGGCAGGTGTAGCCGTCGATGCCGACCCAGGCGGTGGCGTAGTGGGGGCCAGACGCGCTGTCCGGCTCCTTCGGGGTGGGGACGACGAAGGTGCCCGTGATGGACGTCCAAGTAGCCTAGTGCCGGACGAGGAATGCGCAGTCAGTGGGCCGTGCATCGTCGGAGGAGACAGGACGACATACCGTGCTGTTGGACAGCACCGCGCCCGCCCAGTTGGTGCTGTACAAGGTGTTCGAGACGTTGTCGTGGGCGTTGACCTCGAGGTCGACGGGGGCGGACTCAACACCCTGCCTAGGCGTCGACTGGTGGTTGAAGCCCCCAGCGCGGCGGGCAAGACGCTGGGCAAAGCGCTCCTTGGAGGTGGGGATAGCGAAGACGGCGGTGGCGAGGAGCACCTGGCAGAGGAGCATTGCAGCGAACATGGTGTCAAGCAAGGGAGTTGGGAGGTGGCCGATTGGGAGGCGTTTACAGAACTGGGTGTGTGTCCCGGGCTCAGGCTGAGGATTCGTGGCCGATATCCCATCGCATTTATACGCCGATCAGGAAACGCCCCGTTCCCTAATGAGAGTATATTAGTTTAACGGGAGGCCAATAGTTGTCAGTCGGTACAAAACCTCCTCTGGCTGCGTGCCATGGGTATCTGTGTATAGAAGAATTCGCGATCATAAACTGACCTTAGGAGAGTGACGGAAGAGGAAAACATTGTCAGCGACCACTGGCACAAGATTCGTCTTTACAAGTCCCCTCAAGCCGGCCCCGTCTTTGACTGTGGCCTCCTCGTCTAAGTCATATCTTGGTCCTCGCTCTTGACCTGCTTTGCCGCCAACTTCACCTTTAAATTTGTACTGCACGGCATCATTTGATGTCCTCCCAACCATGAGCTGTATTACGGGTCCCCTGTAGCTCCGTTCATTCATCGCCCCTCTCCAGTCCTCTTCACAGAAGTTCTGATATGTTGCTAACTCCTGCTAGGTCGTTTCCCTTGAACCTTCCATTCGTAACGCCCCGGCCCGAACCTTGTATGCTGTCGAACGTCCGCTATTTGTCGGCTGACTTATGGACCGCTGTAAGTAGACCGTCGTAGCTCCCGGTGTGCTGCTCTGTCTCTTTACCTTGGACTACATATTCATGGAAGGTGAGTGTCGACTCGTTTGCATTCTTCATACCAACGTCTGTTGACCACCCCTAGTCGGTTACATCCGAACCTCGCTGAGGTCCGGTATTTGGTCGCCTCCTTTCCTCTTCTGAATTCTAGTGACTCTATGAGTATCCTGCTGTTTGTGACAATCTGCCTTCAGTTAGTGTGCTAGCGCTTCTAACTTACAGTTCTGATTCCTTGGCCCGGTTAAAAGGGAATATCGCACACGTTAGGGGAGGATTACATGTTATATCGCTCCTGTTCCAGATCAACCGGACCTTACCCAATCTGAATAATCGACTACTTGGCTCATTTATGCTTTATTAGCAGGCCTAGGATTCAGGGTCTGAGGTTCCTGATGCGGTCAGTGCGTAGCGATATCGACGAGAATAAGACCATCGAGTTAATCAGACCTTCGACGCATCTTATTCAGTATTCTGGGGGAGGTTGAACGATGCATCTGACCTAGCTAGCACGACAAGCTGAGTAGCTTCGTGAACATGAGGTGGTGGAACGTGGCAGAGTGCGGTCGAACAGACGCCTACTGTTCGCCCAAAGCGGTAATCCAAGCGCCGTCTGGCTTTGGAGCCGAAACCCAATTTTCGCATATTCCATCGTTGACTTCCTCCTCACCCGCCTCGCTATGCCTCCTAGACTAAACAAACGACAGCCTCGAGAGCAAGAGGAACTCCAAGCCCTGCAAGATCCCGCCAATGATGCCCCTGAATATCAGTCTGAGTCTGAATCTCCCGTGGCTCCCTCTAAACCTCCCCTCGGAGGCTTCGCTGCTGTGAGTTTCACGCCGTCTGGTCTGATTGGTGCCGTCACTGACCCACGACAACCGAAGCTGATGGGAGACCGCGATGATGACGACGACGAGAGTGCGGAGAAGGAAGAAGAGGGGTCCCATACTGGAGCGTCCAAGTCAAAGAAGGTTCGTGAGGCCTCCCTTTTGAGAGGAGAGTTGTGAGCGAGCGCGCCGTTGCCGGGGATGAATCGATGACGCGGGACCACTGGACGACACGAGTTGGGGCTTCAAGTCAGGATACTTGACGGACAGTTCCGCCAGCGCCTTGTCAACATCATCCACCACCTCCTCCTCCTTCTCCTTCTGCTTTGCTTTTTGCTTCTTGAGGACTTTGCGCTCCTTCTTCGGCGGGCCTGAGGGTGTAGAGGGTACGGAATCGTCCACATTGTGCGGAGGTTCGGGGGAGCGCCCTTCGGCGAGTAGGGACGACGTCGCTGCGGAGGTATGGCCAGTCTTCTTTTTCTTCTTCTACTGCAGTCCAACACCTTGATAGCGAAATGGAACTTCGCAAGTTCTTTGGCTCGAAAGTCATCTCCGCCGCCAAGGGCAGCTCGTCGTCCGCCTCCACACGCCAATCCGTTCCAACACGGTCTAACCTCACACGACCCCAAGCGTCATGGTGGCCGGCGCAGTTCCGTGAAGGTCTATCGGTCAGGCAGTTGACAGACGAGGAGGTCTCGGAGGGGCTGCGTCGACACTTGCGTCAACCTCTGCATGGAGAAAAGCTCTGAACGGCGGAGTACAGGAAAAATATGATGCAGTGACGTTTGATTTCATGCGTACTGTGCTGTCTGGAGGTCCGTGCCCTTGTCTTTCGTCGATATCACGGCCTCACCTCGTCCTACACCCTCGATCGGCTTGGCTGGCAGGCCAACACCATCATGCTCGCACACGTTCCAGCACTCGTCCTAGAATTCGATGGTGGTGTACACATCCTTTCGATGACCGCCACCGTTTCCTCCGTGATCGTCTGTGATCGTACGTGCATACCAGCGGGTTGTCTCGTACCCACCCGTAGTAGAGCTTGCAGCCCGCCACCCGTAGGAGAGCTCGCAGCCCTCTACTACGGGTGGGTACGAGACAACCGGCGGGTTCCACCTACCTGTCTGCACACAATCATACGCCTCAAGCTTAAGCTTAAGGGCGCGAATGCGATGTCCCTTATCGTTGTGACGTCAAGGAACTGCGGGTCAGTTGATCCTTTACCCCACCACGGGGGAGGAGCTAGGACGCACATACCATGTGGATCGACTGTCATCCAAAAGCGGGGTATGGTCGGCTACGTAGACTAGGACGCTCCAGGAAAGGGTCCGAGACGCGAGTGCCAGCGCTCAGGCCTCAGGCCTGGGGTGCTGTGGCGGCGCCCTCAAAATTGAGAACTATCGATCCGACGAAACGGCGATGCATCACAGTGCCATGCATCACCTTGTACGGTCCCTTACCAAACAACCAACCCCTGGTGCAGCTTAGAGTCGTAGGAGGCGTGTTCCGCGAGCAGCGCTGCATTCTCAATCATCGCGTGGCTGACGGAGGACGCTACATAAGTACATACACAGCACCAAAAAGTGCGCAGCGGAGGGACCTTGGACGTTCTAGCATGCCAAGTGTTTTGATGATCGTGGTGGCGGTGCTTCCATTAACGCATTTGCCGTACCTAGATGTCATCGTGACCCAACGCACACTTCCTCCCAGCCGACCTCGGGGATCGATTGGCCACTACTTATCTTTCAGGCCGCTCCTCAAAGACTGCTTCAACACGTCGCATGAGATTTCGCCGCGAGGTCGGCAAGGACTGTATCGTGGACACCGCGAAGTCGCTGCAGGAGCGAACGATCGTATGTTGCGACTGATTATCAGCAGTATCGGCGTGCCCGGACAGCCCAGAAGGTCCACCACGTCTTCCTGCCTGCCCAAGGGGGGATTTCAAACTGTGCAGAAGACGGAGATTGGCAGAGAGAAGTATAGAGAAGCTCGGATGGCTCCGAGTTCGAGTGGGAGAAGGTACGACGCACCGCTTAGTACAACTCCAAAGATAATGATGGCCAATAGTCACAGCTATTCCTAGTCGTCTTTTGGCTAGTTGCCTCGAGCTCCAGCAGGCTGCCGGTTCCTGTTGACTTCCAAGGTGCGCATGTGACATAAACTTACACTGGGAAGCTCACATGCGATCCCGTGAAATTGGCGTCGGAAGGGGCCGGGGGAGGATAAGTAAGTGGTCTGAGGGATCAGCATGTTTCAGCCGTCAGACTTCCGTCGCCCTTCGCCTTCCCAGATCGAAATCGAGCATGTTCCGTTGTGCGCCCCCAACGCCTCGACGACAACGCCTAGTCTCGCTAGCAGTCCTCGCTGTCACCGATCGCAATCGGTGATATATCTGAGTTTCTGCGTCCCCTAGATTTTCGAATCCGCTAAGCCACGCGCAATTATCATCCAGATGGCTTCCGCAGTTATATTCTCGAGTCCTCTGCCCGCCGTTTGTTCTCCGAGCCTCCCTCCCTCTTGCTCTCGTCCCCGCTGTCCCTTCCGTTAATCCGTGGCGGCACACGTCGTGGAGCCGTCTATACCTCTAACACCATGTCCGCAGTGTCCGCAGCCAGTATTGCCGAAGAGTTTTTTGGCGGCCTCTTCGTTGAGGTTTTCGTCGGCGGCATGTGCGTATGGCTCCGCGTCCGTGCATACACCTTCGATCGCTCACTGATGACGTGCACTCCCAGCTTATACGGGATCACCACTCTCCAGACGTTCATATATTTCCAGAAGTTCCCGGACGATGGGCGATTCCTGAAGTACTACGTGCGCATCCATCCATTCCATTGCCATATCCACGCGCCATTCTGACGTCTTGGACGCCATTGTAGGTTGCAGCAGTATGGTGGGTCCTTTATTTTGGTTGCGTGGTCTGCTTCTCATCGCATGTTTCTCATCCCGCGCACGGACAGGGTTCTGGAGTCGCTGCACACAGGCTTCTGCGTCGAGTTTGTGTACAGTTACCTCATAAGAAACTATGGAAACGAGAAGTACTTCATACACATCAACTGGTGCGTCCCCGTCTTATCACGACCCGAAACAACCATTTGCTCACTTGACCATCGCCAGGGCTGTCGGGGCAAGTCTCGCTAATCCTGTTGAGGTTCTGAACGGCAACATTGACGTCTCTCTAGGTCACGGTCATTATCGCGGTCACAATATCGGCGATGGTGCAAGGGTGAGTGAAGCCTCCTTGTCCTCGGTCTATCTAACGCTAACCACTGTGTAGATACTATATCCGCCGAGTCTGGATCCGTACGTCGATGTGACCCTCCTCTCCTTCCACACCTCCTTGACCACTCCCCGCTCCTTGCAGTGAGCAACCGCAACTGGTTCCTTGCCTGCATCATCGCGTCCCTCGTGGTCTCCAGAGTGGCATTCGGCATGGGCTCCACCATCCTCACCTACTACCTCTCTGGCTGGGTGTCTTTCCGGCAACACAAGGCTGCTACCGTGCGTCTTTCCTCTCTCCCCATCTGCGAGCGTCACGCTCCTGACTGACATGCGGCCTGGACCACCAGGTCACCGTCAGTGGTGGGCTTGCATCTGTTGCGGCCGTGGACGTCATGGTCACCACCTCGATTACGTGGTACCTCAGGAAGAAGCGTAGCGAAGTTCAAGAGTACGTCCGCTCCTTCGTCCAAACCCCATTGTCGTGCTGACCACGACTGTGTTCTAGGAGCGCTAAGAGCAAGGTGGGCATGATCATGTTGTACGCCGTCAATACTGGCGCGCTCACCGCGTATGCTGCCATGTCCTTGTTGGTCATTAGTTGGTGCTAACTAACTGTCCATCCATAGCACGGCGTCCGTCATCACTTGCATTCTCGTGAGTCTATCGCTCGCCCCGTCCCCGGGATACCTCCGCTGACGATGGTGCAGTATGCTGTCCGGCGGGACAGTCTCGTCTTCTTGGGCTTGGTCGAGGTCTCAGGGAAGCGTGAGTGGCACCTCCCGATCGTGACTATCCCCAAGCAGGTTCACGATTGACTAATGCATATATGCATATTTGCCTGCCGACTAGTCTACGCAAACTCGTTCCTCGGCAGGTGAGAGTCTTGTCCCTGCCTTAGAGGCGGAAGCCATCGCGGTCCGGTGCTGACACTGGCCTCCGTCATCCCAGCTTGAACGCGCGCACGCACATCCGAGGCAAGGGGAACAAGCAGTACAGCCACGAGTCTTCTGGCAACACTTACCGGGGCCCCCAAGTGGTATGTCTACCGCCATCCCCCACGTCCATTCTGCGGGTAACGACAAGGACATCACTGACATGACACGATGTACCCTCAGCCGAAGGTGGAGGTCTTCCAGCAGACACTCGTCTCCAAGGACACGGTGGACCACGAATACGGGAACGTGAGTCGATTCGTTGATCCCCCCTCACTGCTATTGAGCCCTTCTGCCTGGGACGCTGAACGCTCGATGCTGACCGCTGCGATGTCGTGATGTAGGAGTACGCCATGTCGCCCGTGAAGGGCGGCGACCTCGTCTGAAAACGGAGGGCGGCTCGAGTGCGACTCTTGCAGTTGCGCACTCATTCTCATGCTTCATCGCTTGGGTTGGTGTAGCACGCTGGATTGTTTTCTCCCAGCGGAGCAAACCGCCCGTGGCTTGGGCACATTAATTCCCTCTCTTGCTCCTTCTTGCTTACCTTGATAAATTTTCATGCAAAAGCCGGTGTTTTGATCTGTTGTTTCCGTACTAATCGCGGATGTTGTAATATATTTTGCTCTCGTATACCTGCTTGTATATAATATGACCCGTGGTCCTAGGCATCTTTCCAATTCCCATTCCAATGCGGAGGAGGAGCAACCGACGTCGAATCATCAAGGAATAATATTAATCTAGCCACGAATATGCGAATATAGGTAGTGCAGACACGTTACAGAAATAAATAAACGAGAGTGTAGCTTAGTCTAGAATGCAAGTTTCAACCGAATATGAATGATGCTTGCGGCCCACAAACATCAGCCTGTTCTGCTTCCTCCTCCGACTCCAGGACGCCCCACCACCCGATACATGTCCGTCCGTGCGCATCCCGCATCCCGCAACTTGAAGACCGAAGCCGCCGCTCACTTGCCCGTGTACGCAATGCTGACCGACTTGGCCCCCGTCGTCACCTTCGTGATCACCTTCTTGTCCTTGATGATCTTGATCAGGTTCGCCTTCGCGGGGCCCACCGTCTTGCCCCCGACCGTCTTCGCAGTCGCACCGGTGAACGTGACCTTGCCGAAGTTCGCGAACGGCACCTGCCCGCCCGCAGAAAAGTCCTCGACGATCCACTCCGCGTCGTACTCGCACAGCGCAGGCTGGCCCGCGAACGAGTGCGACACCGTCTTGCCCGTCCGGTGGTTCCTGATCGTCGCCTTCCCGCCCGTCTTGGACGACGCCGCGACGGTGACCGTCACGGTGTCGCCCGCCTTGAAGGTGATGCCCGTGAAGTCGTGCGCAACTGCGGGGAACCACTCGTACCAGGCTGGGGGAGGGGGGAGGAGCAGAACAGACACAAAAGAGATAGATGAGGTGATCAGCGGGCAGGCCGGGCACGGAAGGGGAAAGAGGCGGGCTCACCGCTGAAGCTGACGTCCTTGCCGTTGACAACGAGGTCGAGGCCGGTCTGGAGGATAGCGTGGCCGCACGTCGCGCCGTCGATGCCCACCCACACAGACGCGTAGTGCTTGCCCTTGCCGCCAGCCGGCTCCTTGGGCGTCGGGATGACGAACGTGCCCGTGACGGTCTTGTACGTGGCCTATATGACATCGACGAAGACGGATCAGCGATGTCGATCAACGGCCGGGGAGCGGGGGCTGCAGATCCGCGGGGCTAGCGCAGCACGATCGCGATAGACGTACGTACCTTCTTCTCGGACAACCTCGCGCCGGCCCAGTTCGCGCTGTACTCGACCGAGCGGTGCGTGGCGTTGGCGAGCCCGTCGACGTCAGAGACGACGGTGTTCTCCGTGAAGTCGACGGTCTGCATGGGCAGCGACTGTCGGGTGAGGCCTGCGTCGCGGCGGGCGACGCGTTCGGCGAGGCGCTCCTTGGCTGTGGGGACGGCGAAGGCGGCGGTGGCGAGGATGGCCTGGCAGAGGAGAGAAGCGAAGAACATGGCGAGAATAAACGAAGAAAGGAAGAGGAAGGTGAATGAGAGTCGAATCGAACGAGATGGGAAAGCTGGGTTAGCTGGAGTTCCGCTGTCTGCACCGCTCACCTTTTATACGCCCCGAGGGACCTACGTTCGAGTTCGGATGAGGCGGAGGCGCGCTGAACCTCGTTGTTGCGAGGCGATGACATTGCGGACCATTGCAGTGAAGCCAAGGTAAATCTCTGCAGGATGTCTCGCTTGCGTTCTTGCGATGCGCGCCTCGGACGCGAGGAACTTGTGGCCCCATCGGTTCGTCATCCCTGCGGGGGTAGCAACGCGTGTTCCGTCAGGCGTCCAAAGGTACAGTAACAGGGGACGTTTGGTGAAGAACTTACGGTATGAAATGCAGGCAGCAGCAAGGCCCATTGCCAAGTCGTGGCCTGAAGGTGAAGGAGTGCTTCGGCCTGCTTCGGCTGGGTACTGGTTACGAAAATCGAGCGATGTGCCATATGCCCAATGTCTCACCGGCCCCGACGAGCACGATGGAGTGCGGCCGCACGGACACAACCCAGGACTCGGAGAGTGCCGATTCGTCGTAGGGTCGTGTTTGACTTGACACATGGCCCCGACGCTCCGTCGCAGTCGTTACAGGCGCTACAGGATGTTGCGCTTTGATGCCTCCCCTCGCCATCGCCGTATGGGGGGGTCAGCCTGGGTAAGCTCAGATCAGCTGTGTAAAAGCAGTACGAATAGGCGGCAATCAGATCTAGAAAGGCAAAACTCACAGCATCGTAGATCCGGAGTGGCAGGCACGCCGACGTCCAGGATTCAGAATCATGAGTGAGTGTGATACAGTGACCGACATTTCAGAGACAGGGACGACTCGGGGCCAACATCAGGCCTGAGGCCATACCTCGTCAAATTCAGAATCACGAGGTAAAAATTTGCGTTATGTAGTAAAACAAGGCGGTACGTGCCTCATATGTCGCTCCTGCTTTGGTATTGAGTACTGTACAGCGTACTTGACGAAGTCGTCGTGTTGGACACGCATCGGACCTCTGGATGCCGATGCCGATGCGGAGTCGCGAGGATCTACAAGCGCTTGATGCACGATGTCGGGACGGACTCAAAAAGCGCCACTTACGCTTGCCGCAGGACGTCTGGCCAGGAAAGCGTTGCATGGCTCTTAAAAACAGAGCTTCAAATTGAAACGGCGGGATGTTGGTTGTGAAATTGAAATTTAAGGGGAAATGAATGATGTGTATGCCCAATTCGCCCTATCGACGAGACTCATATTGTGGAAGAATCGTTGGACTACGTAGGGGCCAGTTCGGATACGCGTTTCTGGGCCAGAAACCAGTTTCTGCCCCGGATCTTCCGCACCGTCCGCAGAGCGCCTAATGTCACCAAGTCCCTTGTGTGGAAGTCACGGCGCTTTGCCTGAACCGTCCAGAAACTACAGTGTTGACTAGGTTCCAACGTCGTTGCCATCCAGAGAGACATGAAACTTGGTATAATAAACAAATAGCACGACCAAATCATATTTTGAGTACTTCGATACTTTTCCCTGTCTTCAGTTTAGTATAAATCTGTCTAGGTTGTGCTAAAATCCCATTCGGGTTCCTCAGGCACCCGGTTTTGCCTCACAAAAAAGAAATAAGCCATGAGTACGTGAGTAGTACTCACACTACGCCAATAAATGCACAGAAACCGGGTTTTGAGAGATCTCCCATGGAAGAATAACACTACATGCCCTCTGCGGCTCCTATGAGGACGAGCGTCTCAGCCATATGGTCACGGCCGGTCACCATCAGTCACCCATCAGTCACCGAAGCGCCCTTGTGGAAGCTTCGCTACAGAAACGCGTATCCGAACTGGCCCTAGAAGATCAACAACGTACCAAGGTGCTGCGCTTAACTGCGACGCATGAGGTACTTTCCAATGTAGGTCGTGTTAGTGTGAAGCACGACGAGTAGACGATAGCCAACTTCACCTCTGAACACTACGTAGTCAGGATGTTGAACGAGTCAGCACGTAATCGAGTCATACTACGACACGGCCTTATAATCCTCGTGCCATGAAGACAGGCCCAGTTAACACATTTGCACCCCCATCCTTACCCCCACTAAAAACCTTCTTGCATGAGTTCACTTGGCATCCACATATGAACGGGAGGTGGCCTTCGCCGAGGAGACGTGGAGAGAGCGCTTGACGGGGAGTGGGAAGACGACGTTCGTTGCGCAGGCACCAGGAGCAGGACTCGGAGAGGAAGGGAAAGACGAGGACAGTGGATCCGGAGGCTATGTGGGGACGGTGACGGTGATCGCTAGGCGAAGCGTTCGTGCGAATGCGATCCCACAGGGTACGGACGCTGCGAAGACGTATTTCGTGTATGGGATGTGGGTACGACCTGAACATCGGAGGAGAGGTGTCGGGCGGAGGCTGATGGAGAGGATGCTGGCTTGGGCGGGGAACGACGCCAGAGAGAACGCTTCTGGGAACACGGAGGGCGACGTGAACAGTTTTGAGGTGTGGCTAGCGATTCGGCTGGCAGATGAGCCCGCCAGGAAACTGTATGAAGGGTTAGGATTTAGGGAAATCGAGGGAATTTTGGAAGGGCATGAGGAGCTCTGGATGCGGAGAGGATTGGAGGAAGGATTGGGACGTGAAGGATATGATTTGGACGTCGACCTCAGAACTTAGCAATACACAGTATGGGTTGCAATAGTAATATGCCTACCAAATTCAGGACGAGATATACCTGGGTATATGCGACGTTTAAAAGACAGTTTTGGTCGCACATACCGGAAGATGGCCGGAAAGACGATGCAAGTCTCGGAGATTCTACGGCGGGCTTGACACCTAACCTACAAGCTTGTTATACACGTCCATGTTGAATGATGATATCAAGTATTTGACAAATTCGAACCTCGCGAAACTGCTAAGAAAGGGTTTTGATCAGCTTTCAATGCGACGTATGAAGGCATGGGTATGTCCTTCCACATTGATCGCGACAAGTGGCATGTTGACACCGTATATCCTTTCGAAAGCATCATTGCAGAGGCATTGTAGCTCCGTACACAGATGGAAGTCTACGGAGGTCTCCGTGTGCAGGACTTGTGGACGCGTCTGTTGGGTCCAGGTTTGAGCGCACTACTAGTACTAGTAGCTCTGCCTGGCTCATCCGAGGTCCATCGAAGCTTGTCCGTAAGACTCACTTATTTAAAATAACAATAACTTGACGTGTTATCCTAAGGCCTAAGGGCTTAGCCAGACACCGAAACCGAGCACATCCACTCGCACGGACCGCAAAGCGTTCAAAAGAGGGGCAGGAAGTGGGCGCCTCGATTACCGATTCGAGGTCACGACCAAACTTGACTGAGTCATGTGACAGAATCGCGCGATGAGCACGCCATCCTCGCGAAATCGCCTGGCGTCGTGTGCTTGGTGGTTGGAGTGGGGGTCTCCGTCCCTCCTTGTCTTCTCCCTCCATCTTGGCTGTCGCATCTCCCCCTAGCGTCGTCGACAGTCAAAACCCGCCTCCGTTCGTCCTGGTCATACATCCGCAAGGGACTGTCGGGACTGTCGGGACTCATGCCCTTTCATGAGTACCAACATGTTTCGGACTTCACGAGCGCAGCCACAGGACGACGCTGCCACCTTAGAACGATGGCTCAAACGCGCACGGCGTTCTCAAGAGGACGGTCCGGAGGATAGAGTGGGCAACGGGAAAGGAGTGGGCAATGGGGGCAACATGCGCAGATACTTGAGCCACCGTCGCTTTACAGGTGTCGTACTCATCTTCCTGCGCACATACTCTGAAATGATGTCGGACGCTTGTACCGGGTGCCTCAGAGCACCGGATCCTTTGTCCTCCCCCCCCTCGCTGCTCTCCGGCTCATCTGCGCTCCTCGGGGTCCTTGCTGTGTCCTGCCCCGTGGTCCCCTCTTCGCGCGCGGATCTCACCGTTACGTCTTGGCCGCCTTCCGATTGACAAGACCCCTCGTAAAACTGTCGCATCGTACCATTCATGACGGCCTTTGCCACCAATCAAGAGGCTCATCCCCATTCCCTTCGGTCTCGTTGGCCCTCACCTGGAAGTTCTCGCTGCTTCGCTGATGCACGGTTCTCTCGCGGATGCCTGGCAGTTCACATGGGCGGTCGCTGTGTTGCCGTTTCCTGCATCTGGAGCGTCTAGCGCGGCGGCGAGGATGGCCTCGTGACTGGTCCCGACGGCCATCCTTGCCGATCCACCCCTTATCAGCACGGTTTCAGGGACCTCCCTCTGATTCAGTGGCGGCCTGATTGTCGTTTGCAGCACCCAGCGACAACGCTAGGCACCCGTTCGGCACCTTACCACTTTCTTTCGGTATCGAGAGTCGCGTCGATGCTCTTCTTCATGAAGCCGAGCGAGCGAGGCGCGTGCACCAGCTCGACAACCAGTCAGGCGCCTTCAATTTCTTTTTGATGCCCAGGCGGAGTTCTTGCGCGTGAAAGCGGGCCCTCCATTCGCTACCTTGTGGCTTCGCCTGGAGTCCCGTCCGAGCGGGGGATCGGTTCATGTACGTTTCAATCCTATCTGCGTATTAATTATATCTTCCGCGGTGTCCGGGTTCCTCGCATGTACATAGTCTGCTCCCCCGCATATAAAAGCCTCAATCTCCCTATCATCCCTCTGCAATCACCAGTGCCAGTTTGTTCCATCTTAGAGACGGCTGCTTTATACTCATTCTGCGATCACCATGCGCTCATCGTCCCCTACGTCTTCCTCTGATTCTTACAGCCCCGCCGTATCCACCGCACCTTCCACTCCCCCTCCTGGGCTAGCCGCCTCATTCTGCCTTATCCTCCACGATGCCTCTCCCGCGTTTTTGGCGGCTCTGCCCGTTAGCAAGTCGAGCAGCGACCGTGTCCTTCTCTGCAGGGGCGCGGGTCCTGTAAAGCCTCTGCTTAGCGCGGCCGCAGACCTTCTGGGTGAGAAGGCCATCCTGGACGATGCGCGCTGGGAACGCGTATGCGCGAAAGACAATGACTCCGAGATCACATACTACACGAGTAAGGAGTCCATCTCCTCTATCGACGAAAAGCCTGCGGTCGTGTTGGATGCGATCAGTTGCGACTCGACGCCGGTGAGTACGCCGTCTCTTCGAATGCTCGCAACCACTGATCCATGCCTCTGCAGGCATCCCATGCTGCGATGCTCAACCTCTTCTCCGAGGCTGGCCTGCGCTCCGTCGTCGCCTTCCCATCGCCCGCGGCCTCCCTGTACGTCCTCGAACGCCCTGCTCTCACGTTCCCCCTCCTGTCCTCCACGCCCTCCTCCGCGCTCAACCCCACTGCGAACCCGTACACCATGCCTTCGCTCGATGAGTTCGAGCGCGGGTGGGCGATCTGGGATCTCATCACGAGCAACATGATCCCGGCGGAGCTCCTGCACTCGAAGCCGATCGACCTCCGCCACAAGCCGCTGTTCTACATCGGCCACCTCCCGACCTTCGCCAACATCCTCCTCTCGCGCCTCATCAAGGCGACGCCCGTCGGCCCCCGCAGTTATCTGACCACGTTCGAGCGGGGCATCGACCCGAGCGTCGACGACCCGGACCACTGCCACAGCCACTCGGAGGTGCCGGAGAAGGACGAGGACTGGCCAGTCATCGAGGACGTGCTCGCGTACCGGGACGAGGTGCGCGGGCGTGTGATCAAGCGCATTCTGGGCGAGCTCGAGAGCGGGGAGCGGAAGCTCACGCGCCGCCTCGCGCGGACGCTCATGATGGTGCACGAGCACGACGGGTTCCACATCGAGGTACGAATGTTATCCTTATCCTTTGTCTATTTCCCGTGTGAGGACATGATATTGACATTGACGATCTCTCCGTCGTAGACGCTCCTCTACATGCTCATCCAGCGCGCCGGAACGGGCATGCTCCCTCCCCCCGGCTTCGCCTCTCCTCCCTGGGCCGCGCTCGCCGCTCAGTGGGACGCCACCCCCGCCCCGTCCACGCCGACCGTCACCCTCGGGCCGTGCACGGTCACGATGGGCCACGACGACCAGGAGCCAGACGACGTCCTGCCCGCGCTCCAGCACGACGTCGCGGCGCACGAGTTCGGGTGGGACAACGAGAGCCCCCCGCGCGCGGTCGAGGTCGGCGCGTTCCGCGTCGACTGGCGGCCGATCACCAACGGGGAGTTCGAGGCGTTCTGGCGCGGGGCGGGCAAGGGCGTCGTCGACATGCCCGCGAGCTGGGTCTTGGACGAGGACGAGGACGAGGACGGGAGCGGGGTGCAGGTGCGCACGCTGTACGGCCCCGTGCCGATGGCGTACGCGCGGCACTGGCCGGTGCTCACGGCGTACGACGACCTCGCGGCGTACGCGGCGCACAAGGGCGGGCGGATCCCCACCGAGGCGGAGCTGCGCCTGTTCCTGGACACGTACCAGGTGGGCTACGAGCAGGGCGCGAACACGGGCTTCCGGCACTGGCACCCGCTGCCCGCGACGGCGGGCCTCGAGGACGTGGACGGGGGCCGGGGGTCGAACGGGGGTGTGTGGGAGTGGACGGCGACTGCGCTCGATGCGCACCCGGGCTTCGAGGGCACGGGGATCTTCCCAGGGTGCGTGTGTTTTTGTGGTTTATCACAACCACACTGTGTACTTGGTTCCAGGCGATTACTAACCACCGCGCGTACTTGTGCAGGTACTCTTCGGACTTCTTTGACGGCAAGCACCAGGTCGTGCTCGGGGCGTCGTATGCGACCATCCCACGTCTTGGCGACCGGCGCACAGTGCGCAACTTCTACCAGCACAACTACCCGTACCCGTGGGTCGGTGCGCGTGTGGCTTACGATGTCTGAGCGAGATTACCTATGCCTATGGTCTCCGGTCTACTCCTCGCTTTCTTGGATATGCTTCCTACCCTAATAGATATATGGTGAGCACGACGCATGCAGCTGTACGATAATTGTAAATTATGGCATGTTTTGGAATACATCTTCGAGTCTTCCATCGGAGGCATTTCTCCACTTCGAGCGTGTCTCAGTATTTACCAACTAGTCCACGCCTCCAGTGTCACGAAGTTGATTCTGTTCCTCGTCAGAGTCATCTTCGTTACCAGCATTCCCACCGCCCCAGAAACGGTTGATCACTGAACGCAGGAAGCGTACGGGGAGCGGCTGGTGAACGAATACTAGTCAGCGATTGAACTTCCCTTGAAGTTCCGCTGCATTCACGTACCGCAATTTCCTCCTCTTCATCGTCGTCTTCGTCGTCTTCCTCTCCGTCCTCGTCCTGTACAGCATCACGAGCCTGTACAGCCGGACGAACAGGCACAGCAGCAGCCTGCGGGTGGTCCTCGACGTCGTCCTCGTCGTCCTCCGGGTCCACAAAGTCGACCATAAACTCCCCGTCCGGCAACCCCCCGGCATCTCCCCGTCGCGCAGCTGCACCTCGCCCGCCGCACCGACCGCGAGGAACAGGTCCTCGAGCACGTCCTCGGGCACCTGTCCCGCCCACTGCGCGAACTGCACGAGCCCCCCGGGAAGCGCTGCTGGATGACGGGGTGCGCCTCCCAGAAGCCGGCGAGCTGCGCGCGGAACGCGGCGTCGGGCACGAGGCGCTCGAGCAGGCGCGCCTCCTGGCGGCGCGAGCGCGGGCGCGCGGCGAGCACGTCCTCGACCCCGCGGAAGAACTCGGCGTCGTACTCGTTCGCGCGCGTGGGCGGGGGGAGCGGGTCGCACGCGAGGTGCCGCGCGTCGAGCACCGCGCGCGGGAGGAAGGGGAAGAGCGAGCGGCAGGTCGCCTCGTTCACGAGGACGTGGCGGTAGATGGAGTAGGCGAGCGAGGGCGAGTCGAACCGGGCGGAAAAGGCTTTGGGTGGAGCGGGAGAGGACTTGGGCAGGGAGGGGAGCACAGCCGAGACGGCTTTGGCGAACCATGCCGACCGGGCAGAGGACTTCCAGAACGAGGCGGAGCGCTGGGCGTACAGGTGCGACAGGAGATGGAGGATTGCATGGCTGTCGGAGAGAAGCATGCTGTACATGGGGTATTAGCAGCGGGTACTTTGGTTGGATCTGCGAGGCATCACCTGCTGTCTGTATGGATACGGAAGGCAGCATGGCTGCGTATGCTTGCGCTGAGAGAAATGTCTGCCTTGTCGGCGAGAACGGGAACGACAGATGGGAAGCGACGGATAGCGTCTTCTAGTGCTGGTGTGCTCTCCTCGTGTAACTGATGGAGATCATTCAGCTTCGGGGCGTAGTGGATACTGGCCCTGACTTACTCTGTCGTCGGTTCGTTCTTCGCGGATGAACAGCGCGAGAGCACGAGCGTAGGCGAATCCAGGAAGTACATTGGGCACAATACGCCGCATATATGGGGACTTGCTATCGGTTGTTTCTTTAGCAAGTTCAGGCTCGAAGAGATCCCACAGCTCAATCAGCCACTGGATCATCCCCGTCTTGATGGCGAGGTAGTCAAGGTGAAGGAGAGAACCATGCGGATCTGTCCACGGGTCGAGTGCATAAAGTAATCGCGCGAATTCGAACGATGTCCGGACGCATCCACGCCGTTGCAGGTCGCTGGGAAGGAAATGTGAGCGTTCAACTACGACGGTTACGTGCGCATACATACGTGATTTGTCGGTGCAAAGCGAGGAAAAACGGCCTGTTCTCCACGTGGTCGAAATCCAGGCGGTTGGCTCCGCTTGTGTAATTAAAGGCACCAAAGAAGGCCCGTTCGTATGTGAACAGCGAACGGTCGACATAGTCCGCGGCAGTACTGTGTTCTGTACAAATTGAATTGGGGGATGAGAGACTGTACTGTTGGAAATGACTCACCCTCTCGATGGTGAGATACCTCGGATAGCTGGAGGAGAGTATCCGCGTGATACGGTAGGATCCGGAGCACTTGCCAGAATCCCTCAGGGTCTGGGACGAGGTGAGACCATGGTATCGACGAAAGACAAGGGCACGGACCTCCAGACAACACAGTACGCATGAAGTCAAACGTCACTGCACGATATTTTTTGCTATACTCCACCGTCCAAACCTTCTCTCCATGCAGAGGTTGACGCAAGTGTCGACGCAGCCCCTCCGAGACCTCCTCGTCTGTCAACTGCCTGACCGATAGACCTTCACGGAACTGCGCCGGCCACCATGACGCTTGAGGTCGTGTGAGGTTAGACCGTGTCGCGACGGATTGGCGAGTGGAGGCGGACGACGAGCTGCCCTTGGCGGCGGAAATGACTCTCGAACCAAAGAACTTGCGAAGTTCCGCTTCGCTGTCGAGGTGTTGGACTGACACCGACAAGAGAGTTGCGAGCGAGCGCGCCGTTGCAGGGGATGACGCGGGACCACTGGACGAGGTGAGTTGGGGCTTCAAGTCAGGGTACTTGACGGACAGTTCCGCCAGCGCCTTGTCGACATCGTCCAGCTCCTCCTCCTCCTTCTGCTTCTGCTTTGCCTTTTGCTTCTTGAGGGCCTTGCGCTCCTTCTTCGACGGTCCCGCGGGCGTAGAGGGTACGGAGTCGTTCACATCGTGTGGAGGCTCGGGGGAGCGCCCTTCGGGGAGTGGGGACGAAGTTGACGCAGAGATATTGACAGTCTTCTTTTTCTTCTTCTTCTACTGTGTCGCTTCAGACACAGATAAAACTATACATCAAAAGTAAGGGCTCACGAACCTTCTTTGATTTGGAGGCTCGAGCCTGCGACTCCCCTTCTTCTTCTTCCTTCTCCTCCACACTCTCGTCGTCGTCATGATCGCGGTCTCCAACCAGCTTCGGGTGTTATGGGTCAGTTGCGGCACAAATCAGAAGGTGAGAATCTCACAGCAGCGAAGCCTACGAGGGGAGGTTTTGCGGGAGCCACGGGAGATTCGGGCTCGGACTGATCCTCACTGGGGGCATCATTGGCAGGATCTTGCAGGGCTTGGAGTTCCTCTTGCTCTCGAAGCTGGCGTTTGTTTAGTCGAGGAGGCATAGTGAGGCGGGTGAGGGGGGAGTCGTCAACGTGAAGCGATGGGTCATGCCAAAAGTGATCGGAATCGGGTTTCGGCACTCCTCCGCAGCCGCGAGTCATGTCCCGGCGCTTACATTGCCGCTTTGGGTGAACTGTAGGCGCCGGTTCGGCCGGTGGGGTTCGAGTTACGCAGTGACTCTGCCACGTTCCGCCACCTCATGTTCACGAAGCTGTTTGGCCTCTCGTGCTAGCTAGGTCAGATGCATCGTTAAACCTGCCACAGAATACTGAATAAGGTGCGTCGAATGTCTGATTACCTTCGATGGTCTTATTCCCGCCGATACCGTTACGCACTGACTCCCGCATGAGGAACCTCAGATCCTAAATCCTGCTAATAAAGCACAAATGAGCCAAGTAGTAGTCAATTCTTTGGATTGGGTAGGGCGCGGTCGATCGCGAACAGGAGCGACTTACTAGATCTAATCCTCCCCTAACATGTGCAATATTCCATTGTAACCGGGATTCGTACAGATCGACATAGTGCAAACAGAGAGACCTGCGCAAAGAACCTTTCTTCAACAGGTCGCTACGTAAAAAGGTAATCCAACTACACTACTACAGTACTCAACTCCACCACGCCCGCTCCGACATACCCACCAACCCAACGCGCACTGAAATCGACTGTAACCAGGAGCCAAGGAACCAGAACTGAAAGTTAGAAGCACAGCCAGTGAAAGCAGATTGTCACGAAAAGCAGGATACTCACAGAGTCAGGCCAAAATTCAGAGGAGGACAGGAGGCGACCAAATACCCCACAATCTAGACCTCAGCGACGTTCGGATGCAGTCGGGAAAGCAGACTAGGGGTGGTCAACAGATGAAGAATGCAAACAAGTCGACACTCACCTTCCATGAACAGTCGAAGGTAAAGAAACACCGGGAGCTACGACGATCCACTTGCAGCGGTCCATAGGTCGGACAACAAACAGCCCGGCGTTCGAGAGCATACAAGGCTCGGGCCGGGGCGTTACGAATGGAAGGTCCAAGGGAAACGACCTAGCAGGAGTTAGCAACATATCAGAACTTCTGTGAAGCGGACTGAAGAGGGGCGGTGAGTAAACGGAGTAAGGGGACCCACAGCTCATGATAGCGGCGAGGAGTTGTGCTTACCAGACAGGCGGTCCGGAGGACATCAAATGATGCCGTGCAGTGCAAAGGTGAAGTTGGCGGCAAAGCAGTCAAAGACGGGGCCGGCTAGAGGGGACTTGTAAAGACGAACCCTGTGGTCGCTGACATTGTTTTCCTCTTCCCTCACTCTCCTAAGGTCAGTTTACGATCGCGGATCCTTCTATACATCAATATCGATAGCCATGGCACACAGCCAGAGGAGGTTGTGTACCGACTGACAACTATTGGCAGGCTCCCGTTAAACTAATATTCGTCTCATTAGGGAACAGGGTTTTTCCTGATCGGCGTATAAATGCGATGGGATATCGACCACGAATCCTCAGCACAGTGAGCCCGGGACACACACCCAGTTCTGCAAACGCCTCCCAATCGGCCACCTCGCAACTCCCTTGCTTGACACCATGTTCGCTGCAATGCTCCTCTGCCAGGTGCTCCTCGCCACCGCCGTCTTCGCTATCCCCACCTCCAAGGAGCGCTTTGCCCAGCGTCTTGCCCGCCGCGCTGGGGGCTTCCAACACCAGTCGACGCCCAGGCAGAGTATTGAGTCCGCCCCCGTCGACCTCGAGCTCAACGCCCACGGCAACGTCTCGAACACCTTGTACAGCACCAACTGGGCGGGCGCGGTACTATCCCAGACCACGGTATATCGTCCTGTCTCCTCCTCTGATGCACGGCCCGCTGACTGGGCATTCTTCGGCCGCTAGGCTACTTGGAAGTCCGTCACGGGCACCTTCGTCGTCCCCACCCCGAAGGAGCCGGACAGCGCGTCTGGCCCCCACTATGCCACCGCCTGGGTCGGCATCGACGGCGACACCTGCCAAACCGCCATCCTCCAGACCGGTGTTGACTTCAACGTCAACGGTGACAGCGTCAGCTACGTTGGTGAGTACAATTATCATCATCCCGCGGTCCCCTTCATGCACCTGCAGGGGCCTGATCGCATCCGCGCTGCAGCCTGGTACGAGTGGTACCCCGCCTACCAGTTCGACTTCATGGACATCAGCATCAAGGCGGGCGACATCGTCGAGGTGACGGTGACCGCGACGTCCACGACGTCGGGCACGGCGATGATCACGAACAAGTCGACGGGTCAGACCGTCTTGCACACGTTCTCGGGCCAGCCCTCGCTCTGCCTGTACGACGCGGAGTGGATCGTCGAGGACTTCACGCAGGTCGGCGTAGGCCTCGCGCCATTCGCCAACTTCGGCAAGGTCACCTTCACCGGCACGACCGCGACGACGAACAGCGGCTCGTTCGTCGGACCCTTGGGCGCGACGCTCTTCGACATCGTGCAGAACGGCCAGCTCCTCACGTCTTCCTCTGTCGACTGCAACTCCGTCACCGTCCAGTACGTCGGGCCGTGAGCGGCGCAGACGCCGAAGCTGAGGGTGTCTCGAGACTGGCACCCTACATAATGTGTATTGGAAACTTTGGGATGTTCTCGCATGTATATTGCATGTATGCCATGTAGGCGTTACGACACGCTACGAATCGCAACGATCAGAGCATGTGTTGTTGTACCAACAATTTCTTTAGTGCGCCCATGCCGGGGAGCTCGACGAAGAGCAAGCACAGAAATACTTGTTCCCTGGCCGTGGTTCGAACTCAGGGCCTCGATGCCAGCAGGCGCCTTCGCTTCCTTTTTGAGGGCTGCCGTTACACACGTCTTCGGCTGTGGCAGTGTTCTCACACTGGTCCCACGGCGGGCCACGAGTCCGTCCAGGTCCGTCCCCTGGTTACCTAAGTACCTCCATCCACGTTCGTGTCCTAGATCTCCCTATTACTGGCGTTTCTCAGTCCAAGAGTTAGCCAGAGACTGTCGTTTAGCTGTCTCGGCTGCCCCGCAACTCCGGCTACAGGGAAGGGCAGTCACAGTCGCCAACCTTCAAGTTCGGGTCGCAACGTCAAACCACAGCGACTGTACCTCCCACACGGGTATGTCTTCTACACTTCCATGCGGCGGCGAGCGGTTTTAGAACGACGAGTAAGTCGCCAAGAGTTACATCAGCGATCCCCGTTGACACTACTTACACACAGCCCGTGGAGGGCACTGCACTGGAAAACTCATGTTCTAGGTCATCTTGAAGCTGCGGTCAACGTGAGTGGCGCTTTTTGTCGATCCCGACGTTACACATCGAGACCTTGTAGGTCCTCGTGGCTCCGCATCCCGAGGTCCGATACGTATGCGACACGACAACTTCGACAAGCACACTGTATAGTACTCAACACCAACCAACGCAGGAGCGGCATATGAGGTACCCACCGCCTTGCATCACTACATGGTGTATATGTTCATCCCATGAATTTCACCAAGCATGTTCAGACTGGCGAAGGTGAACTACGAAGCAAGCCCCGGAGCAAGGGCTTGCTCCGAACCTCGTTGTGATCTGGGCCCCGAGTCGTCCCTGCTCCTCAAAATTTCGGTCACTGTCTCACACCCATGATTCTGAATCCTCAACGTCGGCGTGTCTGCGCCTCCGCGATTGCTTTGAGAGATTTGCTTTTTTGATTGCCGCCGCCTATTCGTACTGCTTTTACGCAGCTGAACCCCACCCCCCTTACAAGCCCTTACAGCGGTACCGAGGGGAGCCATCAAAGCGCAACGTCGATATCCTTTAGCGCCTGTAACGACTGCGACCCGGGAGCGTCAGGGCCATGTGTCAGTCAAACACGACCCTACCACGAATCGACACTCTACGAGTTCTGGGTTATGTCCGTGCGGCCGCACTCCATCGTGCTCGTCGGGGCCGGTGAGACATTGGGCATATGGCACATCGCTCGATTTTCGTAACCAGTACCCAACCGAAGCACTCCTTCACCTCCAGGCCACGACTTGGCAATGGGCCTTGCTGCTGCTCGCATTTCAGACCGTAAGTTCTTCACCAAACGTCCCCTGTTACTGTACCTTTGGACGCCTGACGGAACACGCGTTGCTACCCCCGCAGCGAAGACGAACCGACGGGGCCACAAGTTCCTCGCGTCCGGGGCGCGCATCGCAAGAACGCAAGCGAGACATCCTGCAGAGATTTACCTTGGCTTCACTGCAATGGTCCGCAATGTCATCGCCTCGCAACAACGAGGTTCAGCGCGCCTCCGCCTCATCCGAACTCGAACGTAGGTCCCTCGGGGCGTATAAAAGGTGAGCGGTGCAGACAGCGGAACTCCAGCTAACCCAGCTTCCCCATCTCGTTCGATTCGACTCTCATTCACCTTCCTCTTCCTTTCTTACTTTATTCTCGCCATGTTCTTCGCTTCTCTCCTCTGCCAGGCCATCCTCGCCACCGCCGCCTTCGCCGTCCCCACAGCCAAGGAGCGCCTCGCCGACCGCGTCGCCCGCCGCGACGCAGGCCTCACCCGACAGTCGCTGCCCATGCAGACCGTCGACTTCACGGAGAACACCGTCGTCTCTGACGTCGACGGGCTCGCCAACACCACCCACCGCTCGGTCGAGTACAGCGCGAACTGGGCCGGCGCGAGGTTGTCCGAGAAGAAGGTACGTGTATCGCGATCGTGCTGCGCTAGCCCCGCGGATCTGCAGCCC
Organism: Ganoderma sinense ZZ0214-1; assembly: GCA_002760635.1. NCBI lineage: Eukaryota > Fungi > Basidiomycota > Agaricomycetes > Polyporales > Polyporaceae > Ganoderma > Ganoderma sinense. The sequence goes on from AYKW01000001.1 coordinate 607,377, forward strand.
CCGCTCCCCGGCCGTTGATCGACATCGCTGATCCGTCTTCGTCGATGACATATAGGCCACGTACAAGACCGTCACGGGCACGTTCGTCATCCCGACGCCCAAGGAGCCGGCTGGCGGCAAGGGCAAGCACTACGCGTCTGTGTGGGTGGGCATCGACGGCGCGACGTGCGGCCACGCTATCCTCCAGACCGGCCTCGACCTCGTTGTCAACGGCAAGGACGTCAGCTTCAGCGGTGAGACCACCTCTTTCCCCTTCTGTGCCCGGCCTGCCCGCTGATCACCTCATCTATCTCTTTGTGTCTGTTCTGCTCCTCCCCGCTCCCCCCCCCCCAGCCTGGTACGAGTGGTTCCCCGCAGTTGCGCACGACTTCACGGGCATCACCTTCAAGGCGGGCGACACCGTGACGGTCACCGTCGCGGCGTCGTCCAAGACGGGCGGGAAGGCGACGATCAAGAACCACCGGACGGGCAAGACGGTGTCGCACTCGTTCGCGGGCCAGCCTGCGCTGTGCGAGTACGACGCGGAGTGGATCGTCGAGGACTTCTCTGCGGGCGGGCAGGTGCCGTTCGCGAACTTTGGCAAGGTCACGTTCACCGGTGCGACTGCGAAGACGGTCGGGGGCAAGACGGTGGGCCCCGCGAAGGCGAACCTGATCAAGATCATCAAGGACAAGAAGGTGATCACGAAGGTCACGACGGGGGCCAAGTCGGTCAGCATTGCGTACACGGGCAAGTGAGTGGCGGCTTCGGTCTTCAAGTTGCGGGATGCGGGATGCGGACGGACGGACATGTATCGGGTGGTGGGGCGTCCTGGAGTCGTCGGAGGAAGCAGAAGAGGCTGATGTTTGTGGGCCGCAAGCATCATTCATATTCGGTTGAAACTTGCATTCTAGACTAAGCTACACTCTCGTTTATTTATTTCTGTAACGTGTCTGCGCTACCTATATTCCTATATTCGTAATGACACCTGCTAGATAATATTATTCCTTGATGGTTCCTAGGCCTCGTCCGCGTTGGAATAGGAAGTGGAAAGATGCCCAGCGACCGCGGGTCACATGCGACCACCCTGGCATCGTAGGATCGAGCGACGAGCAGACGCGGTCCACCCCATGCCTGCGCATATGTCCGTGAGATATGCACAGTCACAGACATGACGACAAGCTGGAGAGAAGTTGGGACAACAGTCAACTCGGAAGGTTGGGGACATGGTCCGATCGCGTTACTGTATACCAAGCAAGCTCGAATTCCAGCAGCCTTCAAGTTCGCTAGGAAGCCAGTTGCCATGCCTCATCGCTTAGGCACCCGGGCCGCTCCGGCCCTCGTCGCCCCAGCCCAGCCTCGCGAGGTCGCTTGGATCCAACTTGGATCTGTCCCAGACTCCCACCTTGTCATTAATATCCACCCTTCTGGCTCTTACGGTATACATTGTGCACGACATACCAATCCACTGGAAGTACTGTTTGGGCTGTTGTCTTACCTGTGAATCTGTGGACATTCCCACCCCGCCTCTTCAGGACGAACACCAAGGGCGAAGGCCTCAGCAAAACGACTCATCGGTCTGGAAAGCCCTCCTATCACTCTGCAATCCTCCGCTATCGTCCCGCACTCTAAATACGACATTACGTCGATCATAGAGTTTCCGTCATGCAAGCGCCGGAGAGCCATGAGATACAGTGTCTTTGGTGTGTCCGTCAATACTCCATGCCCATTTTCGCCCATCTATCACAAGGGTCCAGTTCTCCCCCCCTTCCCATCCTCCTGAACGCGAATCGACAGGAAGGCAGTGGTTTTAGCGTCTAACAGCCATATTGAGCCAGCGTGCTCTGTCGGCTTAGTCGCGTCCCTCGATGCCGCGACTCAACCCACGCCTGTATTGTAGGATGTTTTGTATTGAGCAATGGCCGCGACTTACTCGTCCCACAGGTGCGCTTCGACGGAAATGAATCCGAAAATCTTCTAGTAAGTTTTGGTGCTGTGTCCGGAAAGCTTTAGCTGACATCCATCGCACTTGGCGACGCTCGCGGCAGCGCAGGTTCGGCTCAGGATCTGGGTTGGCCGATTGAGGGCTTGCCATATGCGTGTTCAGTCGGAGGATGGCATGGAACAAGCTTGTCATCCAGTGGTCTAACGTCCTCCACGGTGAACGTGCCAACGTTCGACATCGCGATGACTCTAGAAAGAGTGTGCGTCTACTTATTCGCTCAGCTGCTGCCTCGACTTGATTGACTTTCTTAAGCTCTCTTTGTGCACATGCACCTTCCCGCCTTTGTTGTACCCCCGCATTCTCAGCTCCCCTTCGTGCATAACATGATATTCATGTCACTTGAGATTCCGGCGTATACAGACAGTGGCCAAGAGGTACGCAGGTCCGTGCTATTACGAATTAGAGTTTGACACGGAGGACTCGGATGAATTCCGTCTATCATCCTGGTCCACCCATGTCGAGTCTCCTGCCGCATTGTCCACGGGGTTCATATACCTCTTCAAGACAACAACGATCCCTACCCCCTACCCCCTTCACACTCTCTGCATCCTCGGAGCGGGAACCTGAGATCCTACTATGACATGCGTGACACCCGTGTAGTCGAATGGCCGTCTGGCCCATCACAGCGCTGGGAGTGTGCATATCCGGGGCGAGATGGTCCATGGACTTGGACCGCTTCACCGCTGATGAAATCTACTCAACATGTTGAGGCGGTTGGTGCAGTCCTTGCGGCATGAGCACTGCCACGAGCGCCGCACGAGATGGCAATCCCGAAGAAGGCTTTGCTGCGATCCGGACTCAGACCACAAGGCGAGAATTTTGTCGTTGTCGCACCCCTCCCCCCTTCGTTCCCGCTCAGCATTCGAAGATCGCACGAACCCTTCAGGCTTTAATTTTTTCACGGCGTGTAAGGGTACAGGTGCGGAAACTCAAACTAAGGTTGGCACGGAGGTGCCACACACAGCTGAGTGCGTCGCACTTCCGGTTGAACTTATAGACTGATGGGTTGGCAGGTCGTGTTGGCCCGGAGAACGTGTTGGGCCATAGAACACTTAGCGATGCCGAAATGAACGGCACAGCGGCCTGGAGTGCATCCATGCGGTTGCGAGGCGTCCGGCTGACCCTCAAAACCGGGCATGGATGAACGTGTCTGTCGAATGTGGTCGCAAACCAAGTACCGTATACCCGTTAATTTCCAGCTGGTCAGCTCTTTATGCTTCCATGGGCTTCTGAAAGCTTATATCCACGGGAGCTTAATGAATGTCCCAGGTAATGGTAATAAGCTATCCTTAGATGCACTGCGATTGGTCCATGCTATATGTATCCGAGTCGTAGGTCGCTGGGCGGGAAACGACGTACCTCGAGCCTGACCATGGAACATTAACATTATGACTCCTTTCACCGGACATAGGATCAGGGAGGCTCTTCTCCACGTTGCTACACAACCTTCTGTGCGACCGCCGAGTGGTCGACGAGGCCGCTGCAGCAGATGCAATCGGATGTCCAGTACTTCCCGGAGGGCAGTGTCGCTCCTGATCCTACTGTACGCGAGTCTGAAATCGCACGGATGCTAGGATGTCGCCTTGATGACCGGAGGCTGGTTATGCTCCGGATCTGCACAACACCTAGCCACCTGATCCGGAGCGAGGTTTCCCTGGGAGCAGCGGTCCACGGTGAGTCACTCCGAGCAGTCGCGTTGAGTGCAATTACTTACAAAACACGATTCAGGATCATAGACTTGAAGGACTGGCCTATGTCCGCAAAGTTCGGGCGTACGCCCCTTCGATTCCAATACTTCAGCCGGCGATCCTCGTTCCAACCCGCTCCGCAACGTTCAAGTTTGAACTTGACCGCAACCTTCTCCGGCCCCTGCTATCGCTTACTATGTTTAATTAGCAAATCCATTGCCGCATTGGGACTGCACTCCGCCCGGAACTGTAAGTCACAATCCGGGGGTTTCGAAAGAAGCATGAGCTTCCCCCGCTCATCTGCTTCCGTCTCAGGACTCCGGATAGTCACGTGCCCGAGAGGGTGGGGGGCGGAACAACAGCGCAACGCGCTCCCTGCCTACACATGCATATAAGGGCCCGGCTGAGAGACAAGATAAATCACTCACATCCCCCTCTCTCCTCTACACCACACGGTACACCTACACTCACTGGCATCTCACCCCTAGCATGACCCCCTCCTTAGAGTCGCAACCTACCGCCCTTTACTCACAACAGGCTGTCCCCCCTCTGTCGCAAACACAATTGCGTTAGTCCCCTATCGAATGCCACCCATGCCTCGTTGACCTATTCTTCCCCAGGGCCGCTCGTTGGCGGAAGGGACCCAGCTCCCGATGCTCAGGGTGCTATACCAGTGGAAAACTCACATAGTATTGTGACGCCTGATGGACAACGAGCCTGTCTTGAACTTCCCCCGGGCTCGCAACACTGTAAGTGTAAGTTGTCCAAATTGAATACCCTTTTGGTCGCTGGTTTGATCGAATAGGATTTAGTTCTGTCTCAGGGCACCGAGTCGCCAAACGAGTCCAACGCGGTCTCCAGGCTCTCGAAGGGCCCGGTTCGCTCCGGTAGAACTGGACAGTGCAAACTAGCGGTAGGTGCTGGACGTCAACGTGGTCGTTGTATGGCAAAGCCTACGCTCACGCCTCTGTTTATGGTTCGCAGTGCATCCATTGCCGCAAAGCGGCGAAGCGTTGTGACTCGGGTCGTTCGTGCTCTCGCTGCCTGAGGCTTGGCCTCCAAGGTTGTAGGGATGCTCCTGTTAAACGGAGAAAATCAACCGTTAATAGAAACGGCGTACCCCCGGTTCGGACGCTTATTCATTCTGAGACGACCTTCATAGAAGAGCACCAGCACTGGCAGCAAGGTGAGTCCAATCTAAATCAATGTCGTCAAATGGCGAGTCTCTGCAAGACGCTCACACGTCTCTCTGCACACTCAGTGACGTATGATCCAGTTTCGGGCGCAGCCTGGTCGACCATCTTCATGTCGACAGAGGTTAGGGCGACGTCCGCTTTCATCCAGACTCAGTTTTCGCCTCTCTATGTCCAGATCCCCGCCTACCATGGACAACCAGTGCAGCCATACGCTTTCCCCTCTACCCTCGACGTGGGTATGCCGGGCGGGTTGCCACCGCAATGTCCTTGTCCCCTAGTCCAAGGTGCCAACTGCCAGATGGTTCATCCGACGGCCTACAACCACCGCGTCGATGCACAAATGCCGCGTTACCGCGTTTCACCTCGCCGCGCGCCTCAGATCGAGGCTCCACACCGGGGAATTTTCCATGATCAGCCCTACCCTCAGCCGGGGGCTGTGGTTGAGCCTCGATCAACTATCCATATGGCCGAGGATGCTGAACTCAAGGTCCGGTCGTTTACTTGAAGGTATGTACGTTCAGACGGCCAAAATATGCTTGCAAGACTCATGCCTTTCTCTTTGTTTGACTCGGATACAGCGCATGCGCTGTGTAGATTTTCCTGGATTGTATCTTGGTTTCGAGTTTGTTTGTGTAGCCTGTCACGGTATCCGCTCGCTGTCGATCGCACCTTCTATGCCCGTCTCGTCTGAAGATTCTGCATTTCGTCGTTGTCCTTATGCGTCACGTCTTAGTTACTTATTTGCTTCAACATATTTGGATCTCTGTGGCATCGGGACAGATGTATTGCCCGGATATCTATCATTTTCCATGTAACTAGTACCACTATGTCAGGCGACGGTCGACGTCTAGGATATTTATGAAAAATCTATCATTATAAGAAATCATCTGCCTCGGTCTAAGAATTTGGCTCTTTACCATATACATGCAAAGGCAAGCAGGCATCATGATGACACGACTGGCGGAGGAGGCCGGGAGAGACACTACGAATCGTAACGATCAGAGTATGTGTTGTTGTACCAGCAATTTCTTTGGTGCGCCCGTACCGGGGAGCTCGGCGAAGAACAAGGGCGGAAATACTTCTTCCTTGGCCGTGGTTCGAACTCAGGGCCTCGATCCCGCAGGCGCCTTGGCTTCCTTTTTGAGGGCTGACGTCAGACACATCCTCAGCTGTGGTGTGACAGCGCGTGGCACGGTACCTTCGCCCACCAGTCGCAGCCCAACCACTGCTCGTCGACGCCGCTGCCCTCGCGTCTCTCTCAGGTCAAGAGACCAACGGCGCCGATGCCAATGCCAAGGTGTCGTACAGCGGTAACTGGGCCGGCGCCGTGATCTCCGAGAAGAAGGTATGCCAGTGCGCGGCCCTTGTCTCCGCCATTCATGCGGACTCGGAGCTGATCTACTACCGTGTGTCGTAGGATGACTCGGTTGTGTGCTAACTCGTTCAACGTGCTGCTTACGCAGTTTGCAGAGGTGAAGTTGACTACTTATGGTCCCCTCGTCGTACCTCACGCTACTAACACAACCTCCATTTCAACATAGCGTCGTGTATCGGAGGGTACCTCCATGCGACCATTACTTTACATGCGGCGCAGCTAAGCGCAGCACCTTTGTAGGTTGTTGATCTTCTAATCCAACGCTTCTTCTGCAACATGACTCTCATTGATAGAGCGGATTTGGCATACACATTGTTCATCCTCCCTCAATCTTCACAATTAACATCCTGCCGTTTGAATCAAGTTCCAAGATCTGTCTCTAATTCCCGGCCAGACGTCCTGCGGCCAACGTAAGTGGCGCTTTTTCACTCCGTCCCGACATCGCGCATCAAGCGCTTGTAGGTCCTCGTGGCTCCGCATCCCGAGGTCCGATCCGTGTCTGACACAACAACTTCGACAAGTACGCTGTTCATGGCCAGCACTCAACACCGACGGAGGAGCGACATGTGAGGTACGTACCGCCTTGCATGACTACGTAGCATATATTTTTATCTCATGAATTTGACTGTTCTGACCAGTGGCGAAGGTGTGCTGCGAAGCAAGCGGCGCCGGAGCAAGGGCTTAGTCGACCCTGTCTCTCAAATTTCGGTCACCTCATGATTCTGAATCCTCAACGTCGGTGTGCCTGCTACTCGGAGGATCCACGATGCTGTGAGTTTTGCCTTTCTGATTGCCGCCGCCCATTCGCACTGCTTTTACGAAGCTGAACCCCACCCCCCTTACAGCGGTGCTGAGGGGAGCCATCAATCTTTACCGCCTGCAACGACTGTGACGGAGCGTCGGGACCATATGTATGTCAGTCAAACATGACCCTGCCACGAATCGCCACTCTCCCGAGTTCTAGGTGTGTCCGTGCGGAGGTGTGGGGCCGCATCCCATTGTGCTCGTCGGGGCCGGCGAGACATTTGGCATATGGCGCATCACTTGATTTTCATAACCAGTACCCAACCGAGGCACTCCTTCACCTCCAGGCTACGACTTGGCAATGGGCCTTGCTGCTGCTTGCATTTCATGTCGTAAGTTCCCCACCAAACGTTCCCTGCTACTGTACCTTTGGACGCCTGACAGAGCACGCGTTGCTACCCCCGTAGCGAAGACGAACCGACGGGGCCATGAGTCTCGCATCCGGGGCGCGCATCGCAAGAACGCAAGCGAGACATCCTGCAGAGATTTACCTTGGCTTCACTGCAATGGTCCGCAATGTCATCGCCTCGCGACAACGACGTTCAGCACCGTACGATGACCTCATCCGAACTCGAACGTAGGTCCCTCGGGGCGTATAAAAGGTAAGCGGTGCAGACAACGGAACTCCAGCTAACCCAGCTTTCCCATCTCGTTCGATTCGACTCTCATTCACCTTCCTCTTCCTTTCTTCGTTTATTCTCGCCATGTTCTTCGCTTCTCTCCTCTGCCAGGCCATCCTCGCCACCGCCGCCTTCGCCGTCCCCACAGCCAAGGAGCGCCTCGCCGAACGCGTCGCCCGCCGCGACGCAGGCCTCACCCGCCAGTCGCTGCCCATGCAGACCGTCGACTTCACGGAGAACACCGTCGTCTCTGACGTCGACGGGCTCGCCAACGCCACCCACCGCTCGGTCGAGTACAGCGCGAACTGGGCCGGCGCGAGGTTGTCCGAGAAGAAGGTACGTCTATCGCGATCGTGCTGCGCTAGCCCCGCGGATCTGCAGCCCCCGCTCCCCGGCCGTTGATCGACATCGCTGATCGGTCTTCCTCGATGTGATATAGGCCACTTACAAGACCGTCACGGGCACGTTCGTCATCCCGACGCCCAAGGAGCCGGCTGGCGGCAAGGGCAAGCACTACGCGTCTGTGTGGGTGGGCATCGACGGCGCGACGTGCGGCCACGCTATCCTCCAGACCGGCCTCGACCTCGTTGTCAACGGCAAGGACGTCAGCTTCAGCGGTGAGCCCGCCTCTTTCCCCTTCTGCGCCCGGCCTGCCCGCTGATCACCTCATCTATCTCTTTGTGTCTGTCCTGCTCCTCCCCGTTCCCCCCTCCCCGCAGCCTGGTACGAGTGGTTCCCCGCAGTTGCGCATGACTTCACGGGCATCACCTTCAAGGCGGGCGACACCGTGACGGTCACCGTCGCGGCGTCGTCCAAGACGGGCGGGAAGGCGACGATCAAGAACCACCGGACGGGCAAGACGGTGTCGCACACGTTCGCGGGCCAGCCTGCGCTGTGCGAGTACGACGCGGAGTGGATCGTCGAGGACTTCTCTGCGGGCGGGCAGGTGCCGTTCGCGAACTTCGGCAAGGTCACGTTCACGGGTGCGACTGCGAAGACGGTCGGGGGCAAGACGGTGGGCCCCGCGAAGGCGAACCTGATCAAGATCATCAAGGACAAGAAGGTGATCACGAAGGTCACGACGGGGGCCAAGTCGGTCAGCATTGCGTACACGGGCAAGTGAGCGGCGGCTTCGGTCTTCGAGTTGCGGCATGCGGCATGTGCACGGACGGACATGTATCGGGTGGTGGGGCGTCCTGGAGTCGGAGGAGGAAGCAGAACAGGCTGATGTTTCAATTTGTGGGCCGCAAACATCATTCATATTCGGTTGAAACTTGCATTCTAGACTAAGCTACACTCTCGTTTATTTATTTCTGTAACGTGTGTGCACTGCCTATATTCGCATATTCGTAGCTAGATTAATATTATTCCTTGATGATTCGACGTCGGTTGTTCCTCGTCCCCGTTGGAATGGGAGTTGGAAAGATGCCCAGCAACCGCAGGTGATATAAGTACAAGCAGGCATACAATCGAGAAACGAGTAGACGCGATCTACCACAGGCAGCCCACTAGGCTAACTTAGTTACGATCGAGAAATCGCGCTTGGGGACCATGCAACGTCACTCTCACCAATGGACTTGTATTGTACTTACAGCCGTTTGCAAAACGATAGTCGCGTACAGATTCAAAAAAGCTCGTTCAGGTCGGCTAGTACGTAGCCGACGCTGCAGTGGGAAGACCTCGACCGTGACGGCCTGTCTTCTTCAGCTCACAGCGACTCATGGAGCGAGGTGTCCCTTGCGGGCGAGGCTCGACGCATATGAGGTGAAGTTTCGCGCGACAATAGTATCGCTGCGCGTCGGGCGGAAGTCGATGCACGGTGGTAAATATCGCTGTTTTTTTGCCTCGCGCACCACATTAGTCGACCTCTGCAGGTGGAAGGACCGACGCAGTACAATCGCGTGCATGGTGCAACGCGTCGCCCTCCCACTGTTGTAGCGTCGACAAGCTAGCTGGCCTGAACGAGTTCTTTCGAGGACGTCTATCGTTCTGCAAATGGCCGTAAATGGACGTGCCGAGACGTGCCGCCGTTTCTGCACGCAGACATTTATCGGCGCCGGCAAAGGTGCGGTGAGTAGTAGGTAGTGATCATTCCGACATGTCCGCGGTCACCTCGCGGTGCATCGCAGTAGAAACGAACTTAGTCGGACTCGACCCCCACTTCGAGTTCTCTTCTGCCCTAGGTTCGGATCAAGCCGCCCCCTCCGAACGAATTTTCTCTGCGAAGGGGCGCTGCAGAGCGAGTGCCGGATCATAGACCAAAGGGCTTGCTCCGAACCTACCCAAAACCTACCTCTCCTCTTGCTTGGCTCTTGCTCTCCTCTTCAATATCCTTGGGTACGTATTTAGCGGGAAAGACGTCCTACCTTTGGGGCCGGCAGGCGGGTTCCTCGGACTCCTTCGCTGTCGACCGCGTTGCTTCAGAGGTGTCGGAGCATGCTCGCATCGGAGCGCGCTCGCAAATTTTCATTCATCCATGAGGCCTAAGGCCAAGACCTTCCAGCAAATTTCTCAAACACGGATTGCCCCTGTTGCCTTTGCATTGCACAGTCCAATTTGAGGGTTTGTTCCGGATAAACGCTCGTGCCGGGGGTTAGGGAGGGTTGGAGGTGTACCCGACGACACGAGAAGTTCTAGCCCCGCATCCTCGGGTCTCAGACATCTCTTCGGTCGTTCGTAAACACCGGCCACCAACGTTTTTGAGGGGAATGTGGACACCCACATCACTCTGGGCTCGTAGTTCCTTGCTGTGCATCCGATCGCTGTTGACATGAAATGTAAGCACTGAGTGGCAGCAACGAGGGAGGTTCGGATATGGACGAGACCTATGCAAGCATACGACGAAAAGTGATTGAGGTAGAATTAGAGAGCTTTTTGAGGACAGAATGTATCCCATCTGTAAAGGAAGCCATAAGTATTCGTCCGAATACTGGTATAGGCTAGGAAAATAATCAGAAAACTGGCAGCACTGCTGACAGAATAAGGAACCGGAATCCTGGACGTGCCAAGTGTGGCCCACATCGTCGTGTATAGCATTGTGTATAGGATATAGCGGGTTTACAACGTGGCACATGATCTTGGCTCTAAGGTGGTTTCGTCGAGGTCTCAGATCATGACAAGAGTCAAGGCGAAGCTGCGACAACGGCAGCCTGGGTCCTCTGGGCGCCTCTCTTTCTTTTTTGGGTGCTGACGTCAGGCTCACCACAGCCACTGTCGAGTTCAGGCACACCGTTACGGTGCGGCTGTGCTGCGACCCTTTGCTCTTTAAAATCAACCTCCATCTCCATCTCCACACCGTGCGGCCACAATTACAAATCCTCGCTTCAAAATTTCTTTCACGGACTTGCCTCAGACATGCGTACTCGACCGCAACTCGACGGAACGGCCTCGTTCGGCTAGCCCGACTCGGATGTGAGTGAATTCGACATACTTATAATGGCCGCCGGTGGCTACGTGGAACGAGGAGTCATATCAGCTCACAGCAGTGCGGGACACAGGTACTTGCTTGAAGTTGATGAGCCGCACTAGCGGCTACAAGTTGATCCCCGTGATCGTACAGGTGTGACATAACTTACGCTCATCCCTGTGCAGTTGAACGTGGTTTCCAATCATTAGGCGGCCGCATGGCTTACAGCACCAGCGACGTCCTGCGTACACGATATGCATGTGAGTTTCAGCCAGACATCTGCTTTGCGAATTACGAATTGGTAGGTTGTCTTCATAGTGTGTTCGCAGAGCCAAGTCTGATCGGGGACTCGATTTAGTATATAGCACCCGAGGTGTGGCCACCGTGATAGCCCCGTTCGTGACCAGCACCGATACAGAAACGCAATAACCTCTTCCAAGAATACTTGACGACGAAGACTTCTCATGTATTGCACCGTTGTGGTGCCAGTGTGGTCTGGAACCACAACGTCATCGCACATTGGCAGACGGAAGTGCCTTGAGCGTTGTTGAAACAATTCGTGTCGTTTTAACTTTCAAGAGGTCTGGCTGTGTCCATCGTGCATCATGAGATTCTCTCGAGTCATCGCCGGGTCGCGGTTCGGCGGTGGGTGCCGCGCTCTGCCATGGAACGTCCTAGGGTACTCTCAGAAGCCTCATGAACGAAAGCATTTGCTGTTCCCGCAGTGATGAGGGACCACCATGCTGGCGCATTCTCTGTGCAGGGAACCGCGTCAGTGCAAGCTATGCATGTCCCAAACTACAGCACCACATGGTGGTAAGTCCGCTATTTGTCCTACTCATCCGACTACAGTCTTAAAATTAGATTCTCCCAGGGAACATAAAGGCTTCAAGTCGAAGCTGACCGTCCTACAGATCCCCAATTTTGACGACCCGCTCTAATCGACTCGCACCATGTTCTCCGCCGCTCTCTTCTGCCAGATCCTCCTCGCCACCGCGGCCTTCGCCATCCCGAGCTCCAAGGACAGTCTCGCCGCACGGATTGCCCGTCGCAATGCTGGCCTCACCCACCAGTCGCACCCGAACCAGCTCGTCGAGTCACCTTTCCCGGCCGAGGTCACTGAAGTCGACGCCGCCACCAACGGCACAACAGCAAAAGTCTCCTACAGCGGCAACTGGGCTGGTGCGGTGTTGTCCGCCAAGAACGTAAGCCTTTTCCCTTATCAGTCATCAATTCGAACGTTCAGCTGACCTATTCTCCGTCGTCCTCGAATACCAGGCCACATACAAAACTGTCACGGGCACCTTCGTCGTCCCGCATCCCAAGGAGCCCTCCGGCGCCACGGGTAGGCACTCCGCAGCCGCGTGGGTTGGTATCGACGGCGCGTCCTGCGGGAAGGCCATCCTGCAGACCGGCCTCGACATCACCGTCAATGGGAGCGACGTGAACTACTACGGTGAGCACCCACCACTGTCCCCAATCTCTCATCCTCCTCCGCGTATCGCTGACCGCACATCTGCTTCTCACAGCGTGGTACGAATGGTTCCCCGCGCCCTGGACTGACTTCACGGGCATCACCTTCAAGGCGGGCGACACCGTCATAGTCAGCGTGACCGCGACCTCGAAGACGTCCGGCAAAGCGACGGTTACGAACAAGTCCACGGGCAAGTCCGTCTCGCACACGTTCACCGGGCAGCCCGACCTGTGCGAGGAGGACGCGGAGTGGATCGTGGAGGACTTCTCGTCGGGCGGCAAGCTCGTGCCGTTCGCGGACTTCGGCAAGGTCGAGTTCACGGACGCGACCGTGACGACGCTCGCGGGCAAGACCGTTGGCCCGGCGGGCGCGACGCTGGTAGATCTGGTGCATAACAAGACGGTTCTCACCAAGGCGTCCACCGGGGCTCGCTCTGTCACGGTCTCTTATGTGGGCTGAGCGCCGTTGCTACTTTGAACCTCCCCGGTATCTCTGTCGTTTGCGGTAGCGGACGCGTCTGTTCACGCTGGGGTTCTGGCGCACCTTTCGTTTATTTATTATTTGTGCACCTCTTGGACGTGTAATTGCAATCGCACCCTTTCGCGTTGCATCGACGCGGGAGATGAGTCAAAGCCCGGGTTCTAGCGCGCCCTTGAACGCGCTCAGCATGAGAGAAGGTATTCCAAGTCCGCTGTAGAGTTAGGCTATACCATTATCTGCTGGTGTGACCAACAGGCCCTCCTCAGATGGCCGCGTAGCAGTCCCGATGAGGACCTCGAGGAGTTAATAGTAAGAGAAAAGTGAAGCGCTGCTGTCTCGTGTCCAAATATTTGTCTTGGGCTCGGCGAGTTCCGAATGCAGTAGACGCTGGGGGCCTGAACGCGCGCCTTTTGCCAGTGACGGTGGAGGCAAGTTGTTACCTCCATCCTTGTCGTTCTGAGGTCCTGATCTATGCTGTGAACTACATTATCATTATGTGGAAGCAGAATTTGTGCGTATTCCTTCGTTATGAGCCGATGGCTCACTATCTAATGGCATGCGCCGCACGCATAGTATACTGTAGCCCGGTTTGGCCGTAATTTTAGCCACCACTCCCCTTCGCACGTCCAATATGGTTTTCGGTGGCTCACATCTTTCTTACCAGTGCTGAAGAGAATGCGGTTCTCATCAAACCGCAACATCGCATAGCCTTTGCATGCAGCACACATGGCCGTGACGGTCAGCCAGGTACCTGTCCGACAAATTCCGAATTAGTGGACGAGTCGTTGGTGGAGCGGGCTGGTACCACGGCTGGAGCACGATCTGATCGCGCTATTCGTCCAGTGCAGTACCTGGGATGTTACCACACAGCTAATTTTCATAACCAGCACCGAGAGAGAGAGAGAGGCTCGCTACAACCTCTTCCCAGAATCCTTTCCTTTAAAGACATGACGGCCGTAGGGTTCAGGTACTGTACCTCTAACTCCCCAAGAGTCTTGTAACCATTCACGTATATTTCACTTCCAGGAAGGCAGTGCGTCGGTGCCCGTGGTGCATCGTGAAACCCGCTCACTGTCAGGTCGCAATTTGCCACGGGCACAGCGTCCTACTTCATAGGTGCATCATCAAACCACCCATGGTACTCCTCAAAACCTCGTGAACGGCTGCTTTTGCTGTCCCCGCAGTGACTGAAGGTCGCCATATTCTTAGATTCTCTGTGTAGCGTCTCGCCCCCAATGCAAACGACGCATGTCCTCGAACCACAGAGCCGCATGGTAGCCCGTATCGGAGTCCTGAAATTTGATACTCCCATTGCATATAAAATCTTCGAGTGGGAGCCGACCGTCCTTCAGATACCCAACATCCATAACCCACTCAAATCGACTCCTGCTCGCAGCCTCTTCATACAACCATGTTTGCTGCCACTCTCCTCTGTCAAATCCTTCTTGCTACTGCGGCCCTCGCCATCCCTACCTCCAGGGACCGTCTTTCCGCTCGTGTCGCGCGTCGCGACGCTGCCAGTTTCACCCACCAGTCCCAGCCAAACCAGCCCGTCGAGGCCGCTTCCGTGGCTGAGCCTGTCGCTGAGGTCAACGCCGTCACCAACGCCACCGACGCCAAGGTGGTGCACAGCACCAACTGGGCTGGAGCGGTACTGTCTGAGAAGACCGTACGTCGTCGCGTTTGTGGCTCGGAACTGGAGCTGCCGCCGACTGATCTATCTTCCTTCATGTCATCCCCCGGTACTAGGCTACCTACAAGACGGTGACCGGCACCTTCGTCGTCCCCCATCCCAAAGAGCCCTCCGGCGGGTCCGGCAGGCACTCTTCCGCCGCCTGGGTCGGGATCGACGGCGCGTCGTGCGGCCACGCGATCCTCCAGACTGGGGTCGACTTCAACGTCAACGGCAGCAGCGTCAGCTACAATGGTGAACCCTTGTCCATCATTGTTGTGGCCAACGCATCGGACTGACCACACCCCGCAGCATGGTACGAGTGGTTCCCCGCGCCTGCGCACGACTTCACCGGAATCAGCTTCAAGGCGGGCGACCACGTCACCGTCGCCGTCACGGCGACGTCGAAGACGTCCGGCAAGGCGACGATCACGAACAAGTCGACGGGCAAGACCGTCTCGCACACGTTTACGGGGCAGAAGGCGCTCTGCGAGGAGAACGCGGAGTGGATCGTCGAGGACTTCTCGGTCAACGGCTCGCTCGTCCCTTTTGCGAACTTCGGCAAGGTCGAGTTCACGGACGCGACGGCGACCACCCTCAAGGGCAAGGCGGTCGGCCCGGCGGGCGCGACGCTCTGGGACTTGGTGAAAAGCGGGAAGGTTGTCACTAAGAGCTCTACGGGGAACCGCGAGGTCACCATCTCTTATGTCGGCTGAGCGCCGTTCGCGCTCTCCGGCATGATCTCAGCCGCAGGTCTGTGTTCAGCCAGGGCACAGGAGAGGTCTTGTCTATGAACCCTGAGGCTGATACACGACTTTCGCGTATTTATTATCTATGTACTAACGCAGTTGAATGTGTACTGCGATGGCACCTGTCCATGGTCAAGGCATGACCTGAGACTACTTACTAACTCTGGTGTATTCGGCTCTCCATCCCTGCGCTCTTATATTCAGCTGTCTGCGATCTCACTAGTAGTGCGCGAACACTTTGAGTCGTCAAGAAAGGCGTTATATAGTATGTCGTGTGGGTACATCAATAGTTCGTAAGCGTTAGATCATCATGAGCTCGTTGACATCAAGTCAACATAAAAAGACAGCGCAAATGGCTCCCGAAAGGAAGGAAGCAGGCTTGTGGGCAGAGGTTCATCGCCTGCTCGCTCAATGCTTCGAATCTGTCTCCGCCACCGGCGCAGCCGATTGGGAACAGTCGGATATTGGGAGGTCGCCGTGGAAGAGACGGGGATGGCGTGCGACCTGTGCGGAGTCCGGCCGTGAGTCAGCGTCGGTCATATATGACATCCCCGAGATTACGAGCATGGCCCGGGGAAAAGATGGACCAGCGAGCACTCACAAACGACCGCACGCGCTTCCCGTACACATACATCATGATAGATGCGAGCAGGGCGACGGACTGGCATATGGCGAGGACGGCCAGCGTCATCTTGATGCCGCGGGAGACGATAAAGCCGTTCGCGAAGAAGGTCGCGCCGTAGAGCAGCAGATCCCGGGCGGAGTTGATGAGGGAGAGGACATGCATGGCGTTGGCGCCGTGCGTGTCGAGCAGGTATGCCGTTGAGGCCCCGCCGCCGACGGTCAGGCTCATGTTGATCATCCTAGCGTTCCAGCGAACCGAGCAGAGCGAAGGGCGGGTGAGATGGGAACGAGGGATATTCGAGGATGCTGTGATAAGTAGTTGGATGGATGGGTCAGCTGCAGGACGGGACGTACGCGATGCATGCGGCAGCTCCGATCCAAGGCATATGCTTGTCTATGCCGATTGCCCAACCCGCGTATCCAAACACGCCAAAGAGCAGAGCGAGCAGGAACACGAGCCGATATTCGGGCTCGTAGATCCCGCGGTTGCGTTGAGATATCCAGACAATAGTCCGGTCGTTCAGCGGCCCAGTCATGAGTAGGGCAATGACGCTTCCAACGAGGCCCGCAAGATGGATGAGGCCCTGTTCGACGTGGGTAAGGATATGAGCAAAGGAGACTTTGTTAGCAAAGAACGACGCACAATCTGAGTGGGTTTGAAGTGGTCTGTGATCGTGAAAATTGTGGACAAGCAGAGGGACGTTATACCTGCATACATGTTAGCGCAAGTGCTGTCACAGTCCTAAAAAAGAAACGTGCCGTTTGACATCGTTGGGATAGATTCACTCAGGAACATAAACCAAGTCTACGAAGTGTTGCTTAGTGACTGCGAAAACCGAACATGTGCGACACCGTGACGTACCACAGGTGACAGGACGAACGGAAATGGCCTTGCGAAAATCTTCCATGCACTCTCATCAGAGAATGTGCCGTTGTAGATCTTGAGCTGGGAGAGGAAGCTAGGCTGCGTGGGAGCATTGAGGCCGGGTTTTTGCATTTCCGTGTCCTGGGTTGCGGGCGTCCGAGCTGTCTTCTTGATACTGTCCTTATCATCGGCATCTAGAACTTTGGTGTGTTCCGAATACCCTTCGCGGTGATAGGTCGTCTAGATGGTGTTGACGCATTGAGCTACCAGACCAAAGAGTGCTTGGGGACCTTACCTCGGGTACCAAGAAAAACACCCCAACAAAGCACACACCCCCGGCAAGGCCGGCGAACCAGAACCCAAGTTGCCATGACAGGTCCTGGATCACATATCCGTAAACGAAAGGGCCTCTATAATCCCCTCGTTAGCCCAAGTCTTAGGATCGAGATACGGAGACGCGTGACGTCTCACAGCGTATTGCCGGCAGTCAGGGCAAAATTAAATATTAGTGCACGCGAACCACGTTGGTGAACACTTGAAGAAACAACGTGAGATGGCATGCACTTATGGAAATAATGTCAATGCTTACAAAAATATGTGTTCGATTGTGGTTGGCACAAGGCTGCCCGTGAACGACAATGTTTTGTTGAGCTACTGGTTACTTAGCGTTCTCCCGAGGTACCGTGAGTACGCACGCGCGTGGCGCAACCAGCCCAAACCCCCTAAAAACGGACGAAGCACGAACGGACACCAGGTCCAGGCTGAGGGCCGTCCAGAGGCAGGACATAAACATCTGTGGCATTTGGTGAGATACGACATCGATAACCAATAGATCACATACCAAGAAACTGGAAAGAAGGAACATCAAGCGAAGGCCATATTTCGACGCTAGGCCGATTTGCACAAGCCTATTACGGACCAGCGGTCAGACACTCTTCACAGGCTTCAAGACTGGACCGACATACATAAATATCGCAATTCCGAGGAAGGCAGCGCTGAAGGAAGACGCAACCTCGTCCACCGACTCATGGAATTTCCTCGCAAGCAACCCGTATCCTGCGCTAGCGGGAGAATTCAATGCGGCGGCCAGCGTGGTAGCGAAAATCCTGCCAGACGCAACCGAAAAGGGTTAATTAGCAACCGAAAGGCGATATCGAGACGGAACGGGCTCACAGCGTCCAAAAGCACGCCTCCTTCTTCCATCGGGACCAGTTCAAGCTACGGCGCCCGAGTCGGCAATGAGCAGATAATGTCGAATAAGGGTAGGACACATCACGTACGGATCTCGAGGGTCACCCGAAGGCTGAGGGATCAGCACTATGTGCGAGTGCTTGCCCGTCCCGCGTTTAAGCTCTCTCGTCTCGTGTACGGTGACCTGGTTGACCTTGGCGGATAGAAGGCCAGTACCTGGAACGTTGTCCAGCTTGTGATCCTCTGTGATTGAAAATATTGTCATGTCCTGTTTCCTAAGAGCTTGGAATAAGTAGACACTTACCGAGTATCCCGAATGCCATGGTCGAGGAAACTAGAGGGAACCGAGGTGGTGGGCGGAAGGCTTAGTCCCCCGCTCTTCTGTTCCCGTCTTATATAAGTGGTCTCCTACGCAAGCGCTTACGGGCCAGTCGCCGGACCGCGTCTGGGCATGGATGGGCACGAAAAGCGTAACACACATCCCATGAATGTCAGCCAATGACCATCAGGAGGCGGCAGCGAACCTGGCTTGTGACAAAACTGGAGATAGACTTGTTCGGGTGTATGGACTGGAGGTGATGTATGAGCATATTAAGAACCGATGTCGCTTCTTAATCGTATCAATGCATGTATAGACTGCGTACTGAAGTGTCCAGGTCACATCATGGTGCAGCGTGGCCTCTTGGCCGTTAGGTCGTGGCTGGAAGAGGGCCGATCGACATTCATTGCCTGTGAAGGGAGGCGCATCAGTAGGTTTGCAGGAGACAAGAAACGGAATGGATAACCTCGGGGTTTAAATGAACGTACGTGCTGCATCCCGCTGCCCTCCATGTGATCATTTGCGACCACGCACCGGCGAGCAAGTCCGAACACGCGCCATAGATGAAGCCATGGGGAGCACTTCCCGAGCCAGCACGTAGAGTCCTGCAGGCTATTGAGCTGAGAATCGAAATGGCGAAGACTTAGACTACTCACACGAGTTTCTGGGACGCATATATGCACGTGTCACGGTAATCTCGGCCGTCTGGACATGGGTGCCAGTTTCCCGGGCCCGGAAATAAGTTGTCAGTTCATAAAGTTGAACTGGGTAGTCCGGAGCCTGGTTGCACGTTCAGGACTTCTTATATGCTTCGTCACCGTGTAATGCCAGGAGGCCGAGGTCGTCACGTTGAGCGGGGAAAGATGATCGAGGTCGGGGGCATGTGTGTGGGAGAGAGACGCCCGAGTCCTACTCTGTAGGCGCCTTCAGCGTCTATGAGTCGGTACTCGTTGACTACCACCAGCAGATAAGCTTAAGCCGCTTGGCTAGCATTTGAACTTATTGTGGACACTCCTGTAAAGTCTTATGAAGTTCGTTGTTCCATCCATTCGCAACGTAGCGGTGGAAACGATTTCAATATGGTGCAACGACAGTTAGCTATGCGGTACTACATTATGATATCGATGACAATTGCAAAATGTTCAGAGAGTCTAGAGTCCATATCCATTAACAATTATATGCGCAAAGCCCGAGGAAACCATCGTCCAATCAGATGCGAGGTGCTATGTAATTAGATGCTAGCGGCGGCAGAGCGAACAGATCGTGCACATTCCTGCCTACGCGCGTCGGATTTTAGGAAATGACGACGGTGGTGTTGACAAACTCGTAGACGGGCTCTGAGCCGGCCTGCATAAAGAAAAGGGAGCAGTCAGCGCCGCGTTCAACTCGGAGACTCGGATGCAAGCAAGTGAAAAGGAACTTACCCCCACCAGGAAGAGGTGGGCGATGCCCAGGCTGACCTCACCCTTGGAGAAGGATGACGGGACGGTGATCTCGAAGTTCTGGTGTGGCGGCTTCGAGGGCTGCGTGCTGTCGTACTGGGACTTGTACGAGCCCGTGTAGACGACGTTGCCGAGGACCTGGCTGACGTCGGTCGACGCGCACTTGGACGTGCCCTTCGGGCCGCCGCACGGCCAGAGCCCGATCGCGATACCAACTGTCGTCGACCCAGTGAGAGAGTTCTGCGTGCAGACAGCGAGCCCTGGTCAGCGAAAACACGGGAGAGGTAGGGGGGGGGGCGTACAGGCTGGGCCACTTCAACGGTCATCTTGCTTCCTGCCTTGACCTCGGCGAAGTTATTGGGGGCGCCGATCTCGATGTGCTGAGCGAGCGCAGACGCAGCGAAGGCGACGAGGGCGAGAACAAACTTCATGGTGCCGGATAGGGGGTGAGGTGCTGGGAGGCGAGGAGTCGTGGGTGACGGAACGTCGACGAGGGAAGACCGAAGAGGAGACGGTGGGGGTGAAGAACAAACGTGGACGCACGCACCTGTTTTATATGCAGCTCCCGAGCAGTATCCTTGAGTTGCTGATCCAAAGTGTCTCCAATGGTGCCAACGCCCATACCCAGCCCACACCCAGCCTCGTCCGCTTGCCAACCCCGCAGGACTTTGAGACGTTTTGTCCATCAGCTCGCTAGCCTCGTGATCAGCAACTGCATGTCTCATGACTGGGGATTCAAATTACAGCTGGAAACCAGTGGAAGAGCGTGATTGAATACATACCTAGTTCACCTATTATTGCGAAGGAAACGCATTCGCAATGCCGAACACCCACTGGCGCGGCGCGGCGCCCAGCCGGCGAGAGTACGTTAAGGCATGGGGAGACTGCCATTTTCCTAGCACTCGCTGGAGGAATTAAGTGAGTTGCTAGGGTTCATAGGTAGAGCCGTTGCGGTGATTGCACAGAGGTGAGCGATGCAGGCAGCAACATAAGTAGAGAGGCTAGAGCGGAAACGATTCGTTTCAGCATGGACCAGGACCTCGCTTGCGTGTTGAATCAAAAACAAACCTCGGAACGGATCAGTTGGACTCGATACAATCAAGAATAGGCCGTTGTGCACAACGGTACGATGAATGTTGCTTGGCAGAAGGTAAGTAGAGAAGAGAGGCTGAAACTGGCATAAACGCCTGCTCAATTGAGCGAGACATCCAGCTGACGTCATACCGATCCAAAAGTTCCGGTCAAGTAAGCGCCAATGGGCAGTTGCCGCCAAGGACCCTTTGTCCGCCGACCGAGCTGACATGCTCTCTCGCTGCCCTCAGACCTCCATCTGTTCCTTCCCGTTCGACCCCAATGGAACGACTAGCTAGTCTTGGGCATCATCAAAGAACACGTCCTCAAGATTCGTCTTCAATCATGGTGCTGAGAGGAGGTGGACAGCAGTGCCCCGAGCGAGAGGGTCCCGCAGGTTGCATCATATGCTATGGTGAGTGGGGATTGAACGTGCTATCGGTGGAGGAGGTTGTGTTTGGCGGTTCTCTATAACCCCTGAGCTGACAACATATTCTTCATCGCACGAGAGTACGTCGCGCCCGTGAACCCTTTGCTCCTCGTTCCGTCTCTGCAGGCGCGGAGGACGTTGGCTCGGGCCTGTCTCTACACGCCGGTTCTTGGCAGAAGACCGGGCACGGTTTGCATTCTCCATGGCCGACTGTAACGCCATGCGTTCGAAATCTGCCCCGGCCGTGAATTAAATGCCTCTCCGAGAGCCTAGGGATAGGATTCTGGTCTTGACCCACACTTCACAGGGCTTCCTTCAACTCGTCTGCCCGGTGCCCGGTCTGGTTCAAAAGAAACGTAGGGCGCAACAGCCTGGGCCCGGGAGCCGATGGCGTCCGCTAGAGAAGGAGACGCACGAAAGGCAACGTCGACAGTGAGAACGATAACGGCTTCGGAGACGTTGCGATTCTCCCGAGTTTCCAGTGTCGTTATCCATGTCGGTGTCCTATTCGGTCTCGTCCTCTCAAGGCTGCGTTTAGCAGAACGCAGCCTTCGCGGGGATGTCTAGAATTGTCGCTATGTCCGAACCCATCGAACGACGCAGATTCGAGATCTGGGAAAATCTGCCTCTGTATGTTGTCGCTTGTGGTGTGCAGTGGATATCGATGTGCACAGGCAGTGGCGGCACCAGGCCGGAATCCGGGCCCGGCGTCCGAGTCTTCGTTTTGCAGCTTGCGGCCGATCGTGGCGAGTCTCACAGCGACAGCCCTCGTGGCGAGTCGTTCCAAGGGACTTACTTCATTCGCCAAGCGGACCATCTTGTAAGTGTTCCAATTACTTATCCGAAGGAGCGGTTGGCACAAAAGTTACAAAGGGCCGCCACCGCAACTTGCGGAGTGGAATTCGCACCTCCATTCATCGGTCCCTTGGGCTGTTGAATATAAGGCCAGACATGTAAGTTGGGCCAGACTGGGCCTGAATCTTCCCAGCCGTCATCCTGCGGAGCAGGCTGGATAATCGTCGCGAGTCTGTTTCTTGGGGTGGACGTACATATAGGTGGTCGAGCACCGAGTGCCGAGGTGGACGGATCGGAAGATTTTGCCGACTTCATTACCCGTATAGCCCGAAATCGCGGACTCTGCTTCCTGTGTACCTAACCTTTGAGTTTACATCTTAGGTGAGCGCTTCTTGATCGGGACGGACTCGAAGATGGCTGAATGCCGTGTCCATCCAGTGAGTTTAGAATATGACCCTTCCAGTGGCCTGAACCACAATTGACCGTACTCGGTTCCGAACAGTGGAGCCACGCTACGACAGTAACTCTTCGGCCGGATAGAATATGATGAAAAGCGGATCCTCGCTCGCACTCGATTCGTCTACTCTGCCTTAAAGCCGGCTGAGCGAGAGCCCGTAGGGCCTTACTATATACACCTGCCCAAGAACGGATGTGTGGACTTGGAAAATCGAAAGAACTCGTTCTCCCTAGTGATAGCACAGTGCGCAATCGAGCCCAGCACCCTCGCATACGGCGGGTCCTCGGGTATAAAAGGCCCTCGTTGCACGCTCTTAGACCCCAGCCAACAGCTTCACACATCCACCATCCAACCAACTCAACCTTTCTTCTCTACTACACCTACACTTCATTCGTCATGTTCACCAAGACGACTCTCTTCAAGTTCGCCCTCGTCCCTCTTGCCGCCGCGACCGTCCTCTCGGATTCCGCATCTGCCACCCCCGCTACACAGCTCGAGGTCCGCGGCGACGCCCCCGACCCGAGTGGCGGCGGCAAGTGGTCGAACAAGGCCAACTGCGAGTGCGCGTGGGACAAGGACCACGTCCCCGAGATCGTCAAGCCGTGCAAGGAGACGGTGTGGCGTGTCGGCGAGCGCCAGAAGGTGGTCTGGTAAGTACATGTCTTGCCCTTTGCTCATCTCGGACTGCTGATGGGGCTAACGGTGGACGCACAGGGAGAAGAAGGGGGACGACGACTGGAAGCACGACGAGCCTAAGAAGCACAACGGAACTGACGGGAAGGACTGGGGGTACGGTGAGGACGAGGACAAGGACAAGGACGGGAAGGACTGGGACGATGGCAAGGACCACAAAAGGCGGCCTTGCAAGACTAGGCTGTTCCTGCGTAAGGGCGAGGCCAAGCCTTTCGGTAAGTCGCATTTTCGTCTAATTATGGAGGAAGAAGGGAGGGGGAGCTGACCCATGTCGCGCAGTCATCCTTGCTGAGAACTTCGACGTGAAAGCTGGGTTCGTCGAGGTTACCGTCCCGAACGTATTTCACGGGGAGGACTACCGCGTCACTCGTAAGTTACTTTTCGCCTGTTGCGCCCTGGGGAAAATAGGACTTACTTACCTATGCACTTACAGTAGTTCTTGCGAGGGATGACAGGCCCGAGCTCGAGAGCTGCAGCGACAAGTTCAAGATTGTCAAGGACGAAAAGTACTGGCACAAGGACTGCAAGGACGAGTGCAAGCCTGAAGATGGCAAGGACAAAGATGGCAAAGATGGCGGTTACTAAACGCCATCCCCGTCCAGTCCCCTAATACTCTATGATCATTCGACGTGTTCTCGAGCTGTTCTGAGTTAGTCTTACCTCAAACATACCCCTCTCAACGGAGAGACGCCACTCCCTGGACGCATATATCCGCCTCGTATACCCCTCCACTCATTTCGACACCCCGTTCTCTCGGACAAAGATACCCACACTTGTGCGCAAGGTCTCCTCCTTGGCTATGGCGCCTGCTCCGAGTGGCCGCTGTGAATACATGATCATTACTAGATACACAATAAAGATATTACAGCATCCGCGATCAGTATGGAAACACCAGATTAAAATGCAGGCTTGTGCATGAATACTTACGGTATCGATGTAAGCAGCAAAGAGCAAGAAAGCAAACGAGCGTGCACAAGCCACGGGCGGTTTGCTCCGCTCCGAGTTCAAAGACATTAATCCAGCGTGGTATACCGACCCAAGCGATGAAGAATGGGTGCGCGACTGCAAGAGTCATATTTGAGCCGCCCTCCGTTTTCAGACGAGGTCGCCGCCCTTCACGGGCGACATGGCGTACTCCTGCGTCACGACATCGCAGCCGTCAGCATCGAGCGTTCAGCGTCCCAGGCAGGAAGGTTCAGGCTCAGCAGTAGTGAGGGGGGATCGACGACTCGACTCACGTTGTCGTAGTCACGGTCTACCGTGTCCTTGGAGACGAGTGTCTGCTGGAAGACCTCCACCTTCGGCTGAGGGTACATCGTGTCATGTCAGTGATGTCCTTGTTGTTACCCGCAGGATGGATGTGGGGGATGGCGATAGACATACCACTTGGGGGCCCCGGTAAGTGTTGCCGGAAGACTCGTGGCTGTACTGCTTGTTCCCCTTGCCTCGGATGTGTGCGCGCGCGTTCAGGCTGGGACGACGGAGGCAGTGTCAGCTCCCGACCGCGACGGCAAGGCAGGGACAAGACTCTCACCTGCCGAGGAACGAGTTTGCGTAGACTAGTCGGCAGGCAAATATGCATTAGTCAAGCGTGAACCTGCTTGGGGATAGTCACGATCGGGAGGTGCCACTCACGCTTCCCTGAGACCTCGACCAAGCGCAAGAAGACGAGACTGTCCCGCCGGACAGCATACTGCACCATCGTCAGCGGAGGTATCCCGGGGACGGGGCGAGCGATAGACTCACGAGAATGCAAGTGATGACGGACGCCGTGCTATGGATGGACAGTTAGTTAGCATCAACTAATGACCAACAAGGACATGGCAGCATACGCGGTGAGCGCGCCAGTATTGACGGCGTACAACATGATCATGTCCACCTTGCTCTTAGCGCTCCTAGAACACAGTCGTGGTCAGCACGACAGTGGGGTTTGGACGAAGGAGCGGACGCACTCTTGGACTTCGCTACGCTTCTTCCTGAGGTACCACGTAATCGAGGTGGTGACCATGACGTCCACGGCCGCAACAGATGCAAGCCCACCACTGACGGTGACCTGGTGGTCCAGGCCGCATTTCAGTCAGGAGCGTGACGCTCGCAGATGGGGAGAGAGGGAAGACGCACGGTAGCAGCCTTGTGTTGCCGGAAAGACACCCAGCCAGAGAGGTAGTAGGTGAGGATGGTGGAGCCCATGCCGAATGCCACTCTGGAGACCACGAGGGACGCGATGATGCAGGCAAGGAACCAGTTGCGGTTGCTCACTGCAAGGAGCGGGGAGTGGTCAAGGAGGTGTGGAAGGAGAGGAGGGTCACATCGACGTACGGATCCAGACTCGGCGGATATAGTATCTGCACAGTGGTTAGCGTTGGACGGACCGAGGACAAGGAGGCTTCACTCACCCTTGCACCATCGCCGATATTGCGACCGCGATGATGACCGTGACCTGGCAAGACGTCAATGTCATTCCGAACCTCAACAAGATTAGCGAGACTTGCCCCGACAGCCCTGGCGATGGTCAAGTGAGGAAAGAGTTGTGTCGGGTTGTGATGAGACGGGGACGTACCAGTCGGTGTGTATGAAGTACTTCGCGTTTCCATAGTTTGTTATGAGGTAACTGTACACAAAATCGAGGCAGAAAGCCGTGTGCAGGGTGTCCAGGATCCTGTCCGTTTGCAGGATGAGAAACATGCGACGAAAAACAGATCGCGCAACCAAAAGAAAGAACTCACTATACTGCTGCAACATACAATGGCGTCCAAGACGTCAGAATGGCGGTTGGATATGGCATGGATGGATGCGTACGTAGTACTTCAGGAATCGCCCATCTTCCGGGTACTTCTGGAAGTATATGAACGTCTGGAGAGTGGTGATCCCGTATAATCTGGGAGTGCGCGACAGATATCAATGAGCGATCGGAGGTATATGCGCGGACGCGGAGCCATACGCACATGCCGCCGACGAAAACCTCAATGAAGAGGCCGCCAAAAAAACTCTTCGGCAATACTGGCTTCGGACATGGTGTTCGAGGGATTGACGGCTCCACAAGGTTAGCCGCCACGGACTAAAGGAAGGGACAGCAGGGACGGGAGAAGGAGGGGGAGGCTCGAAGGGTGAACGACGGGCAGAGGACTCGGGAATATATAACCGCAGAGGCATCTGAAGGACGATTGCGCACACCTTGGCGATACTCGAAATCCAAAACCTGGGTGACGCAGGGCAACGCAGAGACTCAGATACGTCTGCGATTGCGATCGGCGACAAGCGAGAACTAGTACCTGCTATGCCGCCCTGCGTCACGTTTACTTGGGAGGGTCCTGTTGGGGACGGTCTCGCAATGAGACTGCTTAGTCATGGAGCTGGAAAGGGCGTTCGTGTCTAACACCCAGTCCGTTGCTTCTGTGCCGTATCCCTCAGGCACACGGCTCCGCAACGCGTATTCTGAGCACGACGCCCCGTCAAAGAACTCTACTTATGGGGATATGGGTATATCATCGTGTCTGTGCGCACCAAACACATCGCCCCGAGCTCCTGACGATCAGCGCTCAGCGGCAACGTCTCGCAGAACAGTCGCTGGTGCCAGTGTCGTCGTATCAAATAGTCAACGAGGGAGCGGCTGTGGGACATCGAGCGTCGACTGAGCCATGCCAACCTAGGGAGGTTTTCTCTTAAGTGTCTGAGGCACAGATTGGCCGGGATGGGAGTGTGGAAGGTCCTCCTAATAGCCAATCATCTTGCAACCACCGCAGCTTGTGATCAGCGTCTGGGCTGCGCGTCCACAGCAGTATCGGCGTACTTACAGTAACCCTGCACTGGTCTCGGACACGGAGGGGCGCCGCTCTCCCTTGCGCGTTGAAGGAAAGCGGTGCCCGTCATGATCAATGCCACTGGTCGGTATCGCTGAGAGGCGCAACATTGGCATGGGATCGCGCGCGGCGCATAATACCTGGCCAAAATGGCAACATCTTACTTATGTGCATATATGTATGGCCGTATCGACTCGGAGGGCGCGCGGGGCCTTGAAGAGATGGTACGAACACTGAGCACTCACTGGGGGCTACCCTTCGAGAAGGACGTCCGGCAGGTAGGACCATTCCGACAAGCGTCGAGCGACCGATACGCAGGACCTGCGGGGGAGCTTCACTCTAAACGCCGGAGTTAGTGGCTCCCGAAAAGCCCATATCCTGTGTATACGGGTCATCACAACATCTGGGATGAGTTACAGTTTCGAAATCCTGTGTGGTGGTGAGCTCAGTTCTTCGAAGCGCTGTGACCAAGGAGTCCATTTGACTCACCAGGAGTACCAGTGCACCAGAATCTAATCCCGAGGAGAGGTGCGGTAAATCACCAGACATGCCTCAAATGTGATGAGATTCCAGAGAGACAACTGAGGGTGGACAGAGGGGTCCCGGGCAAGCTGCGGCGACCTGAGGTTCAAGAGGGGCGCGCAAGCGAAAAGCCTGCATCGCCTCTCGGCTCCTCAAGTCGGTGATCTCGAGGTGGTCATTACGTAAGCTTTGAGGCAATTAATGTGGGAACCACTTTCCTAACGAGTACGCCGCAATGGAAGCCCGACCGCCACCCGTCGTACACCTTCATGTTCTCGACCATCACATTCAGCTTGACTCTCCTCCGACATCGGATCCAGCAAGGAAAGAAAACTCATTCCAAAGATGACATGCAACAATTTGACGTTCGCAGGTAATTCAGCAGGGTCCTGGCCGAGTATTCTCAACCCAGTGTGACCTCAAAAGACACTGTAGCTATCCTCGAGCGACTCGAATGATGTAAATGCATCATTCGAAGGCACGAAGCAAGGATGGTTGAAACCTGGACGCGTCACTGACCGCGGCCCAGCGATGGGTGTAATTGGGCTTGGGGACGTCGCCGAGGCAGCAGGTGCGGCTACGCGTCCACGGTCACCTGGTCATGTTCGAATAGCTGACCGAATTCCAAATGCAGGTCCGTGTCGTGGGAGGCGTGGCCCGGCCAAGTGGTTTCCATTCCAATTTCCATCTCGACGACGGCCCTTGCGTGGGCCCCTGACGGAGCCTTGTCCTCCCATTGGCCCCCAAAATGGCTCAGCTTCGTGGGCTTCCTCATGATCGGGTTACCGCCGTTTCAGATGGGCGTCCGCCCGCCTTGAGACCACCGCTCGTTCTACACTGGCCCCCCTCCGTCTTGTCTCGCGCTGTCACAGAGCTGATTCGGCAATGACACTTACGCGCACAACCATTTCACACTCGCCGCTCCATATAAGCCTTCGTGCCTGTCTCTCGCCTCCTCCTCACCTCGTTCGCCTCTTCGACCCCTTCTAATACCTCCCCCCCCCTTCGTGCCTTGCCTTTCGCCCTTTGCGTTGACGCCTCTATTCACCATGCGTTTCGCCACTGCTGCTACTGCTCTCGCTCTCGTCTCCACGGCTTTTGCTGCGGATTTCGTCGTGAGTACCACCAACCCCTCCAGGCCATCGTTTCATGATTTCTGACCACCACACTATCTCTTGCAGGTCAACGTCGGAAACAACGGCTCTGGCAACGGCCTCTTCTTCAGCCCCAACTCTATTACCGCGAATGTTAGCGACACCGTCACCTTCGTCTTCAACACGAACGGCACGAACCACACCGTCGTCCAGTCGCTCTTCGCGAAGCCTTGCGAGCCCGCCGCCGGTGGCTTCGCCTCGGGCTACATCCCAGGCTCCGTGACCGACCCCAAGAACTTCACCCTCGTTGTCGGCGACACAAAGCGTGAGCACTCCGGCCTCCTGCTCTCGACCCGGCCCGTCGCGCTGACACTCTTGACTCCAGCGATCTGGTTCTACTGCGCGCAGACCACCAGGACGCACTGCATTGCCGGCATGGTTGGGTGAGCAACTGTTCTTTCCTCTCCTTGTCCTTGCCCTTGTCCTACCCTTTTGTGCGACGTGCCCGAACGCTGACGACCACGGACTTGTGTTCTCCCTCCCCTCCTCCATCAGTGCCATCAACCCGCCCGCATCGCCCGCGACCAACGACCTGAGCGCGTTCGTGGCCCTCGCCACCGGCGCGTCGTCGATCGTCCAGCCGACGCAGTTGACGTTCGCCCCTCTTGCGACCGCGACCGCGATTGTGCCCAGCGCTGCGTCGAACACCTCCGCGACCTCGACGAGCGCTGCGAAAGGCACCAACGCGGCAGCCCCCGGCGCGAAGGGCGTCAGCGGCGGGGTCGTCGCGGCGCTCGCTGCGGCGTTCGGTGTCGCTCTTCTCTGAGTCTCTGAGAATCGAGCGGGCCAGATGTGGTGTGATGTGTGATGTGATCCAAAATGACGCGGGACAGTGACGGTGTTCATGACAGCTGTTTAATCTGAGCGGATGTTCGGTTCTGGTTCTGTTCTGTTGCGGGTGTGTGGGAGTAGTACTGTAATTGGCCTTCTTGCTTTTCGCGTACTGGTATGCCGTATACCTGGAATGGGGGACCCTTACGATACGCAATGCCCGCGAGCCCAGTGCTCCTGGCTGTTTAGTTGTACGCCTCGTTACGGTCGTGGTCATAAGTAGAGGGGAATGAACGTGAACGACCGGTGCATTCTCATCCCACAGGACGTTGCCTTCCTTCGTGAAGCTTCTGTTACGGATGCCAACTGTCCACTATTGGCACGCCGCGCTGGATCCAGGTGGGCGAGATTAAAATACCGAACCTTGGGACGACCGCCGCCGAGCGTGTTGCGAAGATGTGGTGGGATCGAACCGTAAGTCCTTGAGAACGCTGCAACTTGGTGACGTGAGCCATTTTCGCCGCTGATCAGCCTCACTGCGCTCGCGGGCAGTGCGGGGAACCTGCCGGCCTAGCCCTCTCCGGCAGGCATGCGTCTGTTTAGAACGTCGGCCCCTGATGCCTCGATGATGAGCGGCCGCTCTCCGAGCCCGCGTTCGGACGTTCTGGCCCAGCGGAAGGGACACTCGGGGAAGAAGACGAAGTCTATGAAGTCTTCGGTGATGGTTGCCTCGTGCCCCGCTTTGCGACCGGGAATGTCAAGGGAATGGGTGACTGCCACCTGGGAAGATAACTTTGGGATAACTTACTGGCTTCCGGGTGTAGGCTGTGTGACAGAGTCTGCCGCAGTGACACTGACAGATTGGAGCTCGCGGCCGGTCCCCGGTCCCCGGGAGCTGTGGCAAGGTTTGCGGTTCATCGAGCTTCTTTTGCAGCTTCTTTATGCCAGGCGTGCGGGTCTGTGAAGATGGCGGGTATTGCGATGATGTATGATTTCGGGAGTGCCACGCTAGACGTGTGCTGCTGCTGCTGCCTACTGCACCCTGCCTTCGAATTCGATGGTGGGTGGCACTAGTTCGCGTCCTGGGTGTGCAATGTGCATGGACGAAGACCGCCGCAAAGTTCGGAACTTCGCCGCAAGAACGTGGTTCAAACTTCAAACCATTCACGCGCGCACGCTCGTTCGCTCGCTCGCAGGGAGGGCATGCCAGCCGCTTCTCGCCAAGACCTACCCCCACCATAACTTATTCTCCCGTGGCCCACAAGTCAAAACAGGACAGATGTGCCTTCAGCCTTTTTTCCCGTGAGTATTCGGCATCCGACGTCCAACGTCGAAAGCCACGCAAGTCGAACCAAACGCGCCCAGGAACGATAGATGAGTTGACGGCTGGTTGACGGGGTGCCAAGGTGCCAAGGTGCCATGCATATGAACTATATCTCGAGACTGCAACAGATCATGCAAGTCTACGCCGCTGCTCGAGCCTCGAGGATCTCAACAGAAGACGTCCAAGTGTCCAAGTGCCACTGCCCGGCCGCGACCGGATCCGGAAGCCTGCATGCCTCCGTGCGTCCTACTCGCATCCCGCAGAGGAAGGGAATTAGAAGTTCTGACGAGCAGAGTCGAATCCAGATTGTGACGGGGGCGGTCGCGGCGGCACCGGAGGCGGACAAAGGTCCGTCCGCGGCGCTGCTGCCTGAACACTGAACAGGGATCATAGAAGGACGCGACGGGCTGGCTTGGGTACAGGGCGTAACGTATACGGTACGTACACCCGCCAACGCCTCCCACGCCGGTGGCGCGCCCTTGAAGTCGAGCGGGCGAACACAATGGTGGACGTGTGGACGTGTGGACGTGCGTACATGTTGGCCGCGCTCCTGCCGTAACCTTGTTACCAGGGCGAATATGAATAAGTATATACTCAACGTCAACGGAGGCGCCTCCGGCAAAACGGTAGAATGACGGAGGGCCGACGCGAAGGTTAGGGAACCCTGAGGCTGGAGGACCTGGAACTTGTTGGCGGCGTTCGGCCGGCAGGCAGCGCCTTTCCTGGGAGTGAGGAGCATGGGGTCCGAGGACGAAAGTTATAATTACTTGGTTACTTCCATGATGGGGTCTGGGCGTGCGCCGACCACAGTCCCCGAGAAGCCCGGACGCGCCCCGGTCGGCGACACGCTTTTCCCTCCGGGTGCGGAACGACGGCCGACGCGTAATGCGATGGCCTCGAGGTTCCGAGGCAGGACTCAAAACCCTAGCCCTAGACGAGGGTGGTCCATGCTCAGGAAGTACTCAGAAGGGCGCGGGTGTCCTGAATCAATATCGAAGAAAACGCGCTCGGTCGAGGTAACAATACACAATGGATGTCCTGTCTTTAAAAGAAAGAAAGCAAAAAATATACATAGAAAGTAGAACATGGTCAGTCCGCACGACGCACCCGCATCGGGAGGTTCGCGCCCTTCTCGCCGGCGACGCGCGGGCGCGGGAGGACGCCGCGACAGTGCTCGATCGTGGTCTCTGGCCCATCGGGCAGCTCGAAGCGGTAGTTCTTGACGAGCACCCCGAGCACGGCCTGTCCGTGTCGATGGTCGATGGTCGACATTGGGGGCGGGCGTGCACCAGAACCAGATGGAGATGAGCATGGAGACAATCAAGGTCAGAGTCAGTCAGTCAGAGTTAGAACCGGAACCGAGCCGGCAGATAAACATGAAGATAGAGATGAAGAGACAGAGATGGAGACGTAGATATAGATGGTTGCATGGGGAAAGCGAAGACAGGAACGCAGAAACGCGCACCTTGAACTCGGCGAGCGCGAACCCGCGTCCGAGGCACATGCGGTGCCCGTCGACGAACGTGAGCAGGTGGCGGTGCCCCTGCACCTCCTGCGCCTTCTTCGGGAGCCCGTCCTCGCTCAGCCAGCGCTCGGGGCGGAACTCGCGCGCGTCGGGGCCCCAGTACGCGACCGCGGTGTTCATGCAGCTGATGGGCACCGTGACCAGCGTGCCCTCGGTGATCGTCACCGAGTCGACGAGTTCGCCCGTCGGGAGGCGGAGTGGCGCGGAGAGCGGGATGACGTCATCCTTTGCTGCCTGTTAAGGTTTGGGACGTGTGGGCGGCGGACGGTCAGCGAATTGTGGCACTGGCACACAAGACGAGAGAGGACAAGACGTACGACGCGGTTGGTGACGTTGAGCGGCGCGTGGAGTCGGAGGATCTCATGGACGACGGCGTCGAGGTAGTGCAAACCTGCACCGTTCGTGAGCTGCTCCCAGGTCGGGTCCGCGTTCGGGAACTCGTTCTTCAGCTCCTCGCGAAGGCGTTCCTGGGTCTCTGGTTTGCGCGACAACTCGATGAGGGCCCACTGGCGTTCATGGTGGCAGTGAGCAACCTGGGATCATTCAGGGTGGAGATGACGCCTACCGTAAGACTGACTGGAACACAAGACGATCGACGGGGTTCAGAAGACACAAGAGCAGACAAGAGCTCAAAATAGAGTTGACGCACTAGACGTTGTCTCGTATCCCGCCAAGATTAGCACTTTCATCTACAACAAAGTTTAGCGCTTCATCCGAGATGGCCGAACTCAATGGGGCCAACCTGGGCCATAATTTCCTCTTGAGACATCTGCAGGCTCGAATTGGCATCCTCCGCCTTAACTATGGGGAACATATTCAGCTCCCGCCACCCGGCTTCGCGCGATTTCCAGAAGGAGCACGACGACGCACTCAATAACCCAATGATACTCTTCTCTTCCTTGCCCTTCTCGCCAAGGCCCTTCATCTCCCTGCGCGTGCTTTCAAGGAGAGGAACGGCGATTTCCTCCATGCATTGATTCAGCTTCAGCTGTAAACGGCGTGTCTCGGTGGGGAGACGCCACAGGAATGGGAAGACATTGCCGAAGAACAGAGCCGCGGCGGTGAGAATGCCGGGTTTAACGTGTCCCATAGCGTCGAACACCTCAGCGACGGCGGAGGGCCGGCCTTCCAGAGAGCCGAAGTCATGAGAGAAGCCCGCGATGCCGATGCTGTCAAGACTGAGAGGAGGTTACTTAAGCTGCCTTCAAAAAACGCCGCATGCACTCACGAAACGTGGTTCATCCTGGATATGTGCGGGCGCGCGTCAGTCGACGAATGCACTCTGCTGGTTTTCTGGGAACTGCGCACCATTTCTGCACGTCGATCGTGGCGAAATCCACAGAAGATAATTGGTTATCCCAGTTAGTCTTAAGCTACACGCGACAAGCGGGTCAATTAGCCGAAGGAGCAACTCGATGAGAGAAGGGATTTCATACCTTGTACACGGAATCGTAGAAGACGGAAGTTAGCCTGCGGATGGCGATATTGCTGAAGGCAGGGGAGATCGCCTTGCGCTGCCTGCAGCAGAGTGCGGCGAGTCAGTCGTGATCACGGGGAGAATGCGGGACGACATACCTCTTATGAGACTCCCCTTCCGCCCAAAGCAGTCCGCGGCCCAACTGCAGCAGAGTTAAGCTTAGCTCCCAAACGCAACTCCCCTCCCACTTAAATCCGAGCGAAGAGAGTAATCGGACGACGTACCAAGCCCTCAATCGCAACTCTCGCCAGCTTCGTCTGCACGTACGTCCATGTCTCGACCGAGTAGAAGTGCGCAATCGCCTTGGGATCGGTGAGGACGACCTGGGTGCGCCCCAGCGGCGCGGGGACGCGGTAGACGGACCCGTACTGGTCGATCCACGCCTCGTACAGGGACCCCGCGTCGGGGTTGTTCGCGAAGAGCTTGCGGACGCCGAAGAGCCAGCTCTGGCGCGGGGGACATCCGAGAGGCGTCTCGCGGGCGGCTTTGCGGCGGGCGCGGAGGGCGCTGTGGGCGAAGTACACGGCTAGGAGGACGGCGGCGACCTGCCAGAGCGGTAGCGGCGAGACGATGTCCGCTGGGATGATCATGGTGAGGGGAGAAATGTAGAGGTGGGGGCGATTGTCAGGGAGTCGGAGCTTGACTTTAAGAGCAGGCCGGAAGTGCGGGAGAAGTTGAGCCGCAGGTTATGGGAACCCAAACTTGACAGGTATGGGGTTCGGGGTTCCTGGGGAAGACACTCATGTGAATGGAGGGTGCCTGACAAGCGTGGTGGAATCGCAGCGAACGGAGGGTTATGGGAGTCCGACGCGAGTACCAAGCAAGAATCGGAGCATAGAGCACGTCGCGCGTCGTACGCGACATTGACGTCGAAGGGAGAGTCCATTGCCGATGGTACTTATGTTTCCGGGCGAGAGATTTTCCGGTGCGTGGGGCAACGCGAAGGTCGCTCTAGGCCGCGAGGGTGGTGGTGGAGAATCAGGGAGAATCGAGATCGGCAAATGGGCGTCTGACATATGATTTTTGACAGAACATCCCGTCCAATCGGCGCCCGGCGGCCCCCGTGCCGTGCATGCTCAGCCTTTCAGAGAAAATAACACAAGTTTCAAAGGCCATAGGCCTGCTTTGAGAACGCACAAATACTTATCTTCAGACAGCCCGGCAGACGCCAACACATCAGCTACAAACAGGATGGGTTGCGATTCAGGACATGTGCCCAAACAATGTGGATTTCTAGACTTGAACTTCTAGTTGCAGATGGCCGTTCGTTTCCCTTCTACGAGGCGTCACCGTGAGCGTGAAGTCCTCTTGGGAACATCGTTGGATAAATAGAGCCGTGGTGGTTAGGGACATTAGACCGACTCCGAGTCTCTCCGTCGCTCGTGCTTCTCCCACTCCTCAAGCTCAGTTGTGATTTGCACATTGATCGTCTGCTCAGGCTCCGGGGGCTACGGATCCCATGAGTGCTGAACGCACGTGGCTTTTGCGTTGGTGAATGCGCACCTGGGGTACGTTCCAGGTCTCAGCAGCCGCTTGGCGATGTGCCCGTGCGATCAGGCCCAACCCAGCATATGAGCCTGAGCCGTCGCTGACAACCTCCAATCCTCGTTTGCCAGCGCTTGCTAGAGCGTCTCTCGAGTTAAGCCTGCATTCGGGGTACGAGATCAGGCGCAAAAATCAATAATTGGAAAGGGTTAGTACTTACACAGATAAGAACGTGTTTGCATATACTGTTGTGGAACATCTAGTATACGTTCAGATGACTAAAGAGGCTGGCTTGCGTACCTCGCGTGGAGATAGTGCCAAAGAACAGAACAAGCAAAGTGCTTCGGTTATAATCCCCGATGGTCTTTTTAGTGCGTGAGCGCAGGATATAAGTTGCTGAGGCGACAAGAACTCACGAAAGAAAGTCCAAGAGCATTGAAAATGCTAGGAAGAGAAGCCAACAATCTTGAGTCAAGAACCGGCTCCATTCCTTCCCGATCTTTCGCATTACCAATGAAGTAGTCCTGCCCTGCCCTTCAGCGCTGGCACAGTCATAAAAGGCCTGTGGACACGTACCCGTGTTCACCACAAATATCACTATGAGTTCTAGGACCGTGTTGGTCCTGGTGTTCACAGTTAGTGCCATAACTGACAAAATGGCAGGCAAAAAGAAATATCGGCTTACTGAACAAGTTCGGAACGGCTGCGGCGAAAAGCACTCAGAAGAGTTATTGTGAGGACCGAGTCCGCTATGAATGACAGTCCCACAGGGGCCGAGAGGAGCCACTGTAATATTGATGTTTGTATCAGCAGTCGAAGAAGGACGGGTGACGAGTTGGAGATGTACCCCGATGTCCGATGTTGAGAGGGTGAGGGTTGTTGCAAATCTAAAGAAATGCAGTGTTCCCGACCCGATTAGTGGCGATGAAGACATCCAATGAACTCACGCTTGATACGATGTGGCTAGAGGGTTCGATAGACTTTAAAATTAATCAACCGAGAAGAAAACCGGCGGCACTAGCTTACCTATGGCGAATCCTGAGACCATTGGTAGCCGTTTTTCAGCATGGTCCCAAATTATAATTCCATGAACGTGACTCACCGAAGCCCACAATAAGGATCAGTATCTACGTGACTCGACTTTTAGTCCCCCTTAGATGAGGGATGGGCAGGGTATAGCTTACCGCAGAGACCGCAGCAAACCGGGATCGTGAACCCACTGCGACAAGGTCAATGATGGTTCAGGTCTTCGAGGAGATATACACTTACTTTCATAGACTCGTCGAGCAAAGAAACTATATAAATATTAGCTCTCGCAGGGGACTCAGAAGTGAGTGGGAGACATTCACAGCTGTGCAGATAAAGCCGTAACACTCTGTGACTGGTCAGACTTATGGTTGAGCTCATTATAACGAGGCTACCAACATTGAGCACAGGTTGTATCTGCAAAGCGTGTTTCTAAGTCGAAGTTGCATCGGAGGTGCCGCCATCGAATATCACTCACGTTCAGGGACCTGCATGTGTTCTGATCAGCCTTGGAGAAAGTGGCAGTATATTGGGAACTTGAAGAGTCTTACCAAGGGCCGCCGGAAGCAAGGGCATAGTCAAGTTTTCCGAAACATGTGATGAGAACGTTGTAGCTAGGACGTCTTTCAATGACTCGCCACGCAGACCAAGGGTAAAAGGATGAGTACCAGAGATACATCGTCAAGGCGGTATGAAGGGTCTCCAAGGCGAGTACAACGGTAACCTATGTGTGTCCCGTATAATAGAGAACGTCTACAATGAGGGGGGACGAACGTACCAATAGCCGGATGAACGAATCATCTGACTGAAAGGTGCGGTAATATCTGCACGCTTGGTGTATGATCAGGCCGTACAAGCTGCATCATACAGTATCAGACTCTAAAGACTGTATATATATTGGTCCTCGGCATCGGCCACGTACATGAGTCCCAGGAACGTTCCTAGAAGATATGCGCCGAACGTTTTGTCGAGGGGCAACCATTTCGCCAGCTCTTCGGGGGACAAGCTGTTCGGTACCGGGGTGGAATTACTCATGACGACTGGCGACGAAGCGGGAAGTTTGAAGCGACGAGGTTCGTCGAGATCGCGGGGAAGCACCGGCCACTTGCTGGATTGCGGGAGGGACGGGAGCAGTCTCTTTATACGCACAATATGTCAACACAGGATTCCGTCGAACGCTAGGACCTCAAGGCCAACAACCTTGAGAGCGCAGTTGGAGACGCACGCACAGCGTTCCGGTGGGTCTCGGTCAGAGGTGGTTCAGGAGAAGCCCGATTGATAAATCTTACCTGAATGCTATCCTTGCATGTGGGGTCCGTTCAACGCCGTATCCAGGCCCCGTTACTTGCTAGCAGAACTAGAGTTGGATAGAGGCTTTTTAAGTTTAGCATCGGTGTCGCCTCAGTGCTGAGCTTCTGTCATTCAGCGTGAGGCTGTGCTCGGAGCGGGACTGAGGCTTGAGGTCTAGGGCATTGACCATGCTGCGACATCGTGATTTAACCACAATGCGAAGAACTTCCAAGTCATGGGGTGTGTTGGAACAAATTATAAATATAACAGTGGATTGACATGCCTGACAACTTACCGTCGCGAACCTCACAGCGTTGCGCCAAGTACAAGCATCAAACTTTATACTATCAGTGTCACTGTTGTTTTCTGGTGCATGTCTTCGAATCACGAGGAATGGGACCTGGGACGGACGGGTAGTCAGAGCCGAAATTAAATAGCTCACGAGGCACCAATACCACACTCACCAGAGACTGGAACGCAACCGGTGTGCGGACAAGGCAAAGAACAAAAGAATTCTTACATCACCATATGTAGTGGTGGTGATGCATGCTTTTTACGATGATGAGAATTCGCACATCGGGGCGTGAAGAGCTTGCAGGGGAGATTGTAAGGATCATGTAGGTACCGTATCCATGCGCAGCGCCTCCGCTATGGTTGGCGAGTAGATAAATCCCTATTACTTACAGCATGACTAGCTAATACGCCGACGCCTTTACGCTTGAAATCCATGGGTACATTGTCCAGAGAATATATGCGGTAATATAGCAGCAGAAGTGGATCTCCCAAATATGCCAGGAAAGCACGAAGACAGACACGAATCCTTGTTGACGAGAAGCGAAGGAGAGGATAGCGTTCCTACCAGACGACGAGACGAGGATAGACATAAGAATTCCAGATATCGCCAGAGCCAAGACAGAGGACGAAAGGGCGAGATTGTGACGGTTGCAGATTGGTCGTTGACGGAGAGGGGTCCAGCGAGCCGGTGTCCAGATCCGAAAGCACAGAGAGAACCTCCATCGCGCGGCATAGGTCCTCACAGATCTCCGTCCACGTGTCCGCCGCAGGAAGAGCGGATCCTCGAGGGGGCGAGATGCGAATGGTCAGCGGATGGTCATGCCGGGCGTCGGTTGCGGGAGTCGCGTCTGTGTCAAGGACGCCGCGGTGTGGAGGGTAGACAGGAACCGGCGCATGGATGCTGAAAAGGCCCTCCGGAAGAAGCGAAGTTGTGATGACCGAATTGAGGATGGGTCCTGGAAGCGGTTTCGGGCCGTTGTTGGTTGAGAAGGTCGTCTTGGACGGGTGTTCCGCGTCCTTGTCGGAGAAAGCGTGGATGACAAGCTTCCCGTTCCGCACGCGAAGCCGATCTGTCATGAGAGGAAGTTTGATCTGGTAGGGAGAGGTTGTGCGCTTGCGAAGAACGAGTTTGCGAATAGTTTGTGGCTATCGGTTACAGCGAAGACGTGAGCATACCACACGTCGAGAGACGGTAGGAACTACGCACCTCTTCATGCCCGTCTGAGATGAACAGAGTGTCTGCTGCCGGGATGGGGACTGGCGTTAAGATCACACGAGGATCTTCTCGAGGCAGGGCAACCGTAGCGACCGTCGGAGTATCAGGAGCCAAGAGGGCATCGGAAGGGGGTTGTGAGACGGTGTCGAAGGTGAGGTCTGAAGGAGAAGAGCTTAAAGAGCAGGTCTCAGAGCTTTGCGACGACTCGGAGAAGCACAGTTCAGAGCAAGTTGAGTTTGACAGCATTTCGAGATGATGCAGGAACGGCATGCTAGGCTCAACCCGAGAGAACGGGAGTATTCCATGATGCTAGATGCGGCTGGAAGGGCTGACACGTCGAGAGGAACTTGTCCGGAGAAGGCCAAGCCGGTGTGGAGTGACACTCGAGGCTGCTAGAGCAGATGCGGTGGAAGCTGGTATCACTGGGAAGACTGTTGAGGATCGCAGGGGAAATGTGCTGAGTGTCTGGCCATGGAGAGCACATGGTGGCTATCGTGGTGGTGGGAGTCAAAGTCGTGCGACATGTCCAACCCAAAGCGCCTTCCCAAGCCACGCGGTCCGGGTCTACTCACGGGGTCGGTCTCTCCCCCAACCCTCCTCCGCTCTCTCCTTGTCCCGGCCTGTCCTACCACTCTCGATCTGACGACCGTATATTCGACGAACGTCGATTGGGGTCTCACAACTTTTGGCTTTTCAACGTACCTTGTATCAGAACCAGATCCAAGTCGGCGATCGACGGAGTCGGCCTAAATAATACGTACGCTACCGCCTAACATAAGCGAATCCTTCGGCAAGGAACAAGGTCGGAGGAGTGGCTGCCAGGATACCTTTTACTTGTGAGCATACACCGTCAAGCATCCCCCATGAATTTTAGTAAATCTCCTCTGGCTTGTCTCTCAGCCTACCGTGGCCTTCTTGTGTACCACTGTAGCCACCCCCGTCGTGCATGGCACTGGACTCCATCGTAACCTATCCTGGCCCTGGTGCAACATTCACCCTACCTCTCGCATCCCCGGCTCTCACCCACTCACCCTCATCCACCCCGTCTAGCACGCTCAACTCGCCCCTTCCCATCAATACTATCCAGCTCCGGAGGTCGTCCTATGGCAGTATTGCCTATCATGCCCGTAGCCCTTTTCCAGGAGACTCGCCGGAGAGGGCCCATAAAGAACTAGCAGAGAAGCATAGCGAACTGGCAGAGTCGCTGAAGAGGAGCGTGACGATTGTGTTATGGCACAAGGTGAGGATATCCTCCGCTTTTCGCCTTTTCGATCGGGCTGTGCTCGGGACCTCCGCCACGATGTGCCATTGGAGCGTCTGAAACGTGGAGCGCCGCCTGTGGCAGTCTATTAGACCTGTAGCGGTCCCTGCTAGTCTAGGTGTATAGGCAGTATTGACCTAAGTATATGCGAGTACTTCCTTGCTCATTCCCGTGGCATGCGCTGTCCTATCCTCTGTCAGACTCAACACTGTGAAATACGAACTCATATATCTTTCTAGGCTAACACACAGCCGTTTCGATTACGGCAGGAAATTTCGACATTTCCACTCCTATGTCTCTCAGAGGTCGAACCCATCATGTCCGCCTTCGGGCTTCTTGCGAACTCCTACATCGAATTCTACAATCCTGATGCTCGTGCATGGGAGAAGGAGAAGGTCTGTGCTGTGCGCTCAGTAGAGAGCCAGCAGAGAGTGCTTTTTCGCGTTTGCCGCAGTCTCATTGACAGCCTAGAAGATTCAGAATGCCCCGGGCTGGACGCAGAAATCAGACTACAAGAAGAGCCCAAGTGTGCTCCTGCGATCCCACTACTGTATCATCCCATGGATACGACAAGCGCGAGGAAACGCTCGGCGGACGAACTATTGACACAGCCACTAAGCAAGCACCATCGGTCGCGTTCTACTCAGAGCTCTGTGTTGCTGCATCCTTCTGCAAATGCGATCGAGGACTCTCCTCCTCTCCCCAAGTCAACAGAGCGCAGGTCCGAAGACCCCATCGAGACTCCCGTGGTTCAGCCACCTTCCCCTTCTCCTACCTCTTCCCCCTCTATCAGCACCAGTACCATCATGCCTGCCCTCATGTCTATGACGTCTACGGATGCCCGGCCCAGACAGCAACTCCACTACGTACCTCACACGCCCATCAGCCCCATGCACTTCCAACCTTCCAACTTCGGCCCCATGGCCACACTCCCTCCACGAGCAAACCAACCTATCATATCGTCTGAATCGTCGCTCGCGATGGCAGTCACGCCGCCGACGCACACCTTGCCTCTGCAGCGCTCGTCCGCGTCCGAGTCCCCAACGCGCGCAGCCCCAGCCTCGCTTCCGCTCTTGAGTCCCCAGACACCAGCGCGCGCGAACTTGGCCCCGAACCCGAACCCGAACCCCACTCCGTCGCCCACGCCCTCGTCCACCTCTCTCCCGTCCACCTCCCGTCTCCTCGCTCCGAATCCCAGCGCCGACCGCTCGTCCACTCCCGCCGCCACGGCGGCGCAGGGGACCAGCCTGAGCCCAGGCGCGGGCGGCGCGGGGAAGGCGTGGCCGCACGGCAAGTATGTGTGCGAGATCGACGCGGGGTTCGCGAAGATGGAGGCGACGATGGCGGCCTCGCCGACGGTGAAGCAGCCCGAGGCGTTCCGGCGCGCGTTCGGGGTGCCGCACAAGAAGTCGACGGTGTGCAGCCACAAGAAGATCTGGAAGAGCGCGCCACAGGACGTGCTCGCCGAGTGGCGCGCGAGGGGCAGGGAGGACGGCGCGCTGTGGAGCGAGTTCGTCAGGGCCGTCGAGGGCAAGGACCTCAAGCGCGCTGGGCCGAACTCCGGAGTGGGGGCGGGGATGGGAGGTGCTGTTGCTGGGGCTGCTGCTAATGGTGCGGGAGCGCAGAGCGCCGCGGCGTTCGGGTCGCCGCAGGGAGGCGTGCTGCATTTGGGCCCGGGTCAGAGGACCGTGCCGACCCATGGGACCACGGCGGGGATGGGGATCCAGCCTGTGCAGGGATTGGGGGTAAGGTTGGATGGGCCGATGGTATCGTTGCGGCCCCCTCAGCCTCCTGGGGTAAGGCAGTTCTTTGGTGAGCAACAGTTCCGATAGTTTAGGCCAACGCTTGCGATCATACTGTATGATGCTGAGGGTGGACTGGATTTGGATTGTATCTGTGGTTTCATGCTTGTCGTCGTCGCTATGCTTTCCGTGTCGCTGTAAGGAGGAGATACCTCGTGCTCTCGTATATCCAGTTACTACCTAATGTATTCTGTCCCTGTGTACACTATGTAATGGCACATAATTATTGAGGAGTGTTTCGTCTCTCTATACCGCAGTATTCAGAGCAATCGGTCCCAGCGATATATTGCAGGAGAAGGGAAGTGCAAACGGAGGAGAGTTCGACAGACGGTGGCATTTGTCGTGGTCCGCGTCCGCGCCGCGCGTGAGTGTCGTCACCACCGTCGAGCGAAACGCCCGTCCACGACGTTCGCTCTCACCTTCTTCCTCCCTGCCTCGAGTCTGCCATTGCTCTTGGCTGTTCTTCCCGCCCCCTCGACCGCCTCCACCGCTGGCTACCATCATGGCGGTCTCACAAGATAGTTTCATGTTCACCGTTGGCAAGCTTGGTGAGTACTCCCTTCTTCACGCCCAACTCCGGTATTTGGTGCTAAGTGGTTCCAATCCAGATGCCGGCATGGCGGTACGCAAGTCCATTGTTCCTATTGCCGTCGTTTAGCACTTCCTGAAGTTGCTACGATAGATCCTGCTCGGAGAACGAGCACACCTCATTGAGTTTCCGTCATTACTGCTCCCTCCCGGTGTCTCGACCGGTTCCATCGTCAACATCTCTGTCCAGCGGAACGTTACGGAGGAGAAGAGGAGGGAAAACGACTTTTGGGGTCTGCAGAGCGACATTCTAGATGCATATGGGACCGATACTCCGGCGAATCCTCAGCTTGAGGTACGTTAACTGTATCCGTGGGCCCTCTATCCTCCCCCTCATCCCCTCTCCTTCGTGCGCTGGCAGCTTCGCAATATCACCCAAACCTCCGTCACTCTTGAGTGGCCCCGTCTTGAACTCGCCACCTCCAAGCTTCGCTCGCTAGACCTATACCGTGACCGTCAACGCGTGGCGGCTATCCCTTCGCCCCTCAACAACACCTCCACCAAGGTCTCTGGCCTGCAACTCGACACGGAGTACTCGTTCCAGCTTGTACTTCGCACTACTGCTGGCGTGTACCCTTCAAATCTCCTCCGCGTGCGTACACACACCATGACCGATACTTCTGGCATTTCTGTCTGTTTCGGAACGGTCGAAGACGAGGTCCTGCTCGAGAACGCTGAGGTGGCTCTCGGCGAGATGGGTGCCAAATGGAGCGACAAGATTCAGATCGACACCACCCACTTCGTCTGCACTACCCCCGCTGCCACGCCGAGCGCCGTGAGCGCGACGGGTGGCACGGTCACTGGTCCCGGAGTCGAGTACCAGAAGGCTCTCCAGCTGAGCATCCCTGTGGTCCAGCCACAATGGATCCTCGCGTGCCACACCGAAAAGAAGTAAGTGCCCAACCCTTGTCCCGCTAACTTTCGAATTCTCTGACTGGGTTGTTTTAGGATGATGCCCATCCGGCCCTTCTACCTCGGCGAGAACCCCTCGTCGCCCTCCCACTTCCGCCCGCAGTCCATGTCCCAGGCGAACCTCTCCTCCCCCACGCAGCGCAGCGCGAACTCCACCCCCACGCAGCAGAAGCACGCGATCAATCGCCAGTCAATGCCGCCCCAGCGCGTTTCCGCGGCCTCTCCGCCGACCTCTGCGGCGCCCCCGAGCGCACGCAGGATCCCCGAGGAGGTCGAGCCTGGGTCCGGGGACGAGGACGGTGGCGAA
Source organism: Ganoderma sinense ZZ0214-1 (assembly GCA_002760635.1). NCBI lineage: Eukaryota > Fungi > Basidiomycota > Agaricomycetes > Polyporales > Polyporaceae > Ganoderma > Ganoderma sinense. Next base: position 651,466 of record AYKW01000001.1, read on the forward strand.
GACCAGTCGGGGCGCACACGGAAGGGCACGATGAGCAAGAACTTCCGTTTCCCTCCACCCAATCCCGCACCGCCCCCGCCCCCCGTCCCTGCACTGCCGTTAGCGTCCGCTGCATCTGCGGATAAGGGGGAGGGTGCGTCGGATTCGAAGGGAGAGGACGCGGACGCCGATATGACGGTTGTTGGAGTGGTTACGCCGTCGAGCGTGGAGGTCCCGCCGCCGCCGCCTGTGGAGAAGGAGCGGCCGTTGGGGAGCGCGAACGATCTTGATGACGATGTTGGGGAGACGGAGGAGATTTCTCTGAACTGAGGTCTTTTTGCGTCGCTCACTTATGTATCTACGTCCCTCGGGTGGGGAATGGTGGTATGGACGGTTTGTACATGGTCAAATTCCTGGACGAGACCCCGATTTGGCAGATTATCGGCCAAACATTGTTTAAACATGCACCTCAAGGTAAGACATCACCGGAACTGGGATCGTCGCTTGACATTGTGATGCTACAGGGTCTACTGCACCTTTTCCTGCACCCTGTCCGCATGCGGTTCCCTCAACATCTATGAACAGAATCAGGACTTTCCGAGTACGGCGACATAGCAACTTATGTTACGCACGATGCGGATGGTCACGGGCGCACCATCCCATGCCGGGTTGTCCACCGCGACCTGGGTCTCTCCGACAACCTTGAAGCCCACGAATTCGTAGAACCGGTAGGCATCTGTCGTTACCAGGAAGACCGCGCGGCTTTGCTCGTCGGCCTGAGTAAGGTGTTGTGCAACGATAACAAAGGTCAATACTCTAGTCTTAAATTCAACCTCCGGCAAGAGGCTCACCAGTTGGGTGACCGCTTCGACGAGTGCGGTGCCGTAGCCGCGGCCCTGGGCTTCGGGAGCCGTCGCAAGGCTCGATATCTCAATCATGTCCTTCATCCTCTCGCCCAGGGAGGTCTCCATTAGCCCTATTATTGCGTCGCGGACTTCCGTGGACCTCTGCACATGTCCTCTTAGCTTTAGGAGACGGAGACGGGACGGGCGAATGGCACCGACCTTCCTGGCCTCCTTGGACGCGATGATTTTCGACAGCCGTCCGAGCAGCACCAGCAGCTGACTGAACTTCTCTCCAGGAAGGCGACTGTATTCAGTTGCGGGTGGTTAACATGGGGGACACTGGGCGACCGTCGGAGGCGTGCATGCACTTACTAGGCGCAAACCGCACTTCCGTGGTCGATCGTTAGGATTTTCTGGTCGTGGATTGCCGTCGCGAAGCTGGCGGCAATGAGAACACTCTCCCGGAGCTCGTATACTGCAGGCGAACGGTAGGCTGCCTGGAGTTAACGGCTGCTCAGCTTTGCTTATACCCGAGCCACTCGCAGATGAATATCACGGGAAACTGACGGCAAGATAACGGGTCAACGAGCCAGAAGCCAGCGCTTCTTGCGCGTTTTTCACCGCGCGAGGTAATTCTGCTGGAGAAATATTAACGGCACCCACCGTCAGTCTCGGAACCTGTTATGTCGAGCATGGGTTGTACTCACAGTACCGCAGAGGTTTCACCTCGACGTCGATCGCTAGGAGTGGCCTTGACTCTGAAAGCACATAGTTCAGAAGCGCCATCATCTCCGTCTCGAGCTGAGGAACTTGAAGAGTGTGGTAGGAAGAGACTTATAAAGGTCTTGCGGCCGCGGCTACGCCTCCCTCAGGCTCTACCAGCTGCAACTTCTTGAAGGACATCCGACGCTTTGCGCGCACCAAATGCGCACTGTGACATATCATACAGTCGAGTCATAGTGGGCTGCATCAATTCAAACTGCAACTGCGGTGCGCAGCGGGTAGCATACTTACGCAGCAACAACGCAGCAAGGTTTAGAATCTTGTGACGCCGCAGCGTGTTGAGTTTACCACCTTATCTCTATCTCAGGCTTCGAACGTTGAAATACTCAGTACGGGCCCGGGGAGAAAAGGGGGTAGCAGCTTCTACATCAAGAATATGTTTGCCATAAGGTGGTATTTGAAGTTCAAGTACTACAGTCTAAGGGGCCGGCCGCCCAGAAACTCGAACCCGGGAAATAGATTGCAGGACTGCTCCGAGTCGCCATACTGCATCCCCACGGCAGGCTGACCTTCCTTTCATGACCCGTGTTCAACCTCCTGATGACTGAATATCATGGCAAACATGGCAGTCATTTTTGCCCCTACCTCCGCGCTGTCAGACTCAGTCCCACCGCTCATTTTTTGAAAGGGTCGACAGACGCGGCTCATACTCAACGCCCGCTCGGGGATCATCTCTGCCCTCGCCCGCCCAAGCTCCAGATGCATGCGCCGCCTCCGCGCGCTCGCCGTCGACTCGTCGGAGCGACCGTCGAGCGGACTCGGAGACTCGGTGCCCGCGAACGACGCCACCAGCGCCCGCCTCAGGATCCTTTCCAGCGGTTTCAATGAGAACGTCTCCGTCGAGTCCTTCTTCCCAGGGCGAGAGGGTGGCAGCGCAGCGAGCTGCACCGCCGTCGGCACCTGCACCCAGTCTGGCGCAGCGGGGGGGCCGTCGGGGCCGGGGAGCCTGGGGGGAATGTACTCGAGCTTCGCGGGGGGTATGAAGCCGGCTGCGAGGACACGGTGGATGGCACGCAGCCTCATGTCGACGGCGCTCTCCGACTCGGAGTCGCCGCGATCATGGCCCCAGGCATGGACGTGCTCGGGGCCACAGCCTGAGGCCGGATTCTTGCAGAGGCCGAGGAAGTGGCGGGCCCAGACACTGGTCTGGGGCCCGGGCGGAGTGGTAGCAGCAGCAGCAGTAGTAGAGGCTCGGAGAGGGAGGTGCGCTTGGATGCGAGCGGCAAGCGAGCCGACGACCGTCTGGTACGTCGCGAGTGTGGGGCCGCCGACGAGCGCAGGGTACATGCGGAAGAGGTGGAGGGTGGTGAGCGCGGCGGCGTAGTCGTTCTGAGTCATGTATGTGCGCAGGGCTTTATGCAGCACGGTGGTGTCGAGCAGGGAGGAAATATGTGACATGGCTAGCCTTGGCGGCTGGTCGGGGTAGAACTCGCAGAAGCGATCGACGAGGGAGGTGAGCATGTCCGCGTGCACTGCACGCGGGCTCGGGACGTTCCTGGGCGTCTCGATAGCCCGCCGTCGCCTGGCGCTCAGGCTTCTCGAGTCTAAGTTGGAGACTGTGTGGCCAATTGCGCGGAATATGGTGGAGAACGCGTGCTTGTTCAGTTGCGTGGTGGGTGTGCGATTGTCCATCGCAGAGTTGTACAAGGCGAAGACGGCTTCGTAGTTGTCACGCTTCACCTCGCGCGCAAAAAGAGCATCGAAGCAATCATGGTGAGGGAGGAGGTCTGCGTGATCACCCTCAATCTATATAGGGAACCCCCATTCGTCAGCGGAATGGAGTGGATTGTTGTGCCAAAGAGGATGAGGAAAGGCAAGGAAGGAGGATCACAGTGTAGTCTCGGCGTACCTGGCGAGCTTGCGCAAAGGCTACATTCTGCAAGGACGAGAGGTGGGGTAGCCCATGTCCGGAGGGGTCCCACTGAGGTTCAGGAGGGGGGCTGAAGTCGCGTTTGACCGCCAGCATCTGGGACCAGACGTCGTCTGCAGTGGGGATTGATGGACCATATGCCTTCGGAGCAGTGTCGAGACCTGGGGACGAGTCCTGTGTAGAGTCGACTTGGGGGTGACTGTCATGAGGACATGGTGGGGTAGATTTCCATCGAGCCCTCACTGGCAATGGTATGAGAGCCCTGGTTGATGGGCAAGCTAGAAAAGAGACAGGTATGTTGGCTAACTGGCAAGGAAGGCGGCGTGCAATGAGTGTTTGAAGACGATGGCGGAGGCTCACCAGAATACAATGAAGTCAAGTCAATCGCAAGTCGGAAGAAGATAGGACGTCTACCACAAAGAGACATGCGAATACGATGAAGAGGGTATATACTGTACGATCAACGTCGATCGACTTCGATAGCGGAGGCACCAGGGAGTCACTGAAGAGGTGCAGCGAGGCACTCGTTTAGCGGGGGCTCGGGCCGAGGGATGCAACAGAGAAAGGCGGAGATGTGATTACCCTTTGAACCTTAGGCCTTAAGCCTAAGTTTCTGGGCTCGCGTCAACGTTGTGCGAGTCTCGCAGCGCGTACATATGACGTCGACGCTAATGTAGGGTTAAGCTCCGGAGGTCGCAAGGCAGTGCATGGTCCTACTAGGTTTCAAGGTGAAAGATTCATCGCCTCCCCGTCCGACGTATGTTGCTAATATGACTTACAGCGATTCACAAAACAGAGCAAGCATACGTGGACGCCTTCCGCAATCTTCTCGGATTCAGGGTCCCCGCGCCGTGTCGACGTCTCCTCCAAATACACGACGTGAATCCCGGTATCGAGTGTTCGGTGCAAGACTCCGACCGCTCGATGTGTTGGCGCACCTTGTCGAGCCGCTCTGGAATGGCTAACACCACGGCGGGAGGACTGTCGATCATCGTCGCGGTTCATCATTGCGAAGATGGCCAGCTCTATGCGGTACGTGATCAGAGGAGTATGTTGACCGCTGTGAATGAAGCTTCGGAAGAAGTGGGATTGGACCTACAGACGGGTGAGTTTTCAAGCTGGGAAGTTATGTACGCAGAGTCTTTGAATGGACGAGCAGGTGGCGATGGCTGGCTGAGAGCGTGGGTCTTTATGGGCCGCCACAATCCTTCTCGTGCTTGTAAGTTGCGACCTACGTTTGGGAAGATCGACGTTTGGCGGCATGTTCAGCACAGTGCGTTTGTCCCCAGTGATGATAAGGAAATGTTGGCAGACCTGCCCCGCCATTTTCATGGTTGCTCTGTTCAGTCACCGTAACAGTCGCGCCAGAACATGCATTTTTGAGTGTACCATTCCCAGCTTCGGGAGATGGCTCGTTCATACAGTTTATAACACACCGGCAGAGAGGAAGGGGGCCCGGGGCTGGCAAGCTGCGAACTTGTGGCAAGAGGAGCCGTTGTGCCACAACGGTTGACCCTTTTGTCCCGTATAGCACGACAGAGATTGCAGCTGCAGGTGCTCGCACCACCCGCGCCAGTCACGTCCTAACCTGTGCTAAAGCTGATAGCAGGCTGAAATTCGCGCCTCTATGCTCCGACCCCAGCATACCGCGCATGCTGGGATCGCAGCGAGGATGCATCTCCGCCTCCGCCGCCTCCACAACCGCGCTCGCCTGCATCTGGCGATACGCGGGCGTGCGGCCGAGCTTGGGCAGCGACGCGAGCACCGCGCGGTCCAGGATCTGCTCCAGGGCCTTGAGCGAGACTCAGACACCTCGCCGTCCGCGTCCGCGTCCTCCTCCGTGTCCTCGACTCGGAGCTCCCGGGCTAGCGCCAACGGGCTGGGCAGCCCCACGCAGCCTGGGGTGTGAGGGAAGAGGGCTTCGCCTGTACCAGGGTCGAATTTGGGCACAGGGATGTAGTCGAGCTCCAAGGGGGACACGAGACCGGCGGCAAGGACGCGCGCGATGACTGTGGGGTCGAGACGGCCGACGCGGCGGGGAGACGCATGGGCCGGTCCAGGCTGTGCGTGTGTGCCAGCGGCCGCACGGTCGTGCAGGCCAAAGAAGCGGGAGGCGAAGATGGCCTCAAGCTGGGAGTTGGAGGTGTTGGAGCTGGAGTCGGGCGGGGGGTGTGCTTGGATGCGCTCGGCGAGCGGGTTGACGACTGTCCGGTACGCCGCGAGCGTCGGCAAGCTGAAGTGGAATGTCCGGCAAAGACGGACGGCGGTCAGGGCGGCGGCGTAGTCGCGCTGGGCCATGAATGTCTGCAGGGCTGCGTGCAGCGCGGCGTCATTACGGTTCTGGCACGCCAGTATTCGACGCTCTAGGCAGGCGAGCATGTCCTTTAACACCGCGCGGGGGCTCGGGGTGTTCCTGGGTGTCTCGATGCCCAACCGTCGCGGGGAGCTTCTTGAGCTCAAGGTCGTGCGGCGGATGGCGTCGAAAACAGCAATGAAGGCGCGGGCGTCGGGTCTCGCGGTGGGTGTGTGGTGCTCCATCATAGAACTGTACATGGCGAAGACGGCTTCGTAGTTGCCGCGCTTAACCTGGCGTGCAAAAACAGCATCGAAGGCAGGGTGGTCAGGGAGGAGGTCCGCGTACCCCTCACGAATGTGTTTGGGGACCGATTCATTGACGGTATCGGGTGGATCTTCGTGCCTAAAGGGAAGGAAGATGGCGGGCATGTCCTTCCAGTCACGGCTCGTGTGAGTGGAGTCAGGGAGGAAGAAGTTGCGCGGGCTGTCTCGGACTGTTGTGTCCAAAGAGCTAAGGAGGGCCTGAGGAATGTGGTTAGGCCGCTTGGTTGGCCGAGGGAAGGAGGATATGTAGTGTGTGGAGAGCTTGAGTTGAGGTTGAGAAGGGAGGTTGAGCTCATCTTGAAGTGACTTGGAGACGGCTCCGGTGGCGGATGATGAATCGCGTTCCTCGCCAGTGTCGAGGTCGAGCTCACCGCATACAAAGTTGAGCTTGCGGGTGATTTGATCGAGATATGTCGATGTGGACTTTGATCGGGCTTGGAATGGTATGAGAGCCCTAGGTGAGAGGCGAGCTGGAGAAAGACGAGTATGTTGGCGAGCCGTCGAAGAAGGCGGTATATACGGAGCGATTGAAGTGACGACGGAGGCTCACTGGAGAGTATGAAATTGAGGTCGATCGCAAGTCGGGTCAAGTTAGGATGTGGACGGCAGTGAGCCATATGAACGCCGTGAGGGGGAGCAAGCTCTGTATATACAAACTGGCCGCGATCCAACCTCTCCAGTCAGGTTGGCACCCGGTCGTTTGTTGGACCACCGGGCCGATGGCCCCACCGTTACAGGCCGTTACAGAGAGTCACACGAAGGGAGGGGTAGATGTGACGGGGCGCGGTTGAGGCTCTTGGCGCTCGTGGTCCGCGACGGAAAC